>CM023450.1:74980019-75392519 GCA_013339765.2 Haemaphysalis longicornis
CCCGGGCCCGACCCGGGACATTGGGCCAGGATCGCCGAGTGCTTCACCTTGTCGAAGGCGCTCTGCGGCCCAGGCCCGGGATGGCGCGGTTGTCCGAGGTCGGCCTCGTTGGGGGGGCCAGCACCTCGCGCTGCAGCAGTAGCATCGCGTCCTGGTCCCCAGACGCGAGCGGAATCCCAGCATCGAGTCGGGGTACAGGTCGTTCGTCTCCAGTAACGCTGCCCCCGGGGTCGTTGAGAACGTGCTCCAGCACCTTCCCCACGCACGACGTGAGGGAGATGGGGCGCAGGCTCTCTATTCCCGGCGGCTTTTGGGCTTGGGAATGAGTATCGTCTTGGCCGTCTTCCACTGTCGCGGGAGGCTGCCGGCTCGCCAGCGCTCGTTAAAGTACTTCGTGAGTGAGGTTACGGCCGCGTCGCTCAGGTTGCGCAGCGCCTTGTTCGTGACGCGGTCCGGGCCCGCCGCCGACCGGCAGTTCAGGGCCTGGGCCTGAAAGTCAACCTACCGTCCCGCTATCCATCTAGCTATATACGAAGATTACTTGCCTTTGAAATTTAAACACGTTTCTCTACACCGATGAGTACCACACTGTTAATCGATTTGTACATATGTACGCTCTAACCTTTGAGGAGGCACGACGCTCGCTCAAAGGTTAGAGCGTACATATGTACAAATCGATTAACAGTGTGGTACTCATCGGTGTAGAGAAACGTGTTTAAATTTCAAAGGCAAGTAATCTTCGTATATAGCTAGATGGATAGCGGGACGGTAGGTTGACTTTCAGCCTTTTCGTACCTCTATCGGCGAGTAGTAAACATCGTGAAGCTCGAAGGTGCCAGAACTTCTGCGTCTGTGAAGCGAACATTGCGGGCCGGGATACAAGTGTTGCGGCGTGAAAGCAAAGCGTGTATTTCTTCCTGCAATATTATGTTGAAAACAGTCGGCTTGAGTCCGTTATTTTTTACTCCTCCCGCAACCCACAGTGCTTTCGGAACTATTCCAGTTTAGTAGCATGTGTTTTAGAGTGCTTTCTACCTGTTCTGGCTGTGTTCATGTAACCTATTTTTCTTTGACTGCGAATGGTTGAAGCACCAAAGAAGTCGTACAAGTGAGGTAACAGCTCCGCTATATGCAGTCGCATCATCGCTTGTCGCTAGTGCAAACACCTCACCGCGCGACACGCGTCGCGGCGCCGTCGCGGGACGTGCCCGAATCGCAAGTGGTAAATGTGTGTTAAAGGATAGGGGCCTTGAAGAGAGAGGGTCGAATTATATGAGCTGCAAGGAGGAGGAAGAGGAGGCAGATGAACTTTTATTGAAGAGCAAGGTGCTGGTGTCAGGGCCCCCGCCCGGTGAGAGGAGTCCTCAGTCCAGGACCTCTTGGAGATTATAAACCAGCCTTCTTCGCTCTCTCCACCAACGTTTGCTGGCCGGACAGGTCAGAACTCGTCAGCATCTCCACCCACTGCTGAAAGGAAGGATTGGGGTTTGGTGGAAGTTCCTGCGTGTGGGGGCACTCTCAAACGATTAGGCTTCCTGTCTGCGGGCAGTATTTGCAGCAGTCTTTTGAAGCGGGAACCACTGTTAAGACGCTACACAAGGTGAAAATACAGACACGGACGACACGGATCCAGTGTCGTCTGTGTCTGCATTCTCCCCTTGTGCAGCGTCTTAACACTAGTTCCCACTTCAAAAGACTATGAAACAACTGGCCCAGCTTTCTACCTTAGTCAGTATTTGAAGTTGGCAGTACATTGTCTCGGGTACATGGTGCGAAGTATATATGCTTGTATATGTGTTGTGTTGTTGGTATGTGTGTTGGTTTGTGTTGGTTTGTGTTTGTGTTGGTTGTGAAGGATATGTGTTGGTTTGAAGTCTTCGTAGCGTGGTGAGGGCTTCTTTGGCTTGTCTGTGGGCCGGCGCTGGGTGCTTGCAGCGAGCCTGTCTGTAGTGTGGCAATATTTCTGCGTATGTTGGAAGAGGCATGGACTTTGGATATGAACCTATCTGTTGGTTTGTTTCCCTCTAGGAGGCGGCCACGTGTGAATGTTCTCGGGCTGAGGAGTGGGCCGCTTCGTTTCCTTCGAGGGTGGTGTGTCCGGGTGACCATGCTGTTTCTATGCATGGCAATTGGGGGTGTCATTGCAGATATATATGCAGTGCGGTTAAGTCAAGGAAGTATAAAAAAAGCAGTTCGTCGAACCTAAAAAAATATCCGTTAGGGTACCATTCGGGTTCGGGGTGAATTCATTTTGTTCCGGTTCAGTTCCGGTTCGACTAAATCATAACCCTAACCGGTTCGCGAACTGGTTAGGTGATTTAATTATTAGCGATGCGCGAAAAAATGTTCTTTCGTTAAAAGCAACCATAAAAACTGAATACAATTCGCGTTCATTCAAAATACTGCTTTTTCCGAATAAGAAGTTGCGCAATTTTAAAGGCAACAGTAAGTCATTTTACCAGCTACTTTCCCGCCAAGCCCTCATGTAATACCAGGGACCACAACCAGCAAGGATCATAATTGTCCGTGGGATATACTTTTTCCCGCTCGCTTTTTTTAACAGCGAAGCTGTTGAGCAAATCGCGATTTTTCGTGTCCGCAGTTAAAAATATCAATAAATTGCCGAGCCCGTGCATGTGAGCGCAGGCCTCGCGTCGACCGTCCCGGCAGTGTAGAAAAACAAAGAAAATGCCGAGCGCTCGCTTGTTCGTGCCTCGCGGCGACCGCCCCGCGTCCCCTGCACCCGTTCGTCAAGCCAAGCATACCCACTTAAGGCAATTGGCCAATATTGGCCCTCCAAAAAGACGTTAGCCGTAATCGTGGAAACACTTGCTCGGAACGAAAAAGACTCTAGCCAACCTCTAGCGTTCGCTGTAATCGTGTTAACACTTGCTCGTAACGAGAAAGACACGTCGTATAGCGTACGCCCCTACGCTACGACGTGTACCAGCGCGTCCCCGTAGCTAAGGCGACACACGTGTTTGCCGGCATCCGCGCCAGGGTAGGGAATACAGCCTACAGGTATGTGGCGAAACGGTGGGGCGCCGCTTTTGCGGTTGCATGCCATGCTTCTCAAGAGGAGCGCCAGTGAAGATTCGAACACAATTCAAGCGCCGGCTCCGGTCACCGGAGCCTCGCGAGCGGCGGTGTGTAAAAAAGTCACCTCGAGCGCGTGCAGGTCCCTGAAGTGCGCATCCACTGCAGAAACGACAGTGTGTGCACCACGAAAGGAACTCATTTGCTGTAACGTGTTTCGACAGGAAGCATTGAAGTAATGCTTTCCACAGGTTACTGTGTGACTTTTAGCTGCAAGAGCAAATTGTTTGACCTTATTACACGCATCACCTTATTCTTCAGGCACAAAAAGGCAGGCATTGAACGAGTATGCCAGCTCCTTTAACTGGAAGAGCAAAATATTTCACATTATGACACGATTAAACATACTTCGTCGTGGAGTCCCCCGCTACTTTTAAAAGCACGAAAGGCACACTCATGGTTGAGAAGCACTGCACTGCGCCGTACAGAGTGCTTGTGTGGCCGACTACATTTATTTAGCTGAATAATGTTATCTGCCTGCACTTCAGAAGACACCTTTTTGAGGACGCAAGCCGGGCCTGTGCTTTCATTAACCTGGCCGTGTAACTCTTCCACCTCTTCCACGGTAATGTCGATATTCGAGGAACACCTTCATTCAAACTGTTGGCGATACAAATCTCCCTGTTGCTTTGATTTGGGGGAGTCTACCGAGGAAGAGGTCAACAGAGTGTACGGGTGCGTGCAGCAGTTGTTTTTACGATAGGCCGTGTCTAGAGTGCCGTCCAACGGTATTATAATCCCTCCGCTATATCGACGTCCACCGGCGTTCTGTGGCAAAATTGCCGCGTCTGGCAGTCCATCGCTGTAGATAACGTAAAGCTAGGCAACTTAACCTAAACATAACATGAGATAACCTAACGCACACAAAGAAATCATTTAAAACACCAAAAATAACCGATGGCATAAAAATTACACCTCAATTAAATAATGAAAAAAGAAGCAACCGAGGCAAGAGCCGGTCTCGAACCACCGGCTTTGGGATCAAAAAGCTAAGAGGGATTCTCTACACTACAACGACAGACTCTTTGGCTAGTGCTAGCCTAGCGTTAAATATTCGAATGTCGTCGGACGGCACTCTAGCCATGCCTGCAACGATCAGCTAGAGTGCCGTCGGACGGCGCTCAAAACACTGCGTTTACGATAACAGGAAATATTACGGGTGCTTTTTTGTGTTGTGTGTCAAGGTGAATGCTTGCGCGGCTGGCCACTGACATGAAAATCCTCTTGGCGGTTAGAAATTTCTGGGTATCTTACCCAGGCGTCCTTGACTATTAGGCGCTAATCATAGCCAAGTCCTGTTTCTGTCGTGATTTCATTGTTCTTTTCTGTCCGCTATAACCTTGTTTCACAGTAGTGGCACTAGTGCTGCAAATAGTAGTAGCTGTAGTTGTTCCTACATTTCCAATGCTGAGAAAAAGTCAGCCCAGCTCTTAAATTAACACCCCCCCCTTCCGCCCCCTTCCGGCGGTAAATTAATTGTTGTGTTGTCCGACGCTTACAAAGAAAGCGTGACGCTTGCAGAGATGAAAGCAGACGATCTCATACGAAGGAGGAATTGAAGGCATGGCCCCATTCCCGACTTCTTCTGTCCTATTTAAATGAAATAAAGTTCGTTTTTGCGACTCGCGGATTTTTCAGACGGCTCTTTTATTCGGAATATTTTTCGTTCCCCTCCAGGTCTGAAAAATCGGTCGGCTACTGCATTCCGAATAGTCATTCCAGGTATTGGGACAAAGGTTGAGCTTTTAGGCAAGGTCAAGAGCGGTGAACAGAGGACGATGAGGAGCACAATTTGGCTAGGCATAGAGAGAACTGCAGACCCATCTACCTACTCAAAGTTGTATACAAGATGTTTCCCAAACTAATTGTTAACCGTACAAGTGACAGACTAGATTCCCAACAACCGAGAGAGCAGGCTGGGTTTAGGAAAGGATACTAAACAATGGATCACATTGATGCAATGAATCAAATTATGCGAAAACCCCGCAGACTACAGTAAACCCCTTTACATGGCATAAAGGGCTTCTTTCAATAGACTCCGGAGCAATGTTCGATGCGTTACAGGACCTAGGAACTGAAGAAACCTATGTAAGACTCCTAAACGACATATAGGAGAGATGTACAGGCAAGATAATGCTTCTTGAGGAAAGTGAAAAGTTCCTTATCCGGAAGGGAGTGCGACAGGGCGATACCACCTCTCCAAAATTGTTTCACAGAATAAATCTGGAGGGGGGTATTCAGGGCCTGGCGTGGGAAACCAGTACGGCTCGGATTAACGTAGGAATACTTGAACCATTTGCGGTTTTGCAGGTTTGGCGGTAGTTGCTTCAGTGATCTGGCACAACTGCAAAAAAAATGATTGAAGAACTACAATCAGGTTGCTTCGTCGTGGGGCTAGAAATAAATACGAATAAATCGCAAGTAATGATAAATAAACATGCTGGATACACCCGTTTCAGCATAGGGTAACGAAGCGCTAGAATAGAGTAGAAGGAATTTAAACTATCTGACCAATGGCCAGAAGCTGATTCCCAACGATGAGAAGAAATACGATTGCAGAATCCGAATGGGCTGATAGGCATTAGGCAAGCTCTCCCAAATAATGAAGAGTACACTCTCTCTATCCTTAAAAAGAATGGTATAGAACCAATGCGTGCTGCCGGTGATTACGTATGGAGCCAAAACTTGGCGTCTTATGAAATAAATGAAAAAAAAGGTCGGCCCAGGGGGCCATGGAGCGAATAATGATAGGACTAACGCTTAGGGACAGGAAACGAGTATCGCGGATCAGGGAGCAAACTATCATAGCTCAAATTAAGAAAAACGGGTGGACTTGGGCTGGCCATGTATTGAGATGAACCGACAATAGCCAATTGACCATGAGGGTAACAGAATGGATACGGAGAGACGGGACTAGTGGAAAGGGAAGACGATTAACTGGATGGAGAAACTAAATAGGAAAACTCGGAGGCAAAAAATGGACTCGGGCAGCGCGAGAAAGGAGCGGGTGAAAGCCAACGGGAGAGGCCTTCGTCCTTTAGTGGACCTCAATAGGCTGGTGATGATGATGATAATGATGATGCCTCAATTAAAGTTGGCTTCTCTGCCGTGCGTTCTCGCACGACATTGAAAGCCATCAGTGAGTTATAGAAAGTTTCGCTTTAAAAATGGATCACAATCATGCCATCAATACGGTAATGTACCAACCCACGGGGTATACCAAGTGTGTTGACATGGTAATATAAGTCTGCTTACGCATCGTCAGGTGATGTTACGATGCTTACCATTCAAACCTCGTAGCAGATGTTAGCATAAACCGACAGAGAAATTTTTATTCTTTTTTTTTTTTTGCTTTCCCACGCTTGTTTACTTTCCCCCAAAAGTTCATGTCCACGCAAAGATGCTGAAGACATCCAAGAGAGAGAAAAAGAGAGAGAGAAGGAAGAGAGAGAAAAAGGAAAAGGGAAGAGGAGGAGGGGGAGAGAGGATGAGAGAGAAGAGAAAAACTTTTTTATTGACGTTGTAGAGGTCAGCTCAGCTAGCGGCAGTGCTTGCTACGCCAGATGGGAATGGATGATTACAATGAAGTGAGGAGAATGTAGGGGATTGGGAAGACAACATTGAGAGAGAAAACAAAACCAAATATTAAGATAGACAAGTAATAAAGTGCAAGCATCCAAGAGAAGATTTTGGTCGATGTTATACAAATTATTGCCCTGAGAAACCGGGTGAACCCTCTAAACTGCGATACCATTTACTAAAGCCCATACTACTTAATATTTACAAAGCACATGGTTATATTTCCTTTGTTTCTGTTATTAGCTCCATCACAATGCAATCAGGGATGATTATCCAGGGCCTTGGCCCATCAGCCTGTGCGGGTTCATGCCATACCAATAGCATCAGCATCGTATGTGCGTCCCTAAAGCACAGTATATCGCAATAGCATTTCCAGCACATGCATGATCATGGAGCGCGTAGCGCGCGGGGCAGCTTATTGCGCGAGTAAAAGACGAGACAGAAGCACGGCCTGCTGCCAGCTGCAGGGCGTGCACAGCAGACAGCATCTCTTCGCCTGTTCAGTAGTCACCGTTACCTGCCCGAGGTAAGTAGTGAAAGTCTGTGATTCTCCGCGTGTTATGTCACCGTCGGAGCAGCTCCGTTTAAGCACTTTTCAAGTGCAGGTTAGTCGACCATGCAATGTTATCGCGTTTCCCCGGCATGCCGTAGCCGGCGTCGACGGAGTATCTTCGGCAACTGAGATACTTCGGCTGAAGAATGGGAGTAGCCCCCGGTTTAGGATACCTCAATGCGGGTCATCATGAGAGCTCTCTTATTCGCTTTTGGGCGCGCTGCTGGTTAAAAACCAGCTTCGGAACTGCTTGAGCTCCCTCTCCGCCCTCTCTCCGCGACCGAGTGCATGTTGTCGTTACGTTAGCGAAATGCGTTTCGCAAAGAACAACCGAACCAACCTGGCGTAATTTGAGAGACGTATATTTGCATATATGTATCTCACGCCCACAGTATGGGCGCTGAGGTTAGAAATGTTCTGCTTTGTCGGAAAACAAAGCTGCTCCATCCACTCCTGCCCCCGCATTGCGATACTAAACCGTCAATTCGATCGAATCACATTTTTTGTTTTGTTTTCTGAGTGATCCACGCGGGTTTGAGTGCAAAACGTACACCCCTGCAGCACACAGTAAGAAAAAAACTTGCATTCGTATTTCAAACTTACCGCAATGCGATCACTCGATGGGATGGGGCCGCGCGGCCGGTGAGGGTGAGGTAGTCGGCTATACTCAGGGACAACTAAAGAACGACAACGGAAGTTGCCCCTGCGCCTCATCACCGCGGTTCAAACAGCGGTTACTCCGCGCAATGCGAAAAGTGCCCTACCGAGAGTATTTGAAGCGTTACACGTGTCGTTTCCGTGATTTCTCCCACAGATTCTGCTTATAAATTGTGGGGGCAACGACAAAAAGGAGACTAGGCGGAAAAAAGAAGAATATATGTTACGCACGAAGCGCAAACTCGTTCTAAAACGCTTGCGCGGGTTGGCATTCGACATCCGGCGCGTTGACACCAGATTCGGCAGAATGGTGCACTACATGAGCTCTTGCTGTTCCTAACGTGTACCCTTGTATAGCGCTGGTCTGGCTGTCCTTGGGCTTCATGTTACAGTAACCCCGCAGTGGTTTGCTGTCGTCGCCACGAGCGACGTCAGTAAACTACCCCCTAAAAGGCTGGTGAAGAGCTTTTAAAAAAAGAATGTGTTGGGGGCATTACTTTATGGTTTTTTAACGCTGAATTCAAAAAACATGTTTATTTTATGTGCAAATACCCCCAAACCATCTTTTTTCGTCAAAACAAACGACCCCTACCCGGGGGCACGGCGAGAGCCCTGGCTGCCTTTCGCGATTGGCTGGCGGCAGGTGACGTCATATTCGGAAGTGCCGGCGCTGCGGTGACTGCTCAGGTACGGGCCACCAAGACCTGTGGTGAATGGAAGAGTCACACAATCTTTCCTTAGAATAGGGAAGTACAAACGTAACAAGTTGACTCGCGGCGAGCCTTAGAAAGGGGTTCTCCCCCAACGGCTCATGGCCGACTTCTCTTTCTCGGGTGCAGGGAAGTTGTTCAGAAATTGGTTCGCCGCTTTCACCCCCGGCGCTAGTCACAATTCCTAGCATAATTTTTCAACACACCATCATCCCCTTCCTAGCATGTGTAACTTAGTTTTTACATTCGAACAGGCGGTAACAAGTTATGTGCAGCTGCCCGCGATGCGCGCAAGCACCAGCTAGCGAGCGGCCGGTCGCCGCGTCGCGCGGAGGTGCTGGTGCCGGGTCGCTGCGCGGCCGGTCAGCGGAACGTGGCATTAGGGGAACCTAGCGCTGGTGGCCACAAAAAATGTAGAGGAACCCAAATGCAGTACGCTGGCCCGCGACGAAATTTAGAAGAATGCGTCCCCCAACAGCTCTAGCCGGCTTGGCTTGCACGGATTGTCTTGGATGTTGGGAACTTAGGCTTAGCACCGAGGCAGATATTTGGTCGCTGCTATCAGTGCAATTGCGAATGACTATCCTTAAAACAGTTTTTCACCACACTGTAATCGCCTTTCTCCCATGTGGAACCATATTTTCACGTTGATAGTCATTCTAGCGATCGGTGCTGTGTTCATTCTTGCGCGCAGGTAGCGCCATCCATCGGCCTCTCGCCACATCTTCTCGGCCAGGTGCATTTGCTGCCGTCGACGAGCTTCCGGTCGGCACTTCGCGCGCGATTCAAATTCGATCACCTCTTTCAAAATCACCTTGGATGACAATCCCTAGCACAGTTTTTCTCCACACTATCATCCACTCTCTTGCACGTTTACCTTGCTTTTCGCGACTGCCTCGTTCGTGGACAGCAGCGAAGAGCGGTTGCTGCGGCGGCATGCGTGGTTCGAACCGCATCGTGTGCCGCACGGGAATGCACGACCAGCGAGTGTGCGGAGCGCTCCCACACGCAGAAAACGCTTCATGCTTTAGCTTGCTTGATTTCTTCTTAAAATCTACCTACTTACCTAATCTGTCGTCATAGCTAGCAATGTTGATCGGGAAACGAACAAGAATTTCGGGAAACCCAAAGCGCTGCGGTCCCACAAATTTTCTAATCCCCGAATAATAATGGATCAGGAAATAGCAGGAATCAGGAATGGATCAGGAGCCCGTCGCTTCGAGTGTGAAGCACAGAGAACCCGACGACACGGACGGCCCCGACTACTCTTGAAGGCAATGTAATAGCCACGGGCACTCGGGTAGGAAATCTCTGGTATCTAGGAGTCGCTTTAGGGAATCTCTAAAAACACAGTGGCATAATGGTTAAAAATCAACACCGAAGTAACTCTGGACAATAAAGATAAATAAAGGACAGGTTACACGCCCGATTAATTCGGAACTTCGCCCACAAAACGAGGACCCAGCGAAGAGGCGGCGCACGCCACTGTCCATCTACCGAATATGACGCTACTTCCGGTCGCTGCCTCTCGGTTTCTCGCTTTTCCGACAATACGGGAGAGAGCAGTGGGCGGGGTGTACGGTCAACTTTACCGACGAAGACCTCTGTCCCCATGCTAAAAATGACGAAAGAAACTTTACAGAGGTAAACTAACCAATGTATTAATAGCAAAAAATATATTTTACCCCATTATAAAAGCCCTTCAGTAGCTCTTTAATTTGAAGGTTGGCTTACGAGGAAATTGGGTCCAGTGGATGATCTTGGAAGCGGCAGGCCCCCTCAGCCAGGCCGGCCGCCTGATTAAGGATAGAGCGGTCCCCTTGCTTGCATCTCGAGAAAGGAGACATGGAGGGAAGGGAAATTTTCGGATTACCCTTGAGCGCCTTCCCAGTGCACCCCGCTGGGTTACTGTGGCGGAAGAGATACACGGATCCGGTTCCGAGCCTTTGCACGGTCAAACTATAGGGTGAGTGGTGTTCGATGCGGCTGTACGTTCTGGTCTGACCGTAGCTCATACCCGCTGCCGAATGTCGTAATGGAAGGCTGCAGCATGGCTTGAGGTTACGTGTAGTCTTTCTGAAATTTTTACCCATATCAAGAGTGCCTCCCCCTACATTGCGGTCGCTGGACGGACACTTCGCTTAGTCATTTGCCTGCTCCATTCGTAAGAGTGACCTGCAAAAATTGTATGAGATTTTCTGGCAGCCATGTTTGCCTTCTGCATGCTCTTATTTTTTAAGACACTGGCCGTCGCACATATTTCATGTAGGGTTGATATAGGACGTTCACTAGAATAGAGCAGAATCGTTTATGTCGCATCGCAGGGGGCATGATCGATGCTAGAGGCCTGCGGAAAAAGCTGTGGAAAACAGCTTGATGGAGCCACAGGCCCCCACGTTGGCAGGTGTACAGCGCATGCAAAGCACGTGTAAGCAGCTCTTAAGCTCTTATAATAAAACATGCACTCATCTACACTAAAGTTATACAAACAATATAGCAATGGAACACCGCTATGTGCGGGAGCCAGATCTCTAAAATAACACAAAAATAGTACGCAGGGTTTTAAAGAGGGGTTACAAGCAGCAAGGGATGTATTGTAAAAGCTATCACAAGCATACAAAATGATCCAGGTAGCAACTGGCTTACATGCAATGTGCAGAGAGGTGAATTCCTCGGTCGTTTTATTTACAAATTCTAATTTCGAAATTCTTCAGAAAAGGACGAAAAACTGACAGAAATAATAAAAAAGGCAGATTGAAAAAACTTCATGCGTGTAAACGCTAATTTGGGCTTAAGAAAATCGATTGTTCTTTCATAGGAATAGATCTATTATTTGACTGGTAAATTTTCTAATGGAGACGTTAAATTCGATCTGATCAGATAGCTTGCTTAGGACTATGATGGTTTCATTGATTTATTCTAGATAGAATTTAACGCTCCGCCGCAACGCAGGCGATGAGGCGCGCCATCGTGGAGGTCTATGGACTCATTTTGACCACCTGGGTATCTTTTACGGGCGCCGAAATCTCGTACATATGGGCGTTCTTGGTTTTCGCCTCAATCAGAAAAGTGGCCGCCGCGGCCGGAAATCGAACCCGCGACCTCGTGCTCAGCAGCGCGACGCCTTAGCCGCTGAGCCACCGCGGCGGGTCATGATGGTTTGATATTACAACACTTGTTTCCATTATTCGTTCTGCTTCTGGCAGCATGCCGATTGGAATGCCTCAATGAATAGTACGTTTCGTCGGGTTCGCTGTCTACAAGCTGTCTTATTTTTACAAATAATTTTCTACAGTCTAAAGTAATAAATCTTGTCCGCTCGAGGCATGCAGTATTGTTCGGATAGGGGAGCCGTTCGCAGGTCACTGATGTAGACTTTGTAATTAACGTAAATCCTTAGCATTATTTTCTTCAAGGTAATTATTTTTTGTAATTTTAACCAGTTGTGTTCCTCATACAAGTGAACCGTAGCATAACTTGGGGCAAAAAAGTGTGTTTTGTAGCTGTCGTTTTAACCATAACCACAGTGGAACGAGGTGCGTGATTCGTCACAACTCTCCGACAGTTCGGGCCCGTTCATTACTCAGTTTTGTAAGTGAGGGTTTCAAGTTAAACTTTCGTTGAACCATACTCCTAGAAATTTTCGCTCCCTTGTCCTGTTGATTGTAGTCCCTTCAAACTTTAATATTTGCTCTGCTGTCATTGGTTCGTTTATTGATTAAAATATTACATATTTTGTCTTTTCAGAACTTAGTTGCAGTTCATTGGACCAAAACCACAAGGAAAGCGATAAACCATTCTGGTTAACGTCTTTTGACAGGTGAATTACATTTTTTGGTGTGACAAAGGCATTGGTGTCTTCAGCATGCATTGTTAGCTCGGGGAATGCGGAACAGAAGTGATGTCATTAATAGAATAGCAAAAAAAAGCGGGGTTCCCAATTTTGAGCCCTGAGGTTCACCACGCTGAATTGTTTAAAAACCTGAGCTAGCCTCTCCAAGGCCAACAAGCTGTTTTCGGGTATTTAGATAACTTTCTATCAACTTGTTGGCTACGCCTTTAATTCGATATTTTCCTAATTTATTTCACAATAATGTGTGGTTAATTGAATTAAACGCTTTCCTCAGGTTTAGAAAGCACACTATTATGAAATTTTCATTCTTCAATGTTTTTGATAATTTTATCTTTTATATGACCGTCCTTTTTGGAAGACATATTGGGCTTTGCTGATAATTTTATGGTGCGCAACAAAATTGAATAACCTATCCAGGATTACCCCTCAAATGCTTTAGAGAGCACTGGAAAAACCGATATCGGCCTGTAATTTGTAAGTTTCTTTTCTCCCACTTTCCCACCTTTATGCACTGGCGTCACTCGTGCGACTTTTAATCTGCTAGAAAAAACAGCTGTAGTTAATTTTAGGTTTATTAAATGTGCCATAACTTCACTAATGAGCGTGGCTACAAATTTGATTGGTTCTTGTGCGACCTCGTCAATTCCTGCAGCTGTGCTATTATGTAGTTTTTTTTATTAAACAACATATTTCGGTAGTGCTTGTTGGGCGCAAAAAAATTGTGTCAATTAGTGTTTGAATATGATCATTTGAAACACCACGAGTGTCAGTTGGGTACTTTGCAGCGTTTATAAAGTGTTTATTCATAGCGTCACCAAGGTCTGAGCCGCTAAGTGTTTCATCGCATCCGAATACCTTTTCCGAAAGGCACGCCAGGCTTTCTTGAGTGTGTACATTTGTTTACCACGCCCTAAATTTTCATTATCTTTAATAATTCAGAGCATGTCTCTATTATCGCTGGCTTTTGCCGCCTTAATTTTTATGTTAGGGACATTTCGATATTAAATTCTGTTGATACATCTGCGTTGCGCGTCCGCACAAAAAGCATAGTAGCGCTTATTCTCTTTCGTGATTTGCTTTTGCAAGCCTGGGTCAATCCACGGTTTTTCGTGACTTTTTACACTTGATATCTGATATAGCATGTTGTGTGAATGCAGCGTCATAGCATACTCGCAATTTTTGTGTAATTAATTCAAGTGCGACCCAGCGGGTCCAATGTAGACAGACGTTGTGTGACATCCATGCGCTCGGAAAAAATCGTGAGCTATTGCAACATTTCTTTAATGACCAAAGTTACGAAAATGTGCATTATTGTGTTAGTTTGAATACTTCATTGCTTACAACAAACGAAAAAGCGAGTGCCCTGTAGCAGCTGGTATTATCGTCCCTGATAGGTCGTTTATCCGTTTCTTGAGATAACACTTAAAAAAGCAATGTGGTTACGGCATCTGCAGTCGTTGCACTTCTTACAGTCGATTGTAAAAAAGTTAACAATACAAATATATACTTAAATTTGGAAATATGATTTCGGTTCGTGAGATGAGTAAAACAAGTTGCCTCTAAATGATTTCAGTAACTCACTCGGAATAGTCATATCGTCCACTTCCCAGTACATGCCGCGCGTTCACTTATTTCTCTTGTGCAGGTGGACCTTGCGGACGAGTCCCGCCACGCTTCGGTTGTTTCGCTAACGGGCCCAGTGTTTCCATATCCGGATTACAAATATGGCTGAAGATTCCGCGAATGCCGAGAATATATACTTGAGTCCCCGAATCGTGGATCTGTGCTCTCGGATGTCAGCAGCTTTCGCTGCAAGAGCATAACGTTTGCATCGAAGCTGGCGACACGCCTCGTAGCAAGGTACAGCTCGATGCTTTCGGGTCTGTCGGGAAATATGGAGAGCTGGACGAACCGGCGATGGAAGCTGTGGAGAAAGGCAAAGTCGTCTACGAAGCTGGGGATGCCAGCCGGAAAGATCTCTTCGGTGATCAAACCGGAGTACACGAGGAGTTCGACGAGGCGAAAGGAGAGACGCTTCTCCGAGACGGCACTCGGAACGACGATATTCGCGCAGGCCTACTGCAGCACGATCTGGCTGCGAAGCCTGAAGGAGATGAGGCCCTGGATGACGCGTCCGAGCCACCGGTACGTCTTCGGGAAGCCGCGAAACAAGCGACCGCACCTGAGGACGTTCAGGAAGAAGAGACGCTTGTCCGAGACGGCACTCGTAACGACGATACTCACGCAGGCCTACTGCAGCACGATCTGGCTGCGAAGCCTGAAGGAGATGAGGCCCTAGATGACGCGTGCGAGGCCCCGGTACGTCTTGGGGACGCCGCGAAACAGGCGACCGCACCTGAGGACGTTCAGGAAGAAGAAGAGACGCTTGTCCGAGACGGCACTCGTAACGACGATACTCACGCAGGCCTACTGCAGCACGATCTGGCTGCGAAGACTGAAGGAGATGAGGCCCTAGATGACGCGTGCGAGGCACCGGTACGTCTTGGGGACGCCGCGAAACAGGCGACCGCACCTGAGGACGTTCAGGCCCAAGGCCAGCTGGACGGCGTTTCCAAACTCGTGCACGTCGAACCCTTAAAGGAAGATCAACCCTCCCACACGTCCGGAATAATTGCTCACCTGACATTGGAGGAATTCGCACGCGCACCGAAGTATGCGAAGGGTACGCTGTCGATCGACATGGTCAAGAAGCTCGTGGACGCCTTCAACAAGGCCTTGGCCAGCAAGT
Source organism: Haemaphysalis longicornis (assembly GCA_013339765.2). NCBI lineage: Eukaryota > Metazoa > Arthropoda > Arachnida > Ixodida > Ixodidae > Haemaphysalis > Haemaphysalis longicornis. The sequence continues at coordinate 74,995,217 of CM023450.1, forward strand.
ACCGCCTGCTCGCCCTGCCGAAGTCCCAGGTTCCGAAGCTGCAGAGGGGCAAAGTGGCCGCCTACCGGGAGCAGGAGACCGCCGAGACTAAGAAGTTGCGCTTCCTCGTCGAGGGCGACCTCACCGGAAAAGGCAGCCCCTTTGACTCGCGTCGTACAGCGGCTTCCTTCTTCGTGCTCATGCGCCACTGCGGCAAGATGCGTGAGATCCGTGGTCCAGGCAGCATCGTGCGCTACGTTGTTAATTAAATAAGTGACTCAAAAAGTGAGCACTCAATGACGTGTATGGCTTTCTCTTGGATATGGTAGCACGTGCTAGAGAAAAATTCATCTTTGTGGACAAAACAGTAACACAACCGAGACGAAGAAAATTTACAAAACGGCACTAACGTCTTTCTTCGTGCCCTATTGCTTGAGAGCATTTTCCAACAAGATACACCAACTATCCTATTGGCGCACCTAGCCCTACAAAATGTGCCAGCCATTGCTCCGGCCGATCAACACCTTTCTAACTCTATATGCATGCACGGGAAAAGCTATTTGGACACTTAGACAGTGATATATCCTTTGACAACGTTCATACCTCTTCCTAAGCAAAATTGTCATTGTGTAATTAGTTAAGATGAGTTTAAAGATTTTTGGCGCTAGAATGTTGGAAAGACTTGGAAGGATGATTGAGGTGGTGGAGATGCAGCGAATGATGTAATGGACGTGTAGTGAATGAGGTAATGATTGATCATTGAGGTAGTGGACATGCTTTGTTCAAAAACGGGGCTTTTCATAGGCTCGTTCGTTTGAAAGGGGCAGTTGGTCACAATTTGCCCAACGTAAGAAGCATGGTTACGCGCTTTATAGACTGTGGAAAACGTCCAGGGAGTCCAGGGAGGAGGCCGTCGTCAGAGAAAAGCCAATATATTTACACTATGTACAGGGAACTGCCTCAAGGCACAGCCATCTTGACGCCTCGCTCAGCCGTCTTCGTCTTCTTCCAGAGTTTGTTCCGGCCGTTGAGCTCGGTGCCTGCTTCGTCCTTGTCTTCACCGAGAGTTTTAACACCTGCCCAGCCGACAACAGTTCATATGAGGGGTGATTGTTTCTGGTTAGTTTGCCGCTTAAGTCTAGCCGGTATCCGAATTATATCCTTTTATTTTTTATTTGCGGCCACCTCTTTCTTCTGGACTTCGCCTTCTGCGTGCTTTCGGCTTTTGTGTTTTTATGACGCCAGGCGATGAATCCACAGCCACATAGTTCCCTGCATAGTTTCTTGTGCGTGCTTACCTCAGGTATTGGTTAATGTCTTGCACTTGCTCCTCACACGCCAATTCAGAACCTAGAATATCTGCATCTTAATTTGTGTAGTGTCCATTGTGGTGGTACCACAATATTCCCCAGCTTTCTTCAATTTCAGAACACACCTGGAAGCCTCACCATGCCAATGGCAGCATTCTTATCTGGCCTCTTTCCTGGAGAACGGGGTGTGCGATCTTCGGCTGCGTCCCTCAAGCCGACGTGGAGGTGAACGTTCGTCGAGGGGTCCGTGACTTTACGAAGACCCCGATCCGGGTAGTTTCTCTTTTGTGGTTCTTCCTTCGTGTAGTTATAGCTGCTGATTTTGTTGTCTCGGTCGCCGGTCTCATGTCGAGCGCACTCCTGTCGCAGTTACACATCTCGAAAGCATGGGCACGCTTGCCTCGTAGGGAGGACTTTATACAGGTCTGGTGCAGTTGTGCTTAGGGTTATCGCGGAGTTCTTCATCATCTCGATTTACATCTCCTATTTTGTGGAAGTTCTGCATACAGTCTGTAGGAAATGTCATGACCGCAGACTGGCATGCAGAGCAGCGTTCCAGCTCTTTAGTCGCGTGGACTTCGCCGATGACACCTTCCGTAGCCAGCCCCCCGTATAGGGTGCTTACTTTTGTGCTGATGCAGACGACAAGGACTGCGGTGACTCTTGCTGTGTTTCTTTCCGCTGCTGGTGTGGTGTTCCCATTATTCCGGCGTCTTCAGGCCTCATTGAGGGATGATAGTTGTCTGGAGTATTTGAAGCGCTGTTTCAGCTGACTGGTCATTCATAGAGGCACAGGGCGTCGTTGCAAGCGTGCTTGACGGTTCTATGGGTCGATGACAAATTACCGAAGTGCTCATGATGTCGTTGAAGTCGTTTGTAAGCGGTAGCGTCCTGGTCTCCTCTCCATGTCCTTTACTATCGCTTGAACTAGTCAATGGCACCTTCTGGTTGGAAGTTACTCTTCTCTGACGACATCTGGCTTCTGTGGTACGTTGTCATTTCGTTTGTAATGTCTCACTTTCAAGTAAGGCGATAATCCTGTGCGATTCTTTCACCGACTCCGGAGCGCCACAGTGTTGGCCGACAGGTTTGGCTCCACGAGCCAAAGCTTCCAGCTTGTCATTGATTCTATCAAGTCGATCGGCGCTATGCTCGAGCCTGGCTAATGAAACAGTGGCCTCGACGTCCTTGGTTTCTTCTAAGACTGACTTTATACGCACGACGTCGTGAAGTCTGGCGGAAGCCACTATACGCACGACGCGAATGACGCGCCAACGCGGCAGTCAAAGCAACCGGCGCCGCGCTGTTGCTGCGCCCGTCCCAATCGCCCTGATTGAGCGTTTTCTCCAATTTCCAAGCGGCTCTAGCGCCCTTTTCCATCGCACCACGGGTACCATACCACGGGTCGCGAAGCCGATGGTTCAAATTACAGCCTTACAACGCTCCTCGAAATGAATTTCGTTTAGCTTTCGGGCTCTGTATCGCAATAAAAAAAGCACAGCTGATGTTATGGATGCAAAGCTAGACATAGAACCGGATAATGCATTTATTTCGCTTACGATTGCAGCGATGCGACTTATTTAACATGCTCTGTGCCACTCTACGTCCTAGACACACCGACGATATTCCCAATTACCGATGATAAATTTGGGGCTCTTAAATAACGTTCAAAATAACTAAAAATACACTAGGTTATAGTTTTGACGTATTTCTTATCTCGGATTACAATCCGCATAGTCAATGCAGTTTCAGAAGCGCTCGGGTTGTGATCGCATCGAACCCACAACGGATGGCGGTGCTCTTATCCAGCCTCCGAATTAATACTGTGGGATGGAAGCTAGCACCTGTCCTTTATTTAGACTTAACACGTATATGGAGGATTGCGTTGACCGATAGCCTAAACGATGCGGCAAGCTGTTCTAATCATGCGCGTTAAGAAAGAGACAGGTTCAAGTACAGTTTCAACAAATTATAAAAAAACGAAGTCAGATGCACCCCCATTTCATTTGATCCTGAAACAGATTTCGGTGGCCACATGCAAGCCAATTTTCATCATTTCAAAATGATACCCCACGACATTTAATTTCTAAGCACATCCCACATGTGTTGAGCAATGATAACAGCTTCATGTTGCTTCGGGCATTAGCCCATTTATGTACTATAAAGTTAGAAACCAAATGGGCACTGAACGTTCCAAGAACTGCTTGGTTTAGGTATACGTCGTGAAGGAACTTCCTTTATGTGCGAAGAGTTCGCGAGCCGGCCCCCTCCGACGAAATGACGCCGACACGCAAGAAACAGAAAGAACCAGTTTATTCCGGACAATAAAACAAAACGGCATGCGTAGAAGTATCAGCGTGTAACATAACAGTCATTCGAGCAACCGCGACACGCTCGTTCCGAAAATAATGGGGCGCTTTAATTAACACTCACGGCGATGTCCGAGTCTATTGTCCGATTCTGTTATCGTGATATCCGAGTCTGTTGTCGCGTTTGTGTACTTTAGTTTCTTCTGCAGTCGTTCAAGTCGTACATTTAGCCGCGAATTGACGACGTCCACTGTTTTTGTAGCTTTCACTACAAAAAAGGCCTTGTTCCGGAGCTGAAATTCTCTGATGGCGCGATCGAAATCACTAAAGCAACTAAATCGTGCCCCAACATCGAATGCAATGCCGCCTCCGTCGAAGCCGCCAAGGGGCTTGGGAACCCGCCAACGCGTATGATGAGGGCGCTTTCAGTTTTCAGCAACTGCCGCATTGGCGCCTCAGTAGCGTCGTGCGCATAATGGCTTCCGCCGGACCATACGACGTCGTGCGTATAAAGTCAGTCTTCTTGTAAAGTGGGCATTACTTCAGCGATAAGCGTCTGTTGCAACCGTTTCGCCTGCCTCGACGCCTCCTCTTCGCTTTTTTCCGCAATTTGTTTATATTTCTCAGATTTTTTCACTTTTTCAAAATTTCGTTCCACCAATTATCTCCAGTTACGCTACTATAAAGATTACAGATATAACTTTCGCGAAATGTGAATATTGGGGAAATGCCATGTGCTTTACTGTTTGCCGTTTTCAGTAGTTTATTTTTATATTTTTTCTTATTTTTTACACTTTCGAAATTACGGCCGACCAATTATCTCCATTTACGTTATTACAACGATTACACTTGGAACTTTCCCGGAATCTGTATTTTTCTGAAAAGGCAGGGCGTTGCACGGTTCGCCGTTTTCCGAAATTATTTTATATTTTTCTTATTTTTTAGTCTGAAAATTTTGTTGAACCAATTATCTTCATTTAGGCTATTTTAACGATTACAGGTGGGAACTTTCTCGAAATCTGGATCATTGTGTAAATTTCGTGCGTTATACGGTTTGCAATTTTACGTAATTTTTGAATATCTTTCTTATTTTATAGTTTTTAAAATTTCCTCCGACTGATTATCTCCATTTACGTTAAATTATAACGATTGCATTTGAAACTTTCGCTAAATCTGCATTACTGTGGAAATGCAGGGGGTTACAGGGTTCGTCCTTTTCCGTAATTATTTTTATATTTTTCTTATTTACTTAATTTGTCAGAATTTCGTTCAACCAATTACCTGCCTTTACGTTATTATACCGAGTACATTTGGAACTTTCACGAAATCTGCAATATTGCGGAAAATGCAGACGTTGCACAGTTCGCCATTTTACTGTAATTATGTTATATTTTTTCCTATTTTGTTTAGTTTTTCAAAATGTCGTTGAACCAATTATCTGAATTTACGCCATTATAGCGATTACAGGTGGAACTTCCACAATATCTGCATTTTTGTGGAAATGCTTGACGTTACACAGGTCCTGGCTGGGGGGGTACTCGGCCAAGAATGCTACGCATTGAAAAGATGTACCCGACGCACGCTACAGGGTACCACGACTACGCACACGCCTCGTCTTTGTGGTTCTTCTCATTAAGCAATATGACGCTAGGATAACAGACTTCCATTTGTTTTCTCAACTATCTGGTCTGCATCTGGTTCGGTGGCCATCTAGACATTGACTGGTTTTAGCATCTGAACGGTGCACCTTGGAGAAAGGCAGACAGAGCAAACAATGTTTACAAATTCTTTTGTTTCTGTGTTGTTGCCAGCGCCTTGCATTGAATGTATATCTTATATCGTTGAGAACAGCGCTGGAGGGGACGAACGAAAGATGCAGTACATGCGACTAACAAACATGTGTATAATTTATGGCGCTCTGCAATATAGGCAAGAATAGGAATGACGTCACAACAGTACAAAAATAGCAGTACCAAAAAAGAAGGAGTATGTCTGCCCAAGAATGCCTTTGAGAAAAAATTATGGCCAAAAATGGTCAGCCAGTGTGTTACGGTATCTTGAATGAAAAATTGGCGCACATTGCACTAGTGGTGCAAAGCTGAAGAAACAGCAGATCTGGTGAACGAGCTTTTCTCCCCAAACTGACAGCGCAATCAGTAGAGTTGCAGCAGCCGGTCCCCAGCAACTCAAAGTCATTTTGGATGACAATGTAAAGCAAAGACCATTAAATTATATAGTGTTTCATTCAGTAGCAATCGTCGTCATAGCTTTCGTCGTAGTAGTCCGACGACACAGCCGCGTAGGGCAAATCCTCTAGTAGGGCGTCCACGCTTCGGTAGGCCTCCACTTCTTCGTCAGTGTGAATTCTGAAGGGGTGGCTTGAGATTTCGTCGTCTTCAGCGCGGCGGAGCTGTCGTACGCCGGTCCCTACATGACGACGACGACGAAGGTGGGAGCTTCCCACGTGGCGCAAGCTTGTACAACGCCAAGACACAATGAACAACAACGACGCCAGGCGCTCCTCCCCGGGCGCACGCGCACGTGCGCTTGGTTTTTTTTTTTTTTTGCTAAAGCCACTGGGCGATGGTCCTGCCATGCGCCTCATGCCGGTTTTTGCTTGGCATTTTTTTGTGCGAACGCCCACGGACAAAGCTCAAGCCTAGACAGCCCTGCTGTTAAAAGGAGAGGAAAAGAGAAGAGGAACGTGACACTTGGTGATATATATGCGACACATCTGCCCTTCTCGGGTTTGTGCATCTAATCAGTGAGAAACACTGCAGGCATAAAAGCACGTGGACGAAGTGGTAACTTGTATGCGTCGGGTTGAACGTAAACAATAAGTAAAGGGCACTTGGCCATGGTTAAAAGGCAACCGGCGAACTAAAAAGTTCCCATTTTCAAAAAATTATTCCAAACAAAGTCACGGCTTTGCCCGTGTATGCCTATATTACCTCGCTCGTCCGCTCACGACGCGTTCCAAGGGTCCGTAATCACGTATTCGTGAATCACATAGAAATCGTATTTACAGGGACACACCTGCTGAATCCTCGAGGTCTCCGTACCGTCTTCTGTTGCCATCGTTCTCAGCTACAACATAGCTCGAACTTGTAAAAAAAAAATAACCCCTCAATAAGCGGAGAATCTTATAAGAATTCTAAACATTCGTATTTTATTCATGAATGTTCTGAGACGCCGAAAGATCCCCTGTCATCTTGCCGTGGATTACGCCAGATAGAAAGGTCGACAACAGTGAGGTGCTCAACTGCGCCCTCGCTTCAAGTCTGTGAGGGTCACTTAACATCACCCACCGTTCCTGAGGCATTACACTTCGACGCACTACAATTTTCGCTTCGCTAAATCAAGAACTTCCCCCCTTGGTCGAACCCCTTTATGATAGGGCAACCAGCCTTAAAAGGCAGACAGGCCCAACTCATCAAATGCGCCTTCGCAGAAGCCACAGCTAATTACAGGGTTGGTAGCAATCTAATTGTAAAAATATACTAAAGGGGAAATATAGCATGCTAAAGGAGAAATATAGCATGTCAAACAAAACACAAAATAAGTGGGATGTAATTTAATTTTCATAACTCGAGTTGAATACGGGCTCAGTCTTCGCATCATCTTCAACGTTTTTGTTCTCCGCATCGACGTCAGTCTCGTTATCGTAGTGCGGGTCTCCAGTGGGGACATTCTCATTGACGGGGCGAGACTTCTTTTGAGGAGCGGCGTCAGTGGAACCGACGCTGACTCTAGTGACGGCATGACCTCGAGTCGCCCTTGAAGCCGTCGCGTGCGCTTTTTCGGTGATTCGCCAAAGTCGTGGCCGGCTTTCTTGCGCGCCCAAGGCGAGGAAATATATCAGAACAATCGCCACAATGACTATCACGACTAGGTACGTGGGGATGCACATCAGCATTTGACTTCGGGCGTGTAAGTCATCGTGCTGTGGATGGAAGTTGCCACCTGGAAGCTCGTTCTTGCTTGAAGGCATCTTCTCACCGGCTGCTGTCGCGGGAGGCTCAGAGCCGAACGAAACCGCTGACTTCATGTCTGAAGTAGAATCCGGCTCCTGTCTTGCCCAGCTAACCCTGCGGTGTTTTCTCTCTGTTGGTTTGGGCTGGTGGCGCGCTGTCTCCGTGTCGTCCAGGGAAGATTCGTAGATGGTCTCGCTTAGCTCTGGGAATTGGTGACTGGTGGAGGCCGCCATCACGGAGAACCGCGGCTTCTTTCTTTTCTTCTCCTGCCCTTGAAGCAGACGCGGGAACGCATTCAAGCTGCTGACGTAGCTGTTAACACTATACAAACCTGAAATAAAATCGAGAAATACGTGGAAAATATGACAGAGATAAAGAACAAGAAAACTACAAATACCTTCCTAGGTTCGGGGTGGCGAGATGATAGTAACGAGTGTGGGGCCCACCGATGTTCTTTTCATATATTAAAACCAAACAGCTTCGAGCGTGTCGGAATGGCACAGCGGAATAAGGCTTCGCCTTCATAACGCGAAAGCCCGGGTTCGATGCGGACCGCGGCAAGCGTCTTAATTTTCTTCACTTTATCGGTGTTCTTTTCATGTATTAAAAAAATGTGAAGTGATTCCACCGTACGATTATGGATGCAGCATCCGGGAGAGGTGAAAGAGGGTACACGTATGCCTTTATGGAACAAATTTATGGCCCGGCAGCAGGCAGTAAGGAGTCCTTGTGCTGCCCGCCCACTTTGAACATTGCCACGCCAACCTTTGCAAGATAGGCATACAGCAGCGCCTCCAATGCACGTTCACGCTTCGCGACACCTCGAACGTTCCCCACTACACTTTCAATCTGGGATCCACATAAGATCCAATTAGAAACTGGAACTTTTAGCAGTTAATCTGTCTAACAAATCGTAATTTTTCATGTCCGCGGTTAGAAATAATGAGAAATTGCCGAGCTCGCGCACGTGAGCACGGGCCTGGCTGGCAATGATCGACCGCCCGGCAGTTAAAGAGAGGCAAGATGCCTAAGCGCTCGTGTATGCGTGCCTCGCGAGGATCGCCCAGCGTCCCCGGCGCACGTTTGTCAAAGCCACAGATACCCACTTAGGAGATCGGCCAAGATTGGCAGAAAAAAACTCCAGTGTTCACCGTAATCGTGGCAACACTTGCTGGGAAGGAGAAAGATTCCAGCGTTCGCCGCAATCGTAGGAGCATTTGCTCGGAACGAGAAAGACACGTCATAGCGTACGCTCCTCCAGGGTGATGTCCAATGATTATCATTTAAAAAAAAAAAATGAAAGAATCTCGCACTTACAACAAAAAGGGGTGGATTAAATCGTTGCGGCAGCGAAGAAGGAACAAAATCGGATGCAGTCATGGATATAAACCTTTCTGATCGTCGTGAGGGTTGCGTACAGCTCCTATCGCTACCTTCCAATCTTACGGGTTAGGTGCACATATGAGCATCCTTCATTTTTTGCAAAAATGTTTCAGTTGCATATATATTAGAACCGGGTTCACATACCCTGAAAAAGTAATTGAACACTGAACCATACGTTCTTGCAACTAAATTATGTGGATCGGCGTTTCGAAAATAAAAGTCTAGGACACTGTTCCTAATAGAAAAGGTAGTTTCAATTACTGGAACACTCATCCAGGTAAAATGATTATGTATTTATCTGGTGCGCCGTTGCAGATACCTTCAGACCTGCTGTTTATATAAATAGTGCTCCTGCGGACGTTGGGAGCTGTCTATGAGACACCCCTTTTCCAGTATTTCTGCTTTCCTGTTTGGCATAAACAGAGGTCATACGCCAAGATGGCGGATGATTGGTATCAGGTGGACACCGCAAACCCCATTTTCATACAGCCTTGACATATGGCCTGCAGGATGCCAACAATTGGAAAGCAGAAATCACAGCAGCAGTGTGGTCCCTGACAGTTCCCAACAGTTGCCAATCAGAGCACAGTCCTTTATAAAATTCCCCGCATTTCCCGAGGGGAAGAATGTGAAAGTGCGAATGCACGAGTTGAATTTGCGCGGTTCGGTAATGTTCGCATAAAAGAACACACACACACACAAACATACAAAGAAAGAAAGATGCTTTTATTCACAGACACCTATTTGTGTGTTGTACTTGATTGCTAGAGCGGATCTCAGCTTTGAAATTTCGTGTAAGTACTCCTTTAAGCAGCGCATTAGCCCTTCTCAGCTCGATTCTTGCCAATCCCCCACGTGGGTATGTGCCATGTCAGCCGCAGCAGCGCGCGCCCATCTCCCCCCGTTGCCAAGGAAACGAGGAGATTCCTGGCCAATCCCCCACGTGGGATGTGCCATGTCAGCGGCCAGGCCGCGCGTTCGCATTGGCGGACATCGCCGGTGGACGCATGTTCAGGGTCGCTTAGAAGTGCATTCGCACTTAAAATAGGTCTGAGGCACTACAGCACACAGAGACTTTGGCTTCACCCACCGAATCCTGTTCTGGGTTGTAGCTGCATGTAAAAGAAATCAATACTTGCATTAAAATACATGTCAAAGCAACTATTAGAAATGATACACGGCTTTTCAAACAATAAACAAATTTGATTGGGTGGTAGTATTCCGCACATTTGAGGTCATACGCATGCTTCAAACTGCCCAGAAAATGACCAGCGTACAACGAACCCTTACTGAAACGATAACACTTGGCTCTCAGTGTCTTTTCACATAATTCACTTTTCCTCCAACACATGGGTAATAAAAGTAATTAAGATGGAACCACCTGCCAAAATCAATCGCCACAATCACCGATGCGCGAGCATTTCGAACGGCCGCCGAACGCCCACTTTCGTTCCCATTAAACAGTTTTTTTTTCTTCTTGTTAATTACACACGTGCATTGTATATTTATCGAACATGTACTCGGTCTTCCCATCTTTTATGCTGATTTCTTTTTGGTAGGTGGGTTTATTTTTTGTGTGTTCGTGTGTTCGTTTTGGATTTTCTTCTGCTTGTATTTTAGTCTTCTGCGCTGATTTTATTTGGTAGGTGGTTTTTAATTGCATTGCATTAGTTCATATGCTCGCTTTGCATTTAATTCTTGTTTGAGCCTGTATATTGCTATTAACTTTGTATAATTTCTGGAAACATTATTATTTTCTATATGTAAACCGCATTTCTAGTGTAACTTGACTAGTCTCCCCGTGTACAATTGTTTTGTATATTTGCAAACTTAACCACTCCCTTTTGTAACGCCCTCCGGGATTGAGGGTATTAAAATAAATAAAAATAAATAAACTGCGTCACAAAAAATATACTTGTACATCTATCGCGGCGCTGACTTAGAAAGAAATACAACAGTGAGCTGAAAATATGCTGCCTTATCAAAGAAATGAGGGAACTCAAAGGTGGTTGTACCCACTTCTCTTGCCAGACCATGTCTATGCACCACTGTCCCAAAAAATGGGGTTTGCTATTAAAGTTTACCAAAAAGCCATAAAACAAGCCGTACACGGTTGGATTATCCCATGAATTACTAAAGCAGAGCAAGAGTTTAGGGAAAGTGCGCTCAGAGCCAATAATAACGATAAAACCTTTGCACACGAAAACTTAATTGTAGCATGCGGCAAGTAAACGCAATTAAACAGAATATTAAAAATAGCACGGGTTTCCTGCATCAGATGTAAGTGTAATATCACGTACTAACTGTAGCCAAAATACACTTTATAAGTGCCCTGAAAACGCCTGTCACTTAGGGTCACGTCACTTGCCCCGACAATTTGTAGTGATTTGAAATTACTCCAAGAAAAGCTCAATAAAAATTGTCAATCTTATAACAGTCTTACAAACTCAGACAGCTGGGAGCTTTTTACAGATTTGAAATTGAACGAGCCGCCTAAACATATACATGTTATTAATTGCACCAAGAAAAAAGTCAGATATCCCAAAAATAAACCAAAAACAAGCCGGCGTTGAAACATACAGGGTGACCAGGTTTCTAACCGAGCTGAACGTGAGAGCTTTTTTCTAGCCTGAACATTTGGATATGAGGTAAAAATCACAGCTGTGTGCTATAGAAACCCTCCTATCTTCTGTCAGTGTAGGTTGTAGACCAAATCACTACTTTTACCAAGCAAGACATGAAACTTATTCAAATCAGAAAACTTCGCTAAGCCGAATCCGCACAAATTTTTACATTATTTGGTTGCTTGGGGTGTCAGCTCAGATACAGTAAAAAAATTTATCAATAGGCCTTAAGCCACCTGTGGCAAATAAGCACCTCTCACTTTTGCATCCATCAGCAGCAGCACTGGCCATGAAAATTTTCATGAGCTGCCTTGAATAATAAAAACTGTTACAATGCAGTACCATTACTACATCACAGTGTAGCTCCATGGCAAAGCTTGCTCTTTTGTGCCAATGATGAAAAAATCTAAAGGAAGACACGCTTTCAATGTTCCGGTTGACATGCTGTTTGCATTTACCAGTCACTCAATCCGCGACACTAGACGTGACCCCTTCAAGTCTCTCAAGAGAGACTTAAACTTCCAACCATAACTTGAAAGCCCCAGTACAGCTGACCACTACGAGTCTTTCAACAGAGATTCCAGCCATTCCAGCTTGAACACCAGGCCATTGTCAAATGGCTCATACCTCCCAAGAACTGTCTGCAGAAATATCTAGAGATTTTTAAAGGCACATAGGTCCGAAAAGTTTAATATAAAATATCCGGCGAGGAGGAGATGACATCAGGAAGTGACAACGAAGGTGGCGAATCCACGATGTGTTTCTTGCTAATAATATTTACGCTGCCATTCTCCTCACTAAAAACTGGGCCTTGAGAAGACTTGTTGCCCACCTCTTGTGTATTAAGGAAAATAACAAGAAAATTTTGCTATACGATGGCTTCAAATGGAGGAATAGCTTAGGGTACCCTTTTCATAACGCAGTGATTGATTTAAATATCAGTGACTTCTTGGTTTCTTTTTCTGGGTATGTTGCTAAAGGTGCCAGGGTGCACAAAAATACGAATGCAGTCTATCAATGACATTGGCCTGATTCTGGAAACCGTCCCGCTTTGCTGCTTCCCTGCCTGAACGTAAATAACATGTTTTATCTTTGAGAGGCTTCATTTAATAATCAAATAATATACTCCATTTGAGCATTCTATTTTACATAACTTCTCACTACCAAAAAATGTTCCCTGTATTCTATTATGTGCTTTCTAGAGTGCTTTTGTGAGGCTGGCCTAGTGTAACTTGCAGGCAAAAGATGTTTAAAGAGGTATGCTCTAATTTAAAATCCATTCTCCTAGGACACCTGAGGTGCTTTATGTATAAAACAGCAGCCCTGAAAATACTTGTTATGAGTTCTTTTCAATCAAAATATTAAGAAATGCCGTCTAACTTGTTTTTATGCTAATTATCGCAACGGTCATCAACAGTTACCGAGGTATAATTGGTAACAATGTGTTCGTATCGGCTTCGCAACCACGGTTTCCTTGTGGCGAAGCCCGGCCATCCCAGATGCGCCCTTCAGTCGTAAGTTCGAGCAATCAGGGTTGCGCTGGTGCCATTCAAAATCTATTTGATATCGATATGGCACTTTCATATTGCTGAAATGATTACAAAAATATTTTAACGACGTTTGTTAAATTTCCAGTGTTTCGCAAATATTTTTTTTCAGTCCGATTTTATCACTTACTCCTGCAACAAGTCATTGTCGTGTTGTAGTTAATATCTAAACCATGATACATCTTTACCCATTATTTAAAAAAAGCACTTGCATAAAGAAGCCAAGGTATTGACGGCTTTCGTTTCGTCACACCTATTTTAGTCGACGTCAAACTAGATTAACAAGACGAATTTAAAGGCCGTTTCGAAAATAAGACCCCGGAATAGTAACGTTTGTTTTAACCAGAAGGCGCTGCCAATTCAAGCAATTCACTCGAAACAGTCATACGTAAGGATTCCCAGGGGGAGCTGTGTTTTCGCTCATCTGTTCTCTGCAGGTAACCCTGCAGACTCATCCTTCGGTCGGCTAACTCCGCAAGTGCTTGCAATACCGGCTCTCAAGCATGGCTGAAGATGCCGCCGTCGCGGAGAACGTATTCCTGAGTCCGCGAATCGTCGACCTGTGCTCCAGGATGTCAAAACTGTCGTTGCAGGCGAACGTTTCCCAGCGAAGGGGTGACACGCCTCTGAAGCAACGTCCAGTAAACATGTCCTCAACCATTCGGGAAACTTAGGGAAGCTGGAAGAAACCGGTGAGAGTCAGTAGTGGAGAAGACCGAAGTCGTCGACGAATCTGGTGAAGCTGGTCGAAATGCTGTCGTTTAGTGGCCCGACCGCGAGACATGGCGAGCTTGACGAGAGGAACAGGGTGACGCTTGCTCTTCCAGGTAGTACCACCGAAGGTTACCCTCACACAGAGAGCTTGTACACGACCAGCTGGCCACTACCGGACCTTCCAGGAAGACCGACGGAGATACAGCCTTACATGATGTGTTCGAGCCACTTGTATCTCTGGGGGTCGCCGCGAAACAGACGACCACACCGGAAGACGTTCAGGCACAGGACAAGCAGGGCGGCGTGTCTGGCGTCCTGCGCGTTGAACACAACTAGGATGATCAAAGTTCGAACTACCCCGGATTCATCACCCAGCTTACCGATGAGGAATTCGCAGGGGCACCGAAGTACGCGAAGGGTACGCTGTCGCTGGACATGGTCGAGAAACTCGTGAACGCATTCTACGAGGCCTTGGCCAGCAAGTACAGCTTGCTCACCCTGCCGAAGTGTCAGGTCCCGAAGTTGCAGAGGGGCACGGTGGCCTTCTATCGGGAGCAAGAGACTGCCGATATGAAGACGCTGCGCTTGCTCGTTGACAGCCGCATCACTGGGAAAAACGGCCCCTTTGGTTCGCGCCGTACAGTGGCTTCGCCCTTCGTCCCTTTGCATCACTGCGGACCGGGCAGCATAGTGCGCTGCGAGGTTAATTAAATAGAAAAAGTCGCCCACAAAGTGAAAAGGGAATTTTTGTGCGTGGTCTCACCTTCAATATGTGCGCACATACCTGGGAAAAGTTAGTCCCCGTGCAAAAAGTACTCAAACAACAGGGACCAGGGAAGAAATTGATGACACATGTTGCTTCCTTCTTCCTTTGTCTCTGTTGTTCGAGCACGTTTCTCCAAAGACAAATACACGTGAACTAGCCCAAATGCCCCTCCCGCTGTAGGAGTAAAAACTTTCGGAAATTCTAGAATGAGATGTTTGCCACAGTGAATATACTCGATATCTTTGTTAGTGTGTCATTGGTTACGACGCGCCTCATTTACTTTTTGAAACAGAATACGCAAACCAAAAAGGGAAACAGTAATTGATAAAGGCACATTGTTCGTTCAATTTTAGGGCCATATATTTTTTAGGCTTCTTCGGTTGAAGCGGGCAGTTTAATTCTGCAGAGGAAGAAATAAATTTATTTTTTTCGTCTGTCATGAACCAACTGGCCAGCAACCAAGTCCTATTGATTTAAACTCTGCCCTTGTATTGCTAATATGTGCATTCCGCTTACACGATTTTTATCGAACACAGTCCCTCTTTTGCCGAGTTTCGCATTCAGTCAGGGAAGGACACATAGCCAAAACGGGATGGTCGATACCGGCATCCCCTTCAGGCCCCCGCAGCGCTAGCCCTACCGGGCCTGCAGGACGTGTCATTCCCCCTCCTGGCTATGCTCCAAGATATTTGAACCGTTCACCCCACCTTTTTCTCCATCCATGTGGTCAGTCTGAATCCACCCAGAGATCCATAGCAACGTAGTGATTTCGTAGAGGGAAGGTTGAAGCAGTTTGTTTGTAGGCATTTCTTCATTATATTTTTTTATTTCTTTATTATACCGTGCAACTTAGGCAAGCTTTGAGCATGCACGACAGGGTAACTGACTATATCCTTAGCACAACACGTGTTTCAACAGAAAATGTAGGCTGGTATTACGGTCTATGCGATGGGAAATGAGAAAGCAACAAATACCTTGCGCAGGCAGCGCTTCTAAGCTTGCAAGCAATACGGCTATTTCTGATAGCCGTACAGCTATCAGAAATATGGTTTGCGACACGCGTGTAGCTCCTTAAGATGAGGAATGACCCAATTACGTTGCGACCACCCTGATTATCATGCGGTCACAAAACATCGCCCTTACTGAAGCGTGGTGAAGTGCCACAAGAAATGAGATGCGCCGATAGGCGTGTCTCCTTACCGAACCCCGCATTGCGTCTGTGTACGCTGTATAGCGGATACAAAGGGAACTGAGCAGTTGAAGTCGCCTTTCCTTCACGTAAGCATCCTCAAAGTTCACTCATATGGTTAATCGCTTTGTATGGTACCCGTCTAACGACACTTGTCTTTCCAGGAATAAACCGACAATCGAGTTTTCTCCTGTACTCTCGCGCAACATGGTTCCTTTGGATGACGAATTTCTCCCTTTTAACATATTCTTGCTTGCACGTCGTGTAATCCTGTTTACTCTGGCTAGTTGGCCGGCCTCTACAGCCACAATTGTGACTGTAAATTCCGTGTACACCATGTACACCTCAAGAACGTTGCCGTAAAATTGATTTATTTAGCCGGGCCTATAACCCTTCATTATGCGAAATGGAGTAGCACTGGGCATATTGGCGCACAACCTCTCCACTGAATAACCTACGTACCTACCTGCCTTGCGTCGACGAAGGCGACTACGATCTATCACTAATGCTCTCGAGTCTGTTTTCTGTTGTATATCTATATGCCGTACTGCGCGTATTTAATGCGCCGATTTAAACTAAGAAATATTGCCTTGTGTCACCTGTGCTACACAAGAAAACGCCTCTTTTCCTATACGCGGGGTTATGGTTAGTAATAAATAGTTCAATGCATGTAGATGCAGAGAACGTTACAGCCTTTGCGCCGAAATAACATTAAAATGTAATATGCGCTTAGCATGAGGTTAAACTCTCATGTGACAGAGGTTGTAGCAAACAAACTGACGTCAACATGCTGCTTCGCTACCACTCACTAGTTTAGGTGGCGTCAATGCTTCTTGAAATGAAACTAAGTTGAGACATGCTACTGGACTGGACTGGGAATGAAGGAATGAATGAATAAAATCTTTATTGAACAAAAGGGGCTGCTTTTAGGGCACCCGCCCGATAGAGGGTATCTTCAGTCCGGGATCCCCTGGCACTGGCTGGGTGCGCGGGCCCTGTTCCCCACGTCAAGCTGGATCGCAAAGTCCTGGCTGGCCAAGGGCACCGTTCGCTGTTGAATGTAGCGGTGGGAGATTGGTTGGAAACCTGGTGTTTTCTGGCACTCCCACACATTATGGTATAGGGTGCCGAGTGCTGGCAGTAGTTACAGGTGGCTTGATATACGGTCGAATATCTTGCATGGAGGAAGGTGCGGAGCGGATAGGTGTTGGTTTGGATTCTTCAAAAGGAGGTACCTTGATCTCTAGTGAGTTGTGAGTGTTGATGGGGGAACGTTCGCCGTTGGTGTCGATAGTAGGCTAAGATGTCCATGTAGCGCAGAAGAGGCTTTTGTTGAGATGCCAGGGGTGACGATCCTCCCGCAAAGGAAACAGACCGGTGTATACAAGCGCGGGAAGCGGCGTGAGCCGCCTCGTTTCCCTAGAAGGATTCGTGACCAGGAACGCAGTCTATTTAGACCTCGGGAGTGTTCAGGCTTGTTAGGAGAATACGGAGTGTAGTTTAGAAAACGCCTCCTCGTTGATAATTTCTTCAAGAGGTCTGTGAGTCCGTGATTAAGGGGACTGATTCGTGGGCAGTAGTTATTGCATGGGCTATTGTGGTTTCTTCAGCAGTATCGATTTATTTATTTATTTAAATACCTTAAGAGCCCAGAAGGCATTACATAAGGGGGGATACACAAGGAGGTGACTACAGCATCAGTAAAGCAGCATGTGACATAGTGATACCAGTAATCAAAATGGCCAATAGCCCAAGCAACATTACTAACACACAGTAAGTAATAAACACAGTAAGCAGTGGTCTTGACCGTGGCCTTGTGGTGGACGTTATTTCCTGTCTATGCGTAGGCTACATGGGCGGGATGGGGCGGATAAGGAGATGCGTCCACATAGAACGCATTGCGGTCACTGTGATATTTTCTGGACATGGCCCGTGCTCAGGGAGTTCTTCAGGTCTTGTAAGTCGGGTGCATATTTCGTGGTATTGCAGTCACACGTATGCACTGGCGTATCTTCAAAGGTATACTTTCTTTTTTTAATGTTTAACAAGTGGTATTTATAACCCAGTAGTCACGCGCCCCGTCGGTGTTATCTTCATGCGCTATATTTGGATAACGTGGTGCGCTTCTTGTAGTTCGCCCCAACTGTCATGCACGACTAATTGTAGCAATCTTCATGTCGACGTCTTGGAGGACAACCCAAGGGCATTTTTGTAAGCCTGGCGGATAATTATATTCATTCAGTCTTGCTTTATCATTTGTTTTAAGTATCAGGTTCGGCGTTCCAGACGCGATTGTATTAATCAATATAGCTTGAATAATTTTAAGAGTGTCCGCGAAGCGCTGAATAATGTGCTAAGCTGGTTGACAATCTTTTTCAGTGGGGCAGTTGTGTTGATTTCGATGCCCTTTTTGTGGATAACAAGCCCCCAAATTCGCAAATGTGGCGCAGTAAAAACCTATTGCCCATTTATGAGTAGGACCGGGTCTGGGATGATGGTTTTCCTTCGTTTCGCCGTACCAACACGAAGTGATAAAAGCGCTGACTTTTCCAGTGCGCATTCGAGACTTCGTATTCGGAGGTAGTTCTGGGCTTTTTTTATAGCTTCTTGGAGTACATGTTGTTGTTCCCCCGTGGATCCTGTAGGTGTCCATAAGGGGATGTCATCCTTGTAGATTGCATGTGGAATGTGAGATTCTGCAAAAGCGCTAAATGACTCCATTGGGGCCGCCATAGTGTGTAGTTCGGCTCGAAGTGTGGCGTGGAGTGTCCGGCAACGGCTTTGTGGCTACGAAAATTGCGTTTTTGTTAGAAAAATTGCCGGCAAAAGTGCCACTATTAATAAATTTGACTGTATAAAGATACTGTGCAGAGTGCTTAGGCTGAGAATTTATTTTGCGGTTAGAAAGAAAAAAACAGAGACGTCTCGCATTAAGCTTGCGCCGCCAGATACAGCGGGCCGTTCCGGGTATATATAAATTATTACATACTCCACATTAATTGTTATTGTCACTGTTTTGGGGTAATATTTACCTGAAAATACGTTATTTAGGTTGTCTTAAACTGTATCCTTGCTTCCACTCAATACCGTATAATTATCGTCTGCTACGCGCTTTGGCAGGCGAAGCAAGAGCAACAGCTAGAGATGCAAGAGTGATGTCTTCGAGATGTATTTATTTGTTTTGTCCGAGCAGATATAAATAAATCTACCGGTGAAGCATATTCGTCAAGCACGCACGCAAAGGATTATGAAATTGCATGAATGTTTTAAATGGCAAGTAAATACTGGCTTCGACTCTCCATGTATGTTGCCTCATTGCGCTTGTCTGAGGCAGTGCATGCTTCAAGTGGTAACCACATACAGCGACGGCGTCGCGAGCGACGGGAAAATCGTAGCTCAATGGGAACAGCAAACGGAAAGTGTGGGCGACAGCGACAAGGCAGAAAATTTATACACAGCCCGCCGAGGCCGTCACCATCGCTCGCTTTTTCCCGGCCAGAAGCAATTGCCCACAAGCGAGCGGCCGGACGACGACGGAGGGACTGCTGACAGTGTTTTAAATTTTATTAATTTCTTCGCTTGTCGCTGTCGCTCACACTATTTGTTTATTAGGGTGCGTATTTCGCGACGCTTTTCGACGTCGCTTCCGGTGGTTACCCCTTCATCTTAAGAAACTCTTCGCAAACGCGAGAACATGCGCTAAGTGCTCACCGCGCTGTTATTTAGACATATCTGTAATAGCCATTGAATGTCAGAAAGTGGCACGCCGAAAACAAAAAAAAAATTCCCCGCCCCTCCCCGAAGGGAATCGTGCAGAAATGCGAAGCATTGGGTGCACCGATGAGTGTGTTGCAGTAATGGCTAATTAATGACGAGAGTGTGAACGTAATCATTTATTCATCAGCACCTGTTTGTGTTATCGTTGTACCTGACGGCCAAATCACTGCCTTGTGATCGCAAAGTGCACGGTCAAAGGGTCTTTGAGAAGCATACGCGCGTCACAGTTTCGCGTAAAGACAGATCAATGCAACTCCCGTGAATGGTAGTGGGCCGTGCGAAGCCCCACGTTGGCAGACTTGTCTTCTTCTTTCTCCAACCGGAGATGACGTGGAAGCAACTGCAGTGCGTCACCGCCAGGGAGAGGCGTAATGCCACGTTGCATTGTGTAACCCCCGACTAAGAATGCATTCGCATTTACAAACGACGACGACGAAGGCAGAACTACGAGCGCGCGCTCACGGCGCTCGCGCTGGAGAATGCAGGCGCACGCCGGCCAACGGAGCAAGACAACTGCATTCAAGCAAGACAAATGCATTCAACGGCATTCAAATGTTGCATTCAAATACAACGGAGCAAGACAAATGCATTCGCATTTAAAACATGCCGAAAACAAAACTAGCAAATATTCGCGAGCCGACAAGTCCAGTCCATAGCACTTTGCACTATCCACTAGCTGCCAATCCGGTTCTCACAGTACCCGGTATTCCCTAGGCGGCGTGATGCACTCTAAACGGAAATACTCCGGATAGGGAGTAAAAGGCTTGTCCTCTAGCGCACTCCGTATACAGAGTTTTACTTACTACTCCCCGAAAAGGGAGTATTATATAAACTCCCCTAAAGAAAAAAAATTTTCAGGACCCGCTGCGGGTGCTCAGTGGCTAAGGCGTTCTGCTGCTGAGCACGAGGACCCGGGTACGATTCCCGGCTGCGGCGGCCGCTTTTCTGATGAAAACGCCCATGTGTTCGATATTCCGGCGCACACCAAAAATCTCCAGGTGGTCAAAATTAATCCGTAGCCCTCCACTACGGCGCGCCTCGTCGCCTGTGAAGCATCGGCGCGTTAAACGCCACAATAAATCAATCAAGATTTTTCAGGTATTTAATTGCTCCGCTGAAGAGGAGCTTTCTGGGGCATTTTGCGGAGTATTTTGTGTTGTCTATTACTTCGATGAGGAGAGGAGTTTTTTCTCGCTATTAGCGGAGTATTTCATGCCATTCAGAACACCCCTGGAGAAGGGCCTGTTTAAGCATCCGGTGGAGCATTTTATATCACCCAAAGCTCCCCCACAATTAGGAGTGTATTCGAGCGTTCAGTGAAGTGTTTAGTGAAGTGAAGTGAACCGCGCTGAACAAAACAGTATCGAGATTAGCAAAGAAGGAAACAGACATTTATTTCATTGTCCCAGTAAGAACACGTCAACTTAAAAACAGAACAAAATATTGAACAAAACAGAACAAAAACAAAGCGTTCAAAAATACATCACGTAGATGGAACACAAATACATACAATAAGAGACACTAAGAAGCTACTGATACAACAAAGGCACGCGAAGCTTAACGTCAACGGAAACGACGAACTGAAAACTAATGGGAACTTCAGTCGACCCCATGGCTGCTTCGCATACAAATCAGGGTTCCCCTACGGGAAGATGGTGTAATTTTTGTTCTTTTTGTTGTAGCTCCAAAAGAAGCCCACTACATCTGCACCTATTCTGCTCACTCATTAGAGCGAGTTCCAAAGGAAGTGACTAGACGTTCTAAAGCGTTAGTTAGAGCTGTTCTCTCTTTAAACCATATGGTTTATTTAAACCAGACATCATATGGGAAATCTGCACCATATTTAGCAATTGGCGAGTGTCATTATTAACAAAATTGTAACACGATTTATAAGAATACTATGACTAGCCACCTCAGAAAAATCAACTACGGAAAAGCCACGCCACCCACGTACGACGTCGCCACAGAAAAAAAAAAAAAAACGAGGGCTCACCAAAAGAAAAAAATAAGCAGGGTATTCAGACATGACGAAAATGTAAAAATATCATGAATGCCAAAGACAAGATGATGATGATGATGAATAAACTTTATTGGAGACCAGGTGCTGATGTTAATGTTAGGGCACCCGCCCGGTGGGAAGCTTCCTTAGTCCGGGATGCAGGGAGAGTGCAGGGAGGGTGGGTGGGTGGGTACAAGAAAAAGAAATTTAACAAGGAGAAAGTAAACAGGATGACGACATATGAATTTGGATATTAAACTGCGTAAAGTGCACGTTTTCGGTGCCAGTCGTCTTTCTTTGTGTGCGTCTGTCCCCCTTCTTTTAATCACTTTCGCTAAACGGCGGAGGCGCGCGGCAGGGCCTCAGTGTGCACGGTACGACGTTCGTGAACGTTCCCAGAAAACGATGGGGACATTAGTGAGTTTTAGCAGTCCGTCTGTCTTGTCGTGTACGTAGTTACCATGTTGACCGGGACCCGACTACGCCTGCGCGCGCAGAGGGGCGAGGAGGAAGGGCGAGGAGGCGCACTCCACCGTGACGAATGCGCGGACATGGCGAAGGCCGGCTCGCGGAACCAATCCCCCTACCGCGATGAATGCACAAGTGGCCAGACGGGTCCCGGTCAACACGGTAACTACGTACACGACGGAACAGACGGACGGCTAAAACTCTCTATTTGCTCTCGGCGTAACAGGCGGCGAAGCAGGCGACGTCTGCTTGAAGCAACACCTTCGCGGCGTGTTTACTGCCTATTTAGAGCTTTTCTGGCACTGGAAACTGAGGTATATAGTGGAGGACGGACGACTTTAAGCAAGGAAAGCAAATAACAATAATAATAATAAACTTGGATAGCCACTTTGTACAATGATGTGCTGTTTACAAAAAAAAAAGTGTAATCTGAACGCTGCAAACGATGGGGCTATTTCACGAAAGACTAGCTTCTATTTGACCGACTGTTCCCTAGTTTGAAGCAAAGCGCAGCTCCTGGAATATTTATTTATGAAAAATGAAGGCGTTAGGCGGGTCGCTTTTAGCAAATGATTTCAGCTAGACATAAACACGTTCTATTTCACACCACCACCATTGCGTCACAGTCTGCGCGGGTTGCATTTTTAAAAATCAAAATTGAAATTCCAGGCTTTGATAAACATCACGGCGTTAGCTGATTATATCTAGCATGCGCCTACCGAAGTACGAAGTACAGGCCAGGAAGCCTCCCTACTGTTGTCGACATCCACCTTGCTGTGTAGGAAGATTGGTTGCTTTCACAGCGCAACACTTTTATGCGCCAACGAGTCCTACGCTGGTTGTTTATCAGATCGCCACTTGAAGTATCCTGTTCGTGCTCCCGCACGCACATACCGCCATATTCCAAAACCGTGAAGCGAACGCGCGCGCCACACAATGCGTTCGGGAACAGTCTTGGTTGATCTTGCCGATACATTCCTTTCTTGTATGCCTTTTAAACGTCAAGGTCGTCACTTTCTGGAAAATGCACGTGACAGGCCATGTTTTCTATATCGGAGCTCGCTGTCTCGCGGCACGTCCACCGGGAGCAGAGACAGTCTTGACGAGTGCCCTCTCGTTTGCACCAAGATCTCGCGAGACGCTCGCCCTTTAACTCCGCTCACAGACGGAACTTCTCCGGGCATGAATCTCCCCAGCCGGAGTGTTCTTGGAGGTTATGTTCTTAACCTCCTTCTTATGTTCTTATGGTGGGAGGAATGGTATGTTGTCGCTTCGTATTAACACCGTCACTTGGTTGACACAGTGTTTAGGCGTGTAGTGCTTTATACACTCCGCAGTATGGAGTAAACGTCGTACTGCTGGAGGATTTACCGGAACATACACACCCAATGAAACTCCCCGTTGGCTTGTTTTCATTTACTGTGTGCTAAGATGATGATGGCGATGCTAACGATGACGAGGAAGAGGTGTTACATCGACAAAATTAACTGCGGACATTTTTCGCTAAATGATATTATACCAGTTCCCAGCTTAAACCACTCCGTACCTAAGCTATGATGTACATATGTCATGACCCATAATCGCCGGCGCAATCATTCCTTTTTTTTTTTTGTCTGTGTGGAACCCCACGTGACGAGCTTTCATATTTCCAGCCAGTAGGCCCGAGGAAGAAGCAGGTGAAGAAGCATGGACGCCAAGGCAGCCCCGAGCAGCCGTCGTAAGCAGTCGGGTGGCAGCGCGTACGACACGTCGGCCATCACGCCGCAGCGGAGGCGGTCCAGGCCCACACAGCCCGCATACGCAGCGCTGCCAACCGACCGACCGCCGGCCGTTGCTCCGCAGCAAGCACGGCCAGCCAACCCGACCGCCCCGCCAGCACAGGCAGTGAACCAAGCAGTGGTGAGTTGGCCTGCAATAGAGAATGACCCCCCGGATAAATAGAAGGCTACAGGGACACCAGTCTGACTTCTGCTAACACGCTGGACAGAACGGTTATGCTGAAACTGACGGTGGAGCAGCTAACCACTGTGTACCCTCGAAGTCTCATAACTTCATGCACTTTTGCCTTTTGGCGCACAAAAAGCATGACGCATTTATTTTAGGCGAAGGTTTGTTGTTAGAATTAGGATTTTCATGGCGCCCGCATATGCAGAGAAAACCAAATGTGGGAAAGTCAGCTTACAAAGACAAAGCTTATCGCGAACACAAACGCCCATAGCCGCTTGCGTAGGAGAAATCACTTCCCCTAAAAAGTGAGGCTGGAAGAGCCAACACAAGCAAACGCATATTGCCAATTTAAACGCCTAGCGCCGCTTACCTTTCGAGTTGGCACTCTCCCCATAACTGGGAAAGTGAAAGCCGACAACAAAACCAAACGCACGTCGCCGCTCCCAAAGGAGCTACGTGCCTCTGTGAATGTGTGACGTAGCGCGTGACGTGGATTGCGCGTAATAAGGAGACCAAGAGCACGGAGTGCCCATCCGACGTCCCAGTGTGATTGCTGTCAGAACGGAGTCACCGGCAAAGTCGTACACTGTTCAAAACATGATTCGGACCTACAGCTTTTACGTCTCACTTTGATATGCATTCCGATCGGATTATTTATTAATATACACCATTTTTAGGATCACCTGAATCAGAATAAAAGTGTGTGCAGGTATGTATGCGCCTTTCATCGTGATGGCCGCCTCTGGTCATGCACTATCGTAGGGCCCGGCATGGAGAGTTGAAATTTCGTCTACAAGTCTTGTTCGGGACATGCGATCATCAACGTCTTAACAACTTTAACAAGCTGCTGGACTGTTTTACTGCAAAAAAAACCTTGTTTCTTTGCCGAGAACATGGTGTAGAGTATATTTTACACCATGGCCAAGAGCCAACATTTGTAGTGAGTGAGGATTTATTTTGTCGTGTGCTTCTATTGTAATTTTCGTCTCCGGTCCTGCGTTCGATTCCTCCGCACCCTTCCAGGGCAGTCTTACCCGTGGGTATAATTTTTTCTCATGACCAACCTCCCTGCGCGGTGACCGCACTCAGGCGCGATTCTTCGTAGCACTGGTGTGCTCGTGATATTTGCTAAGTTGGAAGGGCACTGATAAACAGGGATGGCAGTAAGGTAAACGAAATTTTAGGTGATCGATGATATAGAGATGGCCAACTACCCCAACATAACATTAACTGTGGCACCTTCGCGCGAGCTCTCGAACCACCTCGTCAGAGACTTCGCAAAACCAAGTGGGCCTCTGCATATTCCGCAGGAACCTCCCAGGCCAGCAGAGCAACCGCCTGGTGCAAGTCCCGCTAACGGCCCCGACCCGCGGTTCACATCTGGCAGCGCTCGCTGTTGTGGCGGTGCTTGCAACACACACGTGGTTTTGGGCGTGCTCGTGGTCTTGTTCGTCGTGTCCCTGGTCATGTTCATCATACTCTACCGCTTGATGCTCAAGCACTCACAGTTGGAGTCTACGCCTGCGGCTGAACATAGGGATTGGCAAGTCCACCCCGAAGAGTCCACATCGATCGCCGTTGAGTACACGCCTGCTCCGCAAAAGCCTGCACCGTCGGGTGGCGTCCGCTCAACTGAGTCGTCCAGGACCCAAAAGCGTGGAGGTCGTGTACCGACGGACGCGCGCAACGAAGTGTCACCCATGATGACTGAGGCCAGCGTAGACGAAATTAGCGAAGACAGTAATGCCACTGTTTCGTCACTGGGGCGCAACGACTGATATGCTTATATTTTGATGTAACTAAGAGTGAAAAAAATTAATTGTCGGTGCATCATATTTAACGTAGCACCCGCAAGATATCAATTATTCATGGCAACTATGGGGTCGTAAGGCCTCAGCCGCCTGCTCTAGCGACTCGATACCCTTGTTTCCCGACAGGTACGCAACCGGAACCTTCTGCGAGGTGCACAGCGCTCATTAACTTGTGATAGCCTGCAGACACCCCATAGTCGAAGTGACCAAAAAGTTACCAAGCTATACAATTTACAAAAAAAATGGTCAGTTACCTAGGCAAACATTTTTTAGATTAACTGAAGGACGATAAATTACGAAACGCTGAGCCCTCCAGCTGCTCGAAAAGGGCCCGTAACCGCCAAAACTACCGACACTTGCTCGGCGCGGAGAGATATATAACAGAGATAGAGAGAGGCACAGAGAATAAGCATCTTTATTTTTAAAAGCAATGCGAAAAAGCCCCCAGTCGAAGACTTTTTGATCTCTTCCAGCTCTAATGGCCCGAAATACCAGCATCTGCTGATCACTGAAATCGGGGCTGGTTAGCATAATTGGTCATCAACGTTACCCTTGCCAATAACCAAGATTCCGTGATATATAACTTTGATAACTGCCCTCGTGCAAGAAATGCCGATGTTTTCTTTTTTATTACTTTGCTGATGCTGCAACCGGGGCAATATAACAAAATTTCACAACGGACTTTTGCCTACTATGCATGTTCACGCAAAAGTCTGTTGTTTCTGTCCCCCTTTAAATCAATTGAACTGTTTTGTTCTTTCATGTTCTCTGAATTTTATAATATTTGAACAAAAAGAGTAAACGTTTTTCAGTATCAGATGATGGTAATCCGGACAGCTCTAGTCCAGGTGGTCTTCTTAAATTCAGAGGTCCAGTGCCGTATTGATGTTGGTTATCAGAAGGAGGGGGTAAGGAATGGAGGCAGCCCGAGTCAGCCAGGTGGAACTCAGAAGGATCCGCTGCTTTATTTCTGGGTGGAATGCAGATATTTAGATATTTATTCGGAAGTAATTCGGAAGCATTCCCAAAGTACGTTCCTACCATTGGTATACCCTCCGTAGTAGTTGCAAGGGGCTGGTTCGGTACAGCGAAAGTTAGGACGGGGTGAGTGAAATGTTTCTGTATACGAAGTAACGTGCCTTGTCTAGTTATATCGTGGTGTGGTATGGGAAACTGAATTCTATTCAGCTTTGGCTGTAAGTATTTTAGGACTCTAATAGACTTTCGTTTGTGGAATACATGATGCCCAGATTTTCATCTCGCAGGTGGGCGAGCCTGCACTTTCCATTTCAAGCATTTCGGCATACCCGGGGATCCATTTTATTCGTATTTATTTATTTATATTTATTTATTTATTTTATTTATTTATTTATTTATTTATTTATTTTTTTTTTATTTTATTTTTATTTATTATTTATTATTTATTTATTTATTTATTTATTTATTTATTTATTATTTATTTATTTTTATTATACTGCTGCCCAATTGGGCTATCGCAGGAGGGGGTGGATACACAGAATGCAAAATACACTTTTCTGCACAGAACACATTTATACACACGTAGTATCACGTATGTTTCGAGAAGTTTAGGCATAGTAGATAATAATTAATACAACAAACAATGAAATTATGCTAAAATTAACAACACAATCAATTTAAATTATGCAAATGTTTTTCCAGGGGCAATGACCTAATTTCACTTGGTAGCATATTCCATTTTTTAGTTGTTCGGGGGAAGCTGTACTTAAATATATTATTAGGTGAATGAAAAGGTGCAAGGTTAAGTTTCTGGCTATTTCCAGTAGATTTAAGTTTGCTAGGCGACAAATACTTGTTCTATAAGGAGTATCGCGGAGTATTCGTAAGCACATGCAAAAGTTTGAGACGTTCGCGATCGCGGCGCTCGGACAAGATTTGTAATTCTAATGTAGCCAGGTGGGATGACCGTGAAAATGCTCCAAACGACGGAAAATGAAGCTGATTGATTTCTTCTGAACGGATGCAAGCGTGTTAATTTCAGATACTTCATAAGGGTTGCAGATGGTACAGGCGTATTCTAGAAAGGGTCGAATGAGCGATTTATATGTTTGCACTTTTGTTTCGAGTGGAGCTTCCCGCAATGTACGGTTTAGGTAGCCTATTTTTTTTAGTGCTTTGTTACATGTGTATTCAGTGTGCTTTTACCACAATAAAATGGGTGTAAACATGACGCCCAGGTATTATATTCGGATACCTCTGTAGGGAAGAATCGCTAAACAAATAATTAAACAATGAGACAGAATTTGGCATACTGAAAGATAAAGTGACGGTTTTTGTAAAGTTCATATGCATTTGCCGTTTGTGGCACTACATGCAAAATTGTGGAAAAGAATCATTTGGTGAAATATGGTCATCATTCGTGTTAATTACGTTATGTAATACACAATCGTCAGCATACAGACGGATTTTTGCAGATACGTAATTAGGCAGATCATTTATATACAATAAAAACAAAAGTGGTCCCACGACCCAACCCTGGGGAACTCCGTATTACACATTCACTACGGACGAATTTTATTAATTAAACGCGACGTGCTGGGAGTGATGCTGTAAAAAGCGAGTAGTCGAGTCAATTAAGACCCAGTTATTGCGTATATCTCGAAGTTTATGAAGACGTTTTAAGTGGGTAATAGTATCGAACACCTTGAATAAGTCTATTAAAATTGAATGGATTTGGTTTGCTTTGTCAAGAGCGTGAGCAATGTCATGAGAAAATTCAACAAGCTGAGTTGTTGTACTAAATACGCGACGGAAACCATCCTGGACATCCCACAATGTGTTATGACATTAAAAAAACTCCACAACATGACAAAATATTATATGGTTAAGAAATCTACGTGGTTGAGTCGTTCATAAAATCCGACGTTATTTGAATGGGAATGCTTATGGCTGGGTTAAACACTGGAAATATTTTTGCCAATTTCTATGCTAATGGGACTACCGATGAAAATAAAGATTTCTCAAAAATTGCAGTTAATGTGCCGGCTGGTCCAAACACCATTTCCAACCAAGAAAGCATTGTTAACTCCATCAGGACTACACGATTTTTCGTTGTCCTAGTGCAAAATTAAATTGAGAACCCCTTCGTGAGATACGGGGATATCACCAAGCGAATCTGGTGGATAATCGGCTATTTCGAAGTTGTCAGTTATGAGTACTCGCTGAAAGTACTCATTGAAGGCAGTGGCAATAGTTAATGGGTCACAAGAAGAGACATTGTTTACTAAGATAGTATGAGTAGAGGCTGCGGAGGTTAAAATTGAACTCCAAAATTTTCTAGGGTTACTTTCAGTAAACCTTGTAATGTAACCTGGAAGTAATAACTCTTTAGATGAATTCATTTTCAGGCGGAGCTCGTCGTACCAGCCTTAAATATGGTGATTCTAAAGGGATCACAGTTTCGTTTTGCACGCCTCAACCTCGTAACACGACGCGATAGGGAAGTATATCCCGCGATATCCAAAGGACGCGAGGATTTTCCTTTTTTTGTTTTCAGGGGGACAAAGCGCTAAAGACAGGTTCCAACAATAGTTTCGTAAAAAGCCACCGAGGAATTCACATCATTAAATGCACTAAGCTGTTCTAAATCGTCAATAGAATCACTTAAATAAAATTACGCCCATCTCCCCTAAACGGGAACCCTGGTGTGATGCAAAGCATCTCATGGGGGGTTCCATTGGCGTTTTCCATCGTATTGATTACGCTTATAGCAGGGATTCTCACGCGAAGGGGAGGTGGGCGTAATTTTCCATTTTCACCATGCAATGCACATGCAGTAAACGTATGCTCAGGTACGGTCTTTATTGCAGACGAGAATGAGTGCCTCGTGGCCCGTAAAGTGCACAGTTAGGGGCTCGACGATTGCATCAAGCAATCGTCGAGTACTGCGAGAGAGTGCAAGCGTAACGCGGACGACCGTCGACTGAGACCGTGGGAGCGCGGCATGCCGCTTTATATTCACAGCACCCGAAGGAGACGAGAGCGCGGAGAGAGAGTGTACTGCACATGCGCAGCGCGCGCAGCGCCGCCCACCGGCGCCTAGCAACGGAGTGAGAGCGCGCTGCGCCAACCCGCAGCTGTTTGGGAGAGAGTGTTCGCTATCGGAGAGAGGAGAGGAGGAGAGGCACAGCTGTGCGGACAACGCCGGACAGACGCAGGAAGGACAGAGGGGCGAGCATGAGATGCGTTGCATCTAAAAGGTAATGGAGTAATCATTGGCGCCTGAAAAATCAGGAACTGTTGAGTAAACAAAACAATTGTCGCCAACCGAAACGGGTATAAAAACAAGAACACCCTTGTGGTCTGAAGTGCCATCAGTAACCTCGCATTAATTTGCAGTTATCAAATAGATGGGGACTAATAACTACTCAATCCAAAACTTCGGCACCTCTTGTGTTGGCTTCGACGATTTGTTTTAAACCAAACATAATAAAAAATCTAACAGAACTTTGGTTATTTCCACGTCATAACCGGTGAGCGGTAAGGAAGGCCACAGAATACCGGGAGCGTTGAAATCGAAGAGGCAGACCAAGCTTGAAAACGACAAGATACGCTCAAGCATGAACGTAGTTAAGGCGAGCAGCTGAGCTATTTCGATGACTGCGGACGATAGGCGACACTAAATGTAATAGAAAAGTTCCCCAAAAAGGACCTTGCACCAAACGGATTCGGTACCAGGGGGGCTAGGGAAAACTGAAAATTGAAGCTCAGACCGCAAAAATAACGCAGCACCTCCTCCTCTCCCATGTCGCCGATCAGTTGTACGAAAAGTCAAACCTGGAGGTGTTACCTCTCTGTCATAAACGTTGTCATGTTACCATGACTCAGTTAGGCCAACAGTATGAGGTGAATGGGTAGAAACCACTGAAAGAAAATTAGGAAATTTATTAATTAATCTTCTGGCATTAACATTGAGGACGCGCAATGGCTCTTGTATGTTAACAGGGCATCAGGCGGTTATAGTAACGGGGTTGGATGCGTCTTTTGATGGGCGAGAAGGAGCCCTGACGAAGTGTCAGTATTCTCATCCAAGTTGTACCTAATTTCATCAATAAACCCGTGGTTGAAGCTTAAGCGAACGATCGAGACATTATCGCGGAACGGCTTAGCTGCCTCCCATATGTATGCGCATGAAAACGTCATCTGAGATACGAAAGGCTTTAGGCTTGTGGCCTTTTTTAAGGACGTTTTTGTTTCGCCGAAGTCAATAAGTTTTATCATAACCAAGCGCGGGTGATCAGCATCCTTCGGGCCAGTCCTGTGGCACCTTCCAATACACGGACATTAATTTTAATTTCTTCCCTGAACCACGCGAATATGTCTGACAGCAGAACATCGTGGGTTTCATTAGGCGCCCAAGAAATCCGTGCGACAGCTTGTTATTACGTCGGGAACGATTTTCTAACTCATCATTGCTCAAAGAAAGTTGATTGATTGATTGATCGATCGATTGATTGTAGGGTTTAACACGCCGACGCAACGCAGGCGATGAGGCACGCCGTAGTGGAGGGCTCCGCATTAATTTTGACCACCTTAGGATCTTTAACGTGCGCCGAAATCTCGTACATACAGGCGTTCTTGCTTTTCGCCTCCATCATAAAAGCGGGCACCGCGGCCGGGAATCTAACCCGCGTCCTCGTGGTCAGCAGCGCAACGCCTTAGCCACTGAGCCACCGCGGCGGGTAAAGGAAGTTGGTTGATTTTGATTTTTAACTGCTGAAGCTCGCTTTCCACTTTGCCGTTGCGCGCGGCAGAGGGAAGGCTGCCGGGAACCGATTCCAGTACGCAGACGCGTGCCTCTAGGGCGTCGAACCTTGAGTTGATTATTTGATGAAAGTTCTTGATTTCGGTTATTTCCTGAGATTTGCGTTGCTTCCCCTTAATTAATTCGGCAAGCGTTTGAAGCACGGTCGACAACTCAACATTTGGCATCTGTCAACACCGTTTCCTCAGCCGTGAAAGAGCTTCGCATGCGAGTATCAATCGCCGGAACATCCTTTCCCTTGTGCGTAGGAGGCCCTGGGTTAAGTTCCATATCGCCTCACAAAAGAAGGCTCTTGACGCAGTAAAGTAAGTCAGCATAAATTCACACAATAATGAGCACATGTGCAATCGTGTGGGCAAGAAAATAGCAACAGAAAACGATTATCGAACCGAATGCATTTGTAGTTATTCAGGTAACAACTACCTGCGCAAAATGCAGAAAGCGGCTCAGCGTCACGCTGGTGCTGCTGTGTTTTTGCCAGATGAAGAAGGTAGCTGTCGACGACGCTTTCATATGCTCTGCAGGGAAGTCACAGTTCCGGAGCCGCCGATGATTAAAGGGGCCTGGGTGGCGTCACAGAAGATGGGGGCATGCTGACCATCGGCTGAGGGACGATGAACAGGCCTGGACTATCTACCGTGAAGTAGGCAGGATGATCCAGTTCCGTGCAAGCCGAGTCGTCCACGTGCAGAAGCCGGTGTCGAAAAACCTGCGCGCCAATCTACCCCTGTGAAAGGGGTTGGAAAGCGAAGCTGTAAACGACCCTCACAAGGATTACCCATGCGACATCCCTTGAATTCACACCACATGGATCTGCAAAGAGTGAACCCATAGAAAACCTGAGCATGAGGGCGCGAGTTTATTCCCGGCCGCGGCGACAAGCTTTTCTGATGGAGGCCAAAAGCAAAAACGCCCGTGTGTACGAGCTTTCACGCACGATAAAGGTCTCCCGGCAGTCAAATTTAAATCCGGAGCCCTCCACAAAGGCGTGCCTCATGGCATGCGCTGCGTCGGCGCATTAAAGGGACACTGAAGTGATATGTAAACATTGCGGGATTACTAGCGCAAATTGTAGTCCGGAGTCCCCAGCCATGTTTCGCCACCACTATAGGCGCGTTTTACGCGATTTTATTGGGTAGAAAAACTAATTCGAAAAACGCTGTCCTCCTCTCTTTACGCTCGCCCATTTCTGTGGCGTTTTCGTGTGACGTCAGGAGGGGATGAGCTGGCAATTGGCTGCGCCACGGCTGCGCTACTGCACGGCTCCCCGGCCGACAGAGTCAGTCGCCCAGCGTTTCGTCCGCCGGCCGCCGGCGGGTCGTCGCAATCAAGGAGGTTAAAAAAAAATTGCTTGGTCGCAATTCGTTCGCTTAGTTTGAAACGAAGCCAGGACACGTTGTGAATGGAAGAATGTTGGCCTTTCTTTACTTGGTTTGTTTGTACACTGTATCTAGCTCCAAGTCAAGGTCGCTTCACACAAGCGCTGCACATGCGACGCTTCGCTGACTGGTACGCCCAGTAGGAAAATATAAGGCCTCTTGAAGGCGGGAGAAGAGTCAGCGAAGTCAATATAGGTACTAAGCAAATAAAATCAACTGATATTTTTACCGTACAGCGTAAAACTAGGGCGCGGGAAGCACTTTTTTACGCTGGGCGAACAAGCACAGCGGTCAGCAGCACGACTACGCATCTGCGAACGCTTTTCCAGTCTACGAAATGCAATTGCTAGACGTGAGCTACTGTGGAAACTCGGGCGACGCTTACTGCACGATCGCAGTACAACAAATAGTCACCTAAGCGGCTTGAAATGCCAAAACTAAATAAAAGTGTAAACCGGTTGTACAATATATACCCTATATTAGCAAGGCTTTCGCGTCCCGCTCCGTAGCCTAGCAGTCTGGGGCGCTAAAAATTCACCGTAAATGTTTTGCGAGTCACGAGTTCGAATCCCCGCGGGTACGTGCTTTTTTTTTTTTTTGTAAGTTAACTTTTTTGTTTTCCGCCCGATGTTTTCTATATTGAGTTCACCTTTTTTGGGGCCGCACGTTCATGGCTACACGAACTAGTTCACAAACGCGCGCAGCTGGCACTGGCGCGCTAGCGAGTTCTCGTTGGCGCGCTGTTGCATAAGCCACCGACTGCTTGCAGGCAGTGGGCACAGGCCAGAATGAACAGACCCTTGGCCTGGTGCGAACACGCTTTTTACGATACAGGCATGAGGGAGGTAAGCTCCAAATATGGGGGAAAAGCGCATGACATTTGGGCGTCTGCGGGTACGCGGAGGGCGTTCATGCACTGCGTAGGTCTCGGCTAGTGAATGCTACGACTACAAGCCGTCCTGGGAGGCTTATCTTGTGCATTTTACAGCCGACAACATGGCAGAGAAGAGAGAGAGAGAAAAACTTTTATTGAGCGACTGGGGTTAGGGAAGCGTGGTGGCCGCCGGTTGGAGGTCGGCGGCGACGATGGCAGCTCGTTCCACCAAGGCCGATCTGAACGCCCGGGTCGGAGCTACCCAGCGCACTCCTCCCATTGCTCGTCACGGGTGATTAAAGGGAAGGGATTGGATGGACAGGCCCACATAGAGTGGGGAAGTGTGGCGCGCTGGCCACATGCGGGGCAATGAGGTGAGGGGTAGAGGGAAGGGTGTATGTGATGGAGCACCGCCCTGCAGGGAAAGGATTGAACCTGCAGAAGTCGCCAGGGTACGCGCTTGCTCATTGCTGAGCTGGGGATGCGCCGGGGGTATTTTCGGCGGCGAGGCGGTAATGTGTGAGTATGTCATGATACGCAATTAGGCGGTCTCTGGCGGATCGGGCCCCGTGGTAAGGAACTAGGCTGGCTCCCGCTCGGATTGTGAATCCTCGAGCCGCGTCATGGGCCGCCTCGTTCCCCCCGAGTCCCGAGTGCGCCGGGGTCCATAGCAGTTCTACCGGGGAAGTTGGAAGCGCGGTACGATGATTACTGAGATATTGAGAATGCCCATCCAACAAAGCCATTGGTTATGTTTCACAGAACCGAAACCGAAACCGAAACTTGAGTGATTGCTAACCTTGGGCATCGTCCAATCACGGCGCCCCTCCTCTCAACGTCACAGCCTTAGTTGGTGCGGCCGCCGCAAACCGCGCATGGTAGTTTTTCTTCTTTCGCGCTTTGTAAAATAATTACCGATTTGTCAACCGGATAAACGATGAAAAGTGTGCTAATTTGAGCCAGTCTACGCAGTGCAAGCAAAAACGGGAGCTTGACAAATTCACTTCAGTGTCCCTTTAAACCCTACAATCAATCAATCAAGAACACAGAGACAAGGAAAACGCACTTAACCACACCGTTTATTACTTCAAATAGATATTTTTTGCTAGGGTTAAATCAATTCATGATCTATGAATTGTGCTTGGTTGAGTTGGATTGGTGAAGCACATGAGTGGAAACTCCTTTTTGATAAAACTGAAGCAAGCTCACACCCAGTGTTAGACTATCTCCCTTCTCCGTCTCTGCCGCTGCCGACGGAGGCGACGAGATCGGCGGCAGAGAAGAGGAGCAGTGAGCTGTCATCGGTTGGTGTCAACTTCCTTTAATTTTTGCTAACTCCTAGTACATGCACAAGAGACGCACACGGCCGCTACACGTGGCGTGAGCGGAGCGTACAGCAGCGCGAGATGTCGCGTGACGCCATGACGTGGCATTCAGCGAGAACGCAGGGGTAAAGCCGCAGCCGTGCTCAGTGGTGTACACCGTCTGCCTCCCTCGTCTCCGCATGCGCTCTTAGCTCAATTAGCAAAACAACAGGATCTCCGTTTCACACTTTTCTTACTTTCGTAGGTTTCACTAGTTTCATGGCGATAGCTTTCTGTTGACACCAACTGTCGCGACAGAACCCTTGGCTAGTAGAGGTAGAACGCTTCGCTTTAAAACGGTTGTCGATCACACTGGCATCACAGCGAAGGTTGCGGGTCCGGCCGGATGCGGGAACGACAAAGCCGGCAAAAAACTGCGCAAAAAGCAGGAAGCGGCTCAGCATCACGCTAGCGTTGCTGTCATCTTGCCCACTCGACACATTATGTTGTTTGTTTGGTGGGCTGATTTAATAGAATCGATGTGTACTTTGTGACTGCGTCCTACATAACTTTCCGACATGCTTCCTGTGGGTCTATAAATGTATTCACTACCATATGTTAGAACTTGCGGAAAGTTTTCGTTGTGGTATATGATGGCCCTGCCAGAGCCATGTCTGCTACCGTAGAGATGCTGTCCATATTAAAGGGACACTGAAGTGAATTGTAAGCATTGCGGGATTACTAGCGCAAATTGTAGTTCGGAGTCCGTAGGCATTGTTTTGACCACTCTGGCCGCGTTTACGCGAATTCATTTAGTAGAAAAATCAATTCGAAAATGCTGTCCTCCTCTCTTTACTCTCGCCCATTTTCTGTGGCGTTTTCGTGTGACGTCAGCAGGAGATGAGCTGGAAAATGGCTGTGCTACTGCACGGTTCGCCGACCAGCCGACCTACCGATCGAGTCAGTCGGCCCAGCGTTCGTCGGGTCGTCGCTATTCGCTCGCTCAATTGAAACTAAGCCACAACACCTTTGTGAATGAAAGAATGTGCTTTCCTTACTTTGTTAGTTTGTACACTGTGTCAAACTCAGAGTCCGGGTCGCTCCACACAAGCGCTGCACAAGTGCACATGCGACGCTTCGCTGACTTTACACTAGTAGGAAAATCTAAGGCCAATTGAAGGCGGGAGAAGAGTCAGCGAAGTCAATATAGGTACTAAGAAATAAAATCACCTGAAAGTTTTACCGTACAGCGCAAAACTAGGGAGCAGGAAGCACTTTTTTGCGCTGGGTAAACAAGCACAGCGGTCAGCAGCACGACCGCACATCTGCGAACGCTTTTCCGTCAAAGAAATGCAATTGCTAGACGTGAGATATTGTGGAAGTTTGGGGGACACTTACTGCAGGAGTGATATACAACAAATAGTCACATAAAGTACTTAAAATGCTTAAAATAAATAAAGTGTAAACTGGTCATACATTATAAACTTTATATATCCAAACCGTCCAACCCCGGCTCGTGGCCTAGCGGTTTGAGGTGCTGGAATTTGTCTTGAAAGTCGCAAGTTCGAATCCCCGAGGGTACATGAATTTTTTTTTGTAAGTTGATTTTTTCGTATGCGGCCGATGTTTTCTGAACTGAGTTCCACCATTTTTGGGCCGTAACGTTCACTGCTCCACGAGCGAGATCGCAGAACGCGCGCATACTGACAATGACGCGCTAGCGAGTTCTCGTTGGCGTGCTGTTGCCACAAGCACCGACTGCTTGCGGGCAGTGGGCCCAGGCCTGAATCAGCACTCTTGGCCTGGTGCAAATTAGCTTTTTACGAACAGACATGAGTGAGGCAAGCTCCGAATATGCGGGAAAAGCGCATGGCATTTGAGAGTCTGCGGTGACGCGGAGGGCGTTCATCCACTGCGTAGGCCTCGTCTAGTGATTTCTACGATTCCAAGCCGCCCTGGGAGGTTTATCTTAGACATTTGACAGCCGACAACATGGCAGAAGCGCGGTACAGCGATAATTGAGAAATTGAGAGTGCCCATCCAACACCGCCATCAGATGTCAAGCATGTTGTTACAGAACCGAAACCGAAACTTTTGATTGCTAACCTTGGGCATCGTCCAATCACGGTGCCCCCCCCTCCTGACGTCACAGCCTTTAGTTGGTGCGGCCGCCGCAAACCGCGCATAGTAGTTCTTCTTCTTTCGCGCTTTGTAAAATAATTACCGATT
This sequence comes from Haemaphysalis longicornis, assembly GCA_013339765.2. Classification (NCBI taxonomy): domain Eukaryota; kingdom Metazoa; phylum Arthropoda; class Arachnida; order Ixodida; family Ixodidae; genus Haemaphysalis; species Haemaphysalis longicornis. The sequence continues at coordinate 75,032,603 of CM023450.1, forward strand.
TGTCAACCGGATAAACGATGAATAGTGTGTTAATTTGAGCCAGTCTACACAGTGCAAGCAAAAACGGGAGCTTGACAAATTAACTTCAGTGTCCCTTTAAGATTGGTAAGAGCTGCTGGTTGCAGATTCAGGACTGAGACGTTGCTCGGCTTGTTGTCGCCTACGCTCTCTTTACACAATGTAATGCCTGTCTAGGGTACTCTCGCTTATATAGCTTCTTGCAGAAGATGCGCTCTTTGCCTCTTAATTCCTCTCGTCGTTTCTATGAGGGTCTATGTTTCTAGACAATGGAGCAACTCTCAGGTTTTGTCTTGCTGTAGTGGTCAGGGGGGTTCTCCTAGCCACGGATGGGTTGGAGCAAGGCTTGGAGTCATTATTAATGGTGTCTAGAATCCCCTGCCCTGGGCTTGCAAGATGAACAGTTGTTATTAAGGTCAAAGCTTTAGGGTCTCAATTCTGCGTGAAAGCGTCGTTGTTGATGAAAAAAACTGTAATAGTATATGTGGTATTCCGTTGGATTTGTGTCCACGTCTGCGCAGTAGCTGCCCAGTTCTCTAGGAACTGCGTTATCTCCACACGTTACCAGCGTAGAACAGAAGTTGTCGTAGTTCCTTTCCACATGGACCGTGCATACTTGGGGGGTTAACCAGGAACCGGAAGCTTTAAGAAACAATGTGCCCGCTTTACAAATTCACAAAACTACATATGGGAAACGCAAAAAGAAAGTGCGTGCCGCGTAACAGCTCAACGTGATTGCACGGGAGTAGAACAGCTGCCCACCAGACATGCAGAACCTTGATTCTAGGGAAGCTGTGCCATGTGAAATTCTGTTTGCGAACTTGATTCGCACCGCAAGAAAAAGAAACGAAAACGAAAAAAAAATTGGCCGCGTATCTGCTTCTTTCGTTGCAAATGACGTCAAAAGACGGTATTCTTTATCGGCCTCTGCCAAGTAAATGCCTCCCTTCGCTTTCCCGCTCACCTCTCATGATGTTCCTCTTGCGTCGCGCTCCCCCCAAGGTAAAGACGCCAAAGGTTTGCTTAAGTCATTTTAAATTTACCGCGTTCCACTGCTCCAGCCGGTTGTCTCGATGCCAGCGCTGCTGTACGGGGAAGAATCGCATGAATCGAGACGCCCTTCTTCAACTTTTATAGAACCGCGTTTCCCTTCTTGCGTCCGGGAAGGCCGACCCGAGCCGAGCTCCGTCGCCTCCGACATGCGTGTGGTAGCGTGGTGAAGCGACCGGCCAGCCAGTGCTGCAGCCGTGAAGAAGTCCAGAAGCCGTAGGCAAACGTAACTTGTTTACTTCATAGCGAAAGATGAGCCGAAGCCAAAGAACAGTGCCCCGACGGGCGAGGTTACAGTAGAGGAATCGAGCAGAGTGACATCATTGATTCACTGCTCAAACAGGAATGAACTACCGCGCTTGGGGGGGGGGGTCTTATTTATACCCAAAGCGCCAACGGTCAAAACAAGCGTTCCCTCTAGATTCTGCACACGACACGAATGGCACAAAGACACACACCACTCTTTCCAGAGTTCGTGAGCAGTCGGTAGTAGCGGCGCACGATGAGTCCGGGAGAGGGGAGAAAGGAGGTCTCCGCAGCGGACGCGCGTAGTGAAAGGCGCGCGTAGTGAAAGCTTCGCCGCACAGCCGAGGAGTATTGCAAAGAGCATAGCGGTGGGCTGATTCGTAACACCCTACTCCACGTGCGTTGCAAGCAGAACGTGGAACCCATTTGTGGAACCTATCGCAACTGTTGCCCGTTGATTTCTTAAAATGGCGCCAGAAGCTATAGGGGCGCGGGCGACAGCAGGCGACGGTGGAGTGAATTTTTTTCTGCAGTTGATGAAGTATTTAATATCGCAAAAATTAAGCATGTATAATTTTTTATAACGGAACTCTGCAAATATCACTTCTGTATTAATTTGTTGTCTTATATTTGCGTAATGTTTTGTTCTTCTTCAACAATGTTGACAAGTATTAACATCGCACGGAATCAGACGGGTAGATTTAGACTATATATGACTGTTGGGCAAGCATTGTTTTACTTTGGCCGGGTGGCTGAATCGAGTCACAGACAGACAGACAGGCATACAGACAGATAGACAGAACAAAATTTCTGCGTTTCAGTAGCCCAAGAAAGACTATCGTCTTTAGCTCCAATCCACGCTTTGAAGGTGGTCGGAAAGCCAAGCTAAACCACACCTAGAACAAGTGCCCATGAGACGTCACTTGACTTCACACACGTTGCTCTATAAAGAGCGAAACTAGAGATTCTGACAGCCGTTACCTGGAATTCGCGGGGGTGGCGTCCCGAATGCAGCAGCAGCGTCGGCCACGGCCGGGCTTGAGCGGCGTACGCCGCCGCTGTAGCCCTGCCGTGAGTTGGGAGAAAGAAAACAGGGAGGAGCGTCTTTCGAAGGGTGAGACAGCGGAACCTAGCCCATCCTGATGGGCTAGCTTGGGGCGACACCATCGTGCGACACAAGCGTAGACACCGAAACAATTCGGCTAGTGAACTTAGTGATTCCCATTTATACCGATTTAAACTAGTTAGTTTAACAAATGTGCAAATGGCGAGAAAGCTCAGGGAACCTTTATAATCTCTATTGATTAGAACCAGAGGCCCATTTCGCCTTTTGTAGTGCTTCTTAAAACACAACTGAATTGGTATTCACCAATTTAAAAAACGGAGCCCCATTCGTGGCAAGCAGTGCGCAAAATGTAGCGTTTCTCTAACGACCAGATGCCTGTATGTGGTCTTTGCATTTTGTTTTCCCGCCCTGCAAACCAATCCTTAACGTAACGTTGCCGTCATCATATTCATCATCACCAACCTACCTACACCCACTCCAGAGCAAAGGCGTCTCCCATTATACCAATTGTCCAAGTCCTGGGCTCATTGCGACGAATTTATCCCCGCAAACTTCTTAATATCACCTGCCCATCTAACTTTCTGCCATCCCCTGCCACTCTTGACTTCTCTAGGAATCCACTCTGTTACCCCTAATGACCAACCGTTATCTTTCCTACGCGCTACATGCCCTGCCCACGTCCATTTCTTCTTCTTAATTTCTACTAATACGTCATTAACAAGCGTTTTTTTCCTGACGCACTCCGCTCTCTTCTTGTCCCTTAATGTTACACCTATCATCTTCCGCTCCATTGCCCGCTGAGTCGTCCTCAATTTAAGTTTAACCGTCTTAGTGAGCCTCCAAGTTTCTGCCCCCGTAGGTAAGTACCGGTAAGATGCAGCTGTCATACACTTTCTTCTTCAGGGACAATGGTAGGCTGCCATTCATTATCTGAGAATGCCTGCAGCATGCACTCCACCCCATTCTTATCCTTCTAATTATCTCTGCCTCGTGGTTGGTATCCGGAGACACAACTTGGCCTAAGTAGATATATTCGCTTACCACTTCCACTGCGTCGCCACATATCTCAAATCGCTGTGCTGTCCCGAGGTTATTGATCATTACTTTAGTTTTCTGTGTATTAATTTATAGGCCCACCGTTCTACTCAGTCCAGTGCGGTAACCATGCTTTGCAATTCGTCCCCCGAGTTACTTAGCAATCTTAGTTACTTACCGAGTTACTTAGGTGCAGTCCGAGTTACAATCCGGGTTACTTAGATGCAGCGGGGGCTTAGAGGTAGAAGGAAGCGAAAGCCGTCCCTCCAACGCACCCGCCGGTGCGAGCAGGCCGCTGTGCGCGGAGAACGTTGGGTGATAGCGCCCTCCCACTCCTCATCCGCGCTCAAAGTTACTAGTCCCGCCCGCCACGGAGGAATCGTTGGCTGGCAGAGGTAGACAGCTTTGCTTTAACATAAGAAGCTGTTTTTTTTTTTCTTTTCTATAACCTGCTTGGGTATTTAATAACAAAGGAACAACAACAGCAACAAAAGAGACTCAAACATGACGTAGCAGCAAAAAAGCCTGTCGAAGTAATGCGCGCCCGATGTCCTTGAAGCAGTTCGCTTACTTCGTTTAGTCACTCGTAGCCCTATGCTGGCCTGCACGCAGCTTCCTTTCCATCCCCGACGACTTCCCCGCTAGATCTGGATGATGCCACTCTCCTGCCGACAAGACAGCACCACCATCTCTGGGACCACACACGTGCTCTGGTTCCCTCATGTGCAGTCACCCTCCCCCCGCGTATTACCTGCGCCGGTGCTGTTGCGCTTAGGGTGATTTAGGTGGGGGTGGTTTCAAAGGGGTACTGACACAAAAATTTCTCATCTTGATGTTTTTGTTGCGATAAGTAGCTAATGACCTAATTATCAGGCGTGCAAAGCTCGTTTGCTTCAGCGTGCGATGGTTGTATAATTAGAGACGTTTTTAATACGGCCAGTTGCAGTTTCGGCTTCAGCGGATGCCGCTAAACGTGGGATTTTGTATAAACAAAGCTGTCCACGTGACCATCGGACGGATGTCGCAGAGCATAGCTGCCGTAGCTCTCTCGATTCCGCGTAGCCTGCAGTTTCTGCGAATGCCCCTACGTACTGGTCTCGTCAGCCTTTTAATTAAGAAGCGACTGTGGAAAGTGCAAATTGCTGCCGCGGCTAGCGAACGACGAACGATGCTCTAGACAGTGGGTGGGGAGACGCGAGCCGGCCGATCAGCCTACAGGTCCGCCTTTGTGTCAGGCTTGACACTGCGACGCATATTTGATTGCTGCTCTCGTAAGCGGAGCAGAGGACCGATTTTAACACGACAGTGTATAATTCCCGGGCACACCAAGATCTCATTTACGTCATAGCCGTCACGGAAGTGACATCGCCAGAAAAAAGTGCTATTGACGCTTCGGCGCCAGGATTAGAGCCCATGCCCTCTCGAGGCCTCTCGCCGCAAGGGAGGTACATGGCGCTCTACCGACTACGCTATGAGCAGCGACGTGAGCAACTCTACGAACGCGCCTTATGTCCTTCCCTATGACTAATTCAGATGGTGCTCCTGTCTAGGAGAGGCGAAGCGAAGTTGCGCATCATGACGCTAATGAGCGCCGACAGTTGCCGTCTCGATGCCAGAGCCTTCGTGCACGGGGGACGCGCGTGAATTAAGGCGAGGCTCCTCTGTGGCGTTGTTCCCATGACCTTTGTGTTTCAAGCTGCTGTTTCTGTGCGTGTCATTTTTGGTTTTGTTGCCCCCGAATAAACCGAGTATTTTGTTTGTTCCTTTCTTTCGTGTCGGCGTCACTTCGGCTGGTGGGGTCAGGCTCGGGAACCGTTCGCACATGAAGGAGCTGTTCCTTTAACATTCAACTGCTCGTGTGAAAGCACCTTTCACTTTCGTGTTTTACCGATTCCCACGAAAGAGGGATCAACCACATTTTTTAATGCAATCCGCCATCGCATCATTAACTCCTTTCTCGTATGTTCTGCCTGGTTTGGAACTTGAGTCCTATTCCGTGCAGCGGTAACGAGCTATTGAGGTACCGGCGCCACTTCGCGGTCGTGGCCGCCGCCGGCGCAGTGACCATGCGGCTTGCTCAGTGCGCTTTTCGTGCCCCCGGGGCGTTTTCGCGTTCAGTGTAATAAAGAGCAATCAAAATAAAGTGCATAGAATCGCTGTAGAACATAGGTCGTGGTCGGTTTCCCGATGAGCCAATGAAATCCCGGCGTGTCCGCCGCCAACTACCGTAAAAACCCGCGTATAATACGGACCCGCGTATAATGCGAGGTGGAATTCGGGGACATCAAAATCAGAAAAAAAAATTTCATCCGCATATAATACGAGGTAAAGAGCACAGCAAACGTTTTTTGCACTGCAGTTACCGTTCAGTCATTGTCAGTTTTCGCTGGCACTGTCTCCCGACGTCCGTTCAGTCATCATCAGGTTCGCTGCCGCTGTCCCCTGAAGTCGCCATGTCGGAAATGTCTTCCCACAGAAAGTGGTCCTCAGTGCCATCAAGGGCGTTCGAGAGCCCACGCATCCGCGATCCAGCCACAGAGCACCGCTGGAGAAGCCCACGTCAGCCATCCGGTACTGTCACTTACGGGTCTCCTGACCTCATCCACTCTTGGTAGCAGGACCTGATGCAGTCTTTGAAAGGCTTGTTGATGCAAAACGTCCAGCGGTTTCAGCTGGGATGTCCATTCCTCCTGCAATGACAATGAGTTTGGTGCGGGGTTCGCGCAACAACTTCTTCACGGAATCAGCCCGGTGGCAGCGAAAGGCGTCCAACACGAGCACTGACGGGAACCCCCAACAGTGCTCAGGCTGCCGACACCACACAGATTTATTCCAGTCAAGCACCAGTTGCTTTCCTCCACCCGCGAACGCTGCCTTCGGTGACGCCGAACTGCCGTCCTGCGGCGCAATTCCTGATGGTCTCGGCACATAAAAATAACTTTTTCTTTTATTTGCAGCCGAATACTGCCTTCGTGCACCCGACAATCGTGATAGACTTTCGGTGAACGTGCCAATCCTTCGCGTGGTCAAAACAATCAAAATGGCGCCGGCTGCGGGAACTTAGAGAATCAGCAGCCACCTAACGCCACGCAAGACGGCGCGCCCTCCGCTGAAACAGAAACCGAAAGTGCAAATTTTCGGCTGAAAACTTTGGGATCCATATATAGTACGAGGCACAAATTTTACATAGTACAATTTGGAAAAAAACCTCGTATTATACGCGGGTTTTTACGTATTGGATCGTTCGGTGCTCCAGAGCAGAAGTACGAGCCGGCGAGAAACTCCGGCAGTGCGGAAGCGGCCAATACAAACTCCTGACGTGTTTGGATGTTGTTTATTTACTCAACATCCAGGTAATGTTAATTGCACAAGGTCCTCCGCTGGCCGCTTGGCTGCGTTTCGCACACTGTAAAAGTGTTTAAATATGTTCTAGGTTGCATTAGCCGCTGATATTTTGCAGACGATGTATGTGGGTTCCCACCAATGTACCTCCGAAGTTATCTCGCCCTGAATATTTTGAGTCAGTACCCGTTTAAGTCCGCCCACGACCCGCCAACGGCCCCACTCTTTAGGTTTTTTTCTAAACCACGGGTGCCCATTCTGCAACGAAGCGATACAGAACACGACCTCTACATTTAGTGTGGTCCTGTCCCGCCTTGCGCCCTACGGTGCGACATCTTGAAGCGACGGTTGTTCGCGTAGACGACTCGTCCGCTTACATTGCGTGGATACATAGGTCCGAGAGAGAGAGAGAGAGAGAGAGAGAGAGAGAGAGAGAGAGAGAGAGAGAGAGAGAGAGAGAGAGAGAGAGAGAGAGATTTATTGAAGCGAGTATCGTCGTGGTCTTATATACAAGTCTTCGCTGGTGTGACCGACTGCCTTCGCCCCTTCCTCTAACAATAGCTGCGTTTCAGGACTAGAGCTGGCCAGCGTACTCTTACGTTCCCTCGTACACTTTATCCGTGAAGCAAACCTTTTCGTGTTCATCTATTTCACATTTGCTCCTCATCTAATCATACCTCCTCATCTAAGCGCTGCGGCAAGTTAAAAGCTATAAAAAAAACTTTGTGCCAAAAGTACATAGATCGCTAACCACAATTTTTTCATACTTCCAATCTGTTCTTGCTGTTGTAACTGAGCGCGTTTTTCTTTTCCTGTGCCCAATCGTCCACGTATAAATGCTTGTGTATGTATATGTCACGTGTATACGTAGACAAATACTCATTTTTACACAGGTTCTTATCGACACTTCGCACTTCTTTATTGCCGTTTCGTCGTACCCTTTATGTTGCATTCGCCCACCTTTTTTGTGCGCCGACTTCAGACGAATTCCTATCCTCCCGCCGCTCTCCTTCGCTCCGTGTACCCAGCCCTCTACTACGCTGCCTGTAATTTCTGTTCCCAACCTGGCCCCCTGTACCACAAGGTATAACACCTACATCCATTACACCCAATCCTCACCCAACGCACGAGTAGTGGGCGGGCCAGCGGGCCAGCTCCGACTTCTCAATCCATCGTAGCCTGGCGGAGAGGGCCAGGGCAGCCAGTGGGGACCAGGGCTTCCCAGACTTGAGGGGGCCCCTGCCGGGAGGGCGACCAGCCATCAGCGCCTCAAGATCGTCTTAATAAAGCTTTCATTCACTCACTCACTCCTATTCTTTCGCTGGCTGTCTTTTATCAGCAAATAGTAATTTTTCGTGTCGCAGTGAAATCGCCGAGTGCGCGCACGGGAGCGCGGGCCTCGCGACGACCGCCCGGCTGTTAGCAAAAGCAAGAAAATACCGAGCGCTCGTGTGTGCGTGCCTCGCGACGACCACGCAGGGCCCCCTGCGCACGTTCGCAAAGCCAAGTATATCCACTTCGGGAGACTGGCCATGATTGCGGCGACCGCCCGGCAGTTTAAAAAGCAAGAAAATGCCGAGCGCTTGTGGGTGCGTGCCTCGCGGCGACCGCCCAGCGTTCCTGGCGCACGTTTGCCACATCAAGCTTATCCACTTAAAGATATTGGCCGAGGCTGGCAAAAAAAAAAAAAAAACTCCAGCGTTCGCCGTAATCGTGCCAGCACTTGCTTGGAATGGCAAACACAGGTCATAGCGTACGCCCCTCCAAGGTGATCCAATGTTTATCAATTGAAAAAAGATGATAGAAGCTCTCACTTACGCAGCAATGATGGAGTAAAGGTCGTTGCGGCAGCCTAAGAACAAGCAAACCGGCTGCAATCATGGACTTAAACCTTCCTGATGGTCATTAGGGTTGCGTACAGCTTCGCTACCTTCAAGTCTTACGCGTTAGTGTGAGATTCCTTCATTTTTTTTTTTCTTTCCTGTTCACCTATGTTTGATAGCGATTTGCTCGGTTCAGATCGTATAAACTCACAGGCGCACTGTGACACATTTCCAGTGAAGATTTTGCTGCAGCCGTAAAGCAGCTTACAGTGTGTAGGACCTCTGTTAGGACACCTGTGCCTTAAGTCGCAGCCTCCTCTCGCGGAGACGAGAAATAAAAGTTCTCAATTTCAAATTTAACAGCCCGTGAGCAGATTTTGGTGCTCCCGAGAAATTTTTTCGACTTTTCTGCACTTCTTTTTAAAAGTTTTTTTTCGACAAATTACCTCGTTTACACCCTTATAAAGTTCAGTTTGGTTAAGCAGCCCTTTGTGCATTTTAGCGCATACGCAGGGCGTTACACAGTTAGTCCGTATTCTGTATTTTTTATTCTTGCTTTTTTAGTTCCTTCAGGGACTTTATTTTTTTTTTGTCCGTATTGTTTGTGGTATGTTTGTTTTACATTTTGTTAGTCAACTTTTACTACTTTCATATTTTGCTTTTTTGCATTCTTTAACTATTTTCGACCAATTGTTTTCATTTCATATCATCATCATCAGCCTATCTACGCCCACTGCAGGGCAAAGGCCTCTCCCATTATTATCCAATTATCCCAGTCTTGCGCTAATTTCGACCAATTTATTTCCGCAAACTTCTTCATCTCATCTGCCCATCTAAATTTCTGCCGCCCCCTGCAACGCTTGCCTTCTCTAGGGATCCACTCTGTTACCCTTAATAACCAACGGTTATCTTGCCTGCGCATTACATGCCCTGCCCACGTCCATTTCTTCTTCTTAATTTCTACTATTGTGTCATTAGCACGCGTTTGTTCCCTGACCCACTCCGCTCTCTTCTTGTCCCTTAATGGTACACCTATCATCTTTCGTTCCATTGCGGGCTGAGTCGTCCTCAATTTAAATTGAACTCTCTTAGTGAGCCTCCAAGTATTTGCCCCGTAGGTGAGTACAGGTAAGATGCAACTGTCATACACTTTCTTCTTCAAGGACAATGGTAGGCTGCCATTCATTACCTGAGAATGCCTGCCGTATGCACTCCACCCCATTCTTATGCTTCTAATTATCTCTGCCTCATGGTTGGGATCCGGGGTCACAACTTGGCCTAAGTAGATATATTCGCTTATCACTTTCACTGCCTCGCCACCTATCTCAAACCGCTGTGCTGTCCCGAGGTTATTGATTATTACTTTAGTTTTCTGCATATTAATTTTGAGGCCCACGGTTCTACTCTGTCTAGTGCGGAAAGCATACTTTGAAATTCGTCCCCTGAGTTACTTATCAAGACAACGTCATCAGCAAATCTGAGGTTACTGAGGTATTCTCCATTAACCCTTACTCCCACCTGTTCCCAATCTAATGTTCTGAATACTTCTTGTAAACATTCTGTGAATAACATTGGAGAGATTGTGTCTCCTTGTCTGACGCCCTTCCTTCTAGGTATTTTTCTGCTCTCCTTATGGAGGATTATGGTAGCTGTGGACCCATTGTAGATATCCTCTAATATTCTTACATAATGCTTATCAACACCCTGGTTCCGTAGTGCCTGAATGACTGCTGAGGTTTTGACCCAGTCAAATGCTTTCTCGTAATCTATGAAGGCTATATATAGGGGTTCAGTATACTCAGCGCACTTCTCTATCACCTGATTCATCGTGTGAATATGGTTCATTGTTTAATATCCTTTACGGAACCCTGCTTGTTCTTTAGGTTGACTGAAATCTAAGGTTGCAGAAATTCTGTTAGCGATTACCTTTGTAAGTACTTTGTAGACGACTGACAGTAAGCTGATCGGCCTGTAATTTTTCAAATCCTTCATATCACCTTTCTTGTGAATAGAGACCGGAACTTTAGGCAAAATGCCTATTTTTTATTTGAGTACGTATTGAGCCTATTTAACATATAATTCTCCTCCATGCAACCGTGTGAGTGCGCCGTTACTCGTTACGTCATGCTCCGCGGGATGGCGGCACTTGTCCGTGCAAAGCACGACTGTGAAACACATGACTGTGTTTCACGTTACGAACTATTCGCCGAACACAAAGTATTGCGTCGAGTTCACTGTGAGTGCGATCAATAACATCTCTGTTGGCGCCACAGTTTAGAATTGGAGTGGAACGGAGCAGATGACGCACGCCGGTGTCTTTTTTTTCTTCGGCGTGCGGCCGCAGTGGCCCAGGCTGCGCCCTGTCCGTGGCGCATCGGCCGTGTCTGTGGCCGTTTCCAGTGTTGCCAAGCGAAGAAATTGACCGCTAAACTTTTCAACGAATACCGTCTATACGTGCCTATTTTGAGGTTCATGCCTATACAAGCTTAAAAGTGCCTATAAATGCCTTTTTTGTTGTGTTGAGTACAGATTTTGCCTAAATCAGTCGTATATCTCGATGGAAAAATGGGAGATCTATTGTTGCACCGATGGGAATGCATGAGCATCTTGTCCCTCTCCATTGCTAACTTGAGGCTTGCTAATTTATCGCAGACCCATGCGAAGCATTAGTCGCTGATAACATCCCTTGGGCGAAGATCGCAAACTGCACTTTCAAGAATTTCTTGCAAAACTGCTGCAAACAAAATGTACCATCACAGTCGACTCTTCGCAAGGAGTACCACTGTACGAGAAGACGCTAAAAGAAATTAGATGAGAAATCGGTGAATCGCACACATAGATTTCTGTGAACGAGACGACAGATGCGACCGTACGAGTACTCGGTCACCTTGTTGTCGGAAAGCTTGACGCAGAAGAGAAAACAACGCCTTTCCTGGTCTGCTCAAAAGAGCTAGAAAAAACTAGCGGCGAGACCATCGCCCGCTTCGTGAAATCGTCCTTGTAGCTTCTGCACCCCTCCGGAGCCCACGACGACCGAGTAATGCTGCTCTACACAGAACCAGCAGCTTATATACATAAGGCTAGTGCATTTCTCAAGGGTTTTTAATCCAGAATTATTGCACGTCACTTGCCTTGCCACGGGATTTATCGGGTGTGTGAAGAGCTACGAAAGTCGCTCAGTTCGGTCAACGAATTGATAGCTGCAGGGAAGGCAATATGTTCTTCAAGTCTCCTTCCCACGTTCGGGCTTTCAGGGAGCAGTTGCCGGGTGTACCTCTTCCACCGGAGCCTGTTGTTACCCGCTGGGAAACTTGGCTGAAGGCAGTGGGACACTACAACCAACACTTAAACGGTGTTAAGGCTGTTGTTACAGCTTTGCAGAGGACGAGAGTGTCACCGTGAGAAGGGCCCAGAAGGTTTTTTGCATGATGGCACACTTCCATGTGACTTGGCCTATTTGTGTGCCCATTTCACGTTCTTGGCAACAATACAGAAACTTGAAAGTTCGGGCACCACGCTGACTCAAAATACTCAGCTGATTTTGGACGCTCAGAAAAGGTTCGCTCGTGCTCCCAGGGGACCTGTTGCTGACAGAGCTATAGAGAAGCTTAAGTCTGTCTTGGACAGAAATCCCGGATTTTCTACGCTGAAGGAACTGTCTGAGGATTTGAGCGGCGGTCATACCGCGATTCCAGATGGAATCAAAACATCCAACGTGCAGAAGTACGAGTACGCTCCGCTAACTTCAGTGGATCTGGAGCGTTTTTTTTTCTGTGTACAAGCAGATACTGACTGACACAAGGAACAACTTCAAGCCCGAAAACCTGGAGATGGTGCTTGTTTGCCACGGCTTCCACAGCCTTTCTCACAGTGTTGCGTCACCCTAAATATTTTGAAAGGGCGAACCTTGAGTGTTTCACGAAGAAAATAAAATTGCATTTTCGAAATCCCGATGTTTGTATCCTGTGTGTACTCAAAGCAAAATAATTCCACTGAAATATGCCGCCTGAGTAAATATTATTCGAGCCTATGCCTATAAGGTAGTACTTAGCGCCTATATATGCTTAAATTACGATTTTGAGCGCCTACAATAGGCGCCTAAAACCCGTTTTTTTAGTGCCTAAACTTCCGGTCTCTACTTATGAATTAGGATGTTGTTCGCGTTCTTCCAAGATTCCGGTACACTCGCAGTCATTAGGCATTGCTTATACCGGTTTGTCAGTTTTTCAAGTACAATTTTTCAACCATCTTTCAAGAGGTCTGCTGTTATCTGATCCTCACCAGGTGCTTTGCCCCCTTTCATTTTTATCAAAGCCTTCCTTACTTCTTCTGTCGTTACTGGTGGGATGTCTATCTCCTCTTAACTACTTTGTCGTTCGGCATTATTTTGGATGTCCCGGCTACTGTACAGATCCCTATAGAACTCCTCGGCCACTGTGACTATTTTATCCCTATTTGTGATGACATTGCCTTGCTTATCTTTAGGTGCATACATCTGATTTTCCCCCAAGCCAAGACGTCTCCTCACTGGTTTCAGTCTACCTCCGTTCTTTACAGCGTATCGATACTTTCCATATTATACTTCCGTATGTCAGCTGTCTTAAGCTTATTGATTAATTTAGAAAGCTCCGCTAGTTCTATTCTGTCAGCTGGGGTGGAAATTGTCATACTTTGCTGTTTCCTAATTAGATGTTTCGTCTCCTGGGAAAGTTTACCAGTATCCTCTCTAGCCATCGTGCCCCCGACCTCTACTGCCCACTCCGTGATAATGCGTGTAAGATTATCGCTGGCTTCATGTGTCGTAAACTCTGCTTCCTCGGTAAGACCTGAATATGGGTTCTGCAACGGGATCCTGAATTCTTCTTCCAGTAAAATGCAGTAAAATGTATATTTAATACGCAGAATTCCTCGCCGATTACACCCCACCGCCCCAGTTTTCATTTACGTTACTGTGAAGATTAACAATGCCAACTCCGTGAATTATGGATTGTTCTGCAAATGCAGGGCGTTACGCGACTGGGGCTGCGCGGTTTACTCGGCGAGGAATGCTGCGTATTAAATGTATATTTTACTGGGCCGTTCGTCCCGCGTGCTCAGACAGTTCCGCCTCCTAAATTCTTTCGGATCCACGCCTTCGACACACCTTCATTGCAACGGCATAGACTTCTACGCTCCCGTAGCGCCAGTGGCCAGTGCCTTAGCCATGCATTGCGACAAGGAGATCCAGACGGCGCAAAGAATACAAAATCTCACCCCTTGGGTACTGCTTATGAAAATGTCAATGTTAGGTCGAATGTTGTGCAATAGCTAGAACACCGGTGACAGTGAGCGGACGGGGCTCATGTAACTGCTACAGGAATAAACGCATTGCTCATGGGCCATTTTTTTTAGCAAGACAACAGGGTACCTTGTCCTGTGAAACCTAAAACAGCAAGCTAAACCACCAAGAGAGCACGTTAAAACACAAAGAAGAGGTAGCACTTTAATTTTCGTTGCCTTGAGTACTGTTATTCGGTGCAGTCTTATTCTCGAAGTAATGTTGAATACTTTTGGCCTCCACATCGACGTCAAGTTCGTTGCCATAACGTCGGCCTTCTATAAGACCAGGCTCAGTCGCCTGCCGTGCTTTCCTGTCCGGGACTGCGTAAACGCCGCCATCGATGACCTGATTACCACGCCCGGTCGTGCTTGAGGATTCATCCCAGAGCTCCAGCGTCACGTCTGGCTCTGCTGACGTTCTGCTGCTCAGTCGCGCTCCGGCGATAATAAACGCTATCAACGCCGTCCCTATGGCTACTATCACGGTTGCGTACGTGACCATGCACGCCAACATCCGGCAGTAGTCGTCTAAATCTTTGTAATCGGAGTGGAAGTATTCCTCTGAACTGACCGTCATAAGCATTTTTGGGGGCTGCGCTTCGGTAGCGACGTGCGCAGGTTGTGCTCCGAAGGTGGATATTGCCCGAAGGCGCGGGTAAGTTGTAGTCCGGCGCCATTCTTGCAGAGTACAGATGGTGAGGCGTTGTCTCTGGTGCTTGAGGTCTGTTGTCCGTAGTTGGTCCATGTTGTTGGACGTAGACGCAGGGGCCTTCGAGTAGGCTCCAGTAGCTACCCGAGGAAAGCACCGCCATCACTGATTCCGTTAGCAGGTGTTCCTTGAGGAAATTGGCCATTAAACTAGAATATCATGTCCAGAATAGGTGACCCACTTTTTAGTTGATGGAGGACAATCAAATATAACTAAAAACAAAAGAGACAAAACGAACCATCAGAAGAACAAGTCAAACACCACAACGTATTAGGTGGGCGGTGGATACAATGCCAAATGGGCGAAATTCCAACACTGAAGCGCCAAAAACAGGATTAGCTGATATAGAAAGGAATAGACGCAGTCGCAGAACGGTAGGTAGTGGGGGTTACAAACTGTTCGAAAAACTAAGGCTGTCTACTTTGTCTTGCGTGATCTGCTGAAGTCGGTCTTTGGTCAATACTTAACGATCTCCAAACAGCCCTTTTTGGATCTGAACTGCATATCCCGCAGCACCGTTTGAATGTGGATGATATGGAGGGGTCATAGTGTGTTTTACTGTAATTTTGCGAGGAAATTCGGAACTAGCAAATTGGGAAATATGTCCGTCCCCACTTCAACGGGAAGACCAGAGGACGCGAACGCCGAGCGGTTAACTTCAACTGTTTCTGCGCTGTTGTGTCGGACATTTGTTTAAATTCCACCCATTGTTAGTGCCGGTCAGCCATGACGAAGACGGCTTTGCAGTCTTTTTCCCCATCTGTACGCACTCCCAGTCATTTGAACACAGCATCCATTGCTACAGTGATGCGGTGGGAACCGTAGCCGGGACGCAGTCACAAATTTCGTATTTCTTTAAGCACTCCTCGGGGTCTTAGTCGATGTTTGGCCACCAAACCAATATTTGAGCCAGCATTATCATTTTGTTAATACCCGGGTGGTTTTTGTGCAGTAGGTTTAAAACGCAGTTTTTCAGTATACACTTGCAGCGAAACTCCCCAAAGGCCCCACGTATCAAAAAAAAATTACACCATCTCTCCGAAGGGAACTATTTGGTGGTGCAAAGCATGGGGGTTCCGTATAGGTTCCACACCGGAGCGGAACCGGCGCAGGCGGTGTCTCCAACCTCCCCCAGCCACCGCGACACAGCCCACAGGTCACCATAACAACACATGTAAGCCGAGGTCATCTCTGTCGAGGCCTAAGTTAGGATATGCCAATAATAGGCCCTACAATCACACAACTCGTGCCCCCCCCCCAAACAAAAGACAACAACAACGATAAAAAAAAGGCTGAGGCTTAGTTCAGCTATATTTGGACAGGCAAAGGTAAAGCTTGGCTTAGTCTGAGTCTTCGTTTCGCTTGGTTAACCTTTCATGGAGCTGTGTTGCCGACCACGGCTCAACGCCGTTCGGTCCCATGCAACGCTCACAGCAGGAGGCCCGCCTCACTTTCATTCGCGGCGAACGCGGTGTTCTTCGCCGGGCGCAACGTGAGTCACGTAGCCCGAGAAGACCCAGCAGCGTATGCGTGGAAGGCGGCGGGGTTGGTCGGCTGCCGATCAGCTGAACGCCCTCGACCGCGCGCCTCTCAGCTGATCAGTTGAACAGAATGACTGAAAACCGGGCCTTGTGCGCAATGCCGAAAGCGGGCCCTGCGAATCACGCGATGCGCTTCAAGGGGTGTGTCGCAGGGGGTGTGTCGGAGGTCAAAAGGTGAATTTGCGCATCCGCGGTGAAATCGCTGGACGAAAGTAGTAAACTTTTGCTTTAAAATGCTCACTAAAACCTTGATCGCAAAAAGCGGGTAGAATTGCTTGAGATTAGTCACTCCGGATGGACTGGCTGAGCCCTCCACCCTTAAACCGTGATTCGCATGGGGTAAGACAAATATTCCTTACAGCGTTTTGCATCAATGTCCCGATGGCGAATGACCGTACTTGACTTACAAATGCCGTGCAGGGTCAAAACCTACACGATGTTGTAAGGCGCTCCTTCATCACTCTCAAAAAGCAAAAAGCGGATCTCACATGTATTCAGAAGTAAACCTTCATTCAAGGTCCACTGAAGCACGTCCCAGAAAATTCCCCGCATTTCCCCGAGGGGAAGAATGTGAAAGTGCGAATGCACGAGTTGAATTTGCGCGGTTCGGTAATGTTCGCGAAAGAGAGATCACACACACACACACACAACTACAAAGAAAGAAAGAGGCATTTATTCACAGACACCTATTTATGTTGTCGTTGTACTTGATTACTAGAGCGGATCTCAGCTTTGAAATTTCGTGTCAGTACTCCTTTAAGCAGGTGCATTAGCCCTTCTCACGCCCGATTCTTGGCCAATCCCCCACGTGGGGATGTGCCATGTCAGCGGCCAGGCAGCGCGCGCCCATCTCCCCCCCCTTGCCAAGGAAGACGAGGAGATTCCTGGCCAATCCCCCACGTGGGAATGTGCCATGTCAGCGGCCCGGCTGCGCGCGCCCATCTCCACGTGCGCGGACATCGCCGGTGGACGCAGGTTCAGGGTCGCTTAAGAAGTGCATTGCACTTAAAAAAAACCTGGCCCAACGCTCACGAAACACCTGTTCAACCAACCCTGTTTTTTACAGGGGGGGTGGCAGTCAACACCCCTTGGAAGGTACAGACGTTGCTCTACTAGCCAAGTTTTCAGTGTAAGACGCCCGCGTGAAGTTTATAAAAAACGTGTTAACCCATTGTGGTAGCGCCATTATTTTTCCCTCGCGTGACCAACACAGCAAAATCAGTCAAGCTGTCTGATGATGAACCTAACAAAAGGGTTGCGGCCTTTTACTTACAACGTGTGGAGGGTGGATCTACGGTACATTTTGGCATGATAGGTGAGCAAGTAGCCATTAGGTTCGCACCACTGTACGTTCACGCTAATAGCGTGTTGTTACGAATCGGCCAGCGCCGCAGTACTTCCCCGCATCACTCCTCAGCTGTGCAGCGAAGCCACTCGTGCGCCTTTGAAAACACGCGCCACCATGTCGGCAACAAGTTGCGACAAGCCGCGTCAGACGCTTTGCTCTCGGCACATTTCAAAACTTCGGCGGCTGCCTGCGAGGCTCGTCTTCACGCTCTTCAAGGACACAGAGGCCCCGTCGATCGCAACGCAGTCCTCCTCTCTCCCCTCTCTCGGACTCAACGTGCCCGAGGCTATGAACGGCTTACGAACTCTGGAAAGAGTGTGCGTGTGTCTGTGACGTTCATGGCGTGTTGCCGCTTGTTTCGTTCGACCGTTATCGCTTTTGGGTATAAATAGAGCTGCCCAAGCGTTGTAACTCATTCCTGTTCGAGCAGCAAATCGATGCTGTCGCTCTGCTCGAGTCCTGTATTGTATCCTCGCCCGTCGGGGCATTGTTCTTTGGCTTCGGCTCACCTCTCGCTATGAAGTAAACAGTTACGTTAGCCTACGGCTTCTGGTACTTCTTCACGGCTGCAACAGCAGCTGGCCGCTCGCATCATACACGCTACCACTCGTATGTCGGAGGCTACGGAGATCGAATCGGGTGCCCCCGCCCGGTCGCAACAGTGTATGTAGGACTAACAAGATCAATTAGCCAAGCCTTTGGCATAGTACCTGAAAGGGAAAGAAAACGGGCACGTAAAATTTTCAATTTTGACTATCTGAACATCATATAACCTTCTTAGCTTTGCTACGCAGAGGACCTCGATAGCCATAATATGATGGTAAGTACCTTGCCTCAACGAAGACGACAATGACCGATCATAAAAACTCTTCAGTTTGTTGTCTGTTATACATCGACCTTATATTTTGCGTATGTTATTCGTTTTGATATTTAGATTAAACTACGAAATACAGCCACGTGTGAAACGCTACATGAGAAAACACCATTTTAAATGAATAGGATTACAAACATTAATTAATAAATTCGTGCATATAGATGTAGAGCCCTATAAACCTTTTTGGCGGGAAAAAAACCCACAAGTCACATGTTCAAATGTATACATGTCCAAATTTATATCATGTTTGACTACTATTGCTTACAAGATTCCCCGTGGCAACAATATGTCTTTGAAGTGAAAATGCTCTCAGACATTCTAGACATCGAAGGCAGAATTCTCCTTAAACATCTAAATAGCCGTTGTGTCTGCCGACGGCTAAAAAAAGCTGTTATGACTGCCAGTTATTGCGAGAATGCGAGGCTTGACTATACGGTGCATGCTTCGACGCCTCATTCAGTAGTACGGAGGAAGGTGGCCCTTATGCTGGATGCAGCGTCTCATACTCATGAGCACATTGACCATCTGTGTAAAATTAGTGCTTGCTGGGATAATCACGTTAGCCCGCATTTCGGGCATGGTCGCCTTCGCTGTTGCTGCAGTACTTCCAGGACTCCCAGATCTATTCTTACATAGACTGTCCTTGCTTTCCTTCTTTTCCTTGGTGTTATTTTGCAACTGTGGCGTTCATGCGTGGCGGGCGGTTATTGGAGCTATGATTCACACCTGATGCCGCGTCCCCTAGTTTCTTTGTGGTTCTCTGCGCAGCAGGACCTCGCGCTTCGCGCCGTTGCCTTTGGGGTAGCCATCGGGGCCTTCAGGGAATCCGTTTCGTTGGGGTGGCTCAATTAGCGTGCTGATAACGAGCACGTTCCCGAAGCTGCGCTGCTTGGTCGGTGGGAAAATAACTGTGGCTGCGACAACCAAAAGGCGTCTAGCATATTTCTTGGTGGTGGACCCGCTGCAATCTCGATTTATCAAGCTGTGGACATGAACTGACGTTGATTCCGGGCTGTGCCGCATTCGCAACCATTCGGGGAGGCGCCACATTCGGAAGAGGGATGCCCGCCGGAGCTTCGAAACGCGCGAAGGAGTAGATCTGGGCAGTCTTCTGCAGACGCGGTGAAATATCTGGCGTCTAACTGGGACGCGGTCGCTGTTATTCACATATTTCTCATTTCCGATATTGCGGTTTACTGACGCACATCTGGAACGGCACCATAAAGCTGCATACACTTTGATTACCATGCATGCACAAAACATCGCTATGGTTGAAGAATGGTAACAAGAACTGCGATACGCTGAAAGGTGAGAACTCTTATCTGTCCCCATATTGCGCTTGTGTACGTTGTAGCGGTTACGAATACTACTGAAGGCTCAACGTCGCACTTCCTTCGCGATATATCTACCCGAAATGCAGCTGAATGATCAATGTCCTCGTGTGTATACCAGGTGTTCAAAATTAAGTTTATGATTTTCTTAAAATTAGGCACTAGGAGGCACGTGAACGCCTCCGGTGCCAATAAGATATGTGGCCAGGGGAACACAAAGTGAGATGATAATTGTCGCTGTCTGCTGCGCAATGAACTAAAATTGAATAATTACCTTTCGTTGACTGCCGTAATGTGGGTATGTTCGTATCGAAAAGTTAGAGGCAGTCTTGTTTCTACACAGTATGAGTTGGAAGAAATCTTCTTACGTGTCTGTGCTCCGAGATATACGACTCCAAATTTTTATTGCCGTTCGAATGATTACGCATTCAAGAGAGTTAAGATCGGGGCAAAACTACTCCCTGGTGTGACGCGGCTGTTGCGTGCGGTGCTTAGTCTGACAACGGAGCGGCATTGACAAAGGTAATTGTACCCCTTCCCCTCACGGCTGGAAAATCAAGATATGACAGCGCAACAGCCGCAACAGCCGCATCACATCAGGGAGCAGCTTTGCGCGGATCCCAACTCTCTTGCATGCGTAACCATGCGAACGGCAATAAAAATTAGGAATCGGATATCTCGGGACCACAACCACGCTCGAAGACTCCTTCCAACTGATGCTGTGTAGAAACACGACTGCCTGTAACTTTTCAATACAAATATACCCACTTACTGCAGTCAAGTAAAAGTTGTTCAGTTTTAGTTAATTAGGCTGCTGACAGCGATAATTATCTCACTTTGTGTCTCCCTGACCGCATAAGTTATTTTCACATGTGCTCTTCGCGTGCTTCCCACTGCCTAATTCTAAGAAGAAATGTGGTTGATCCCTCTTCCATAGTAACCCGTAAAACAAGAAAGTGAAATGTGCCTTCACAAGAGCAGTTGAATGTTTATTGTTCATCGATATGAACTTGCACATCGCTATTTACATTAACGTCGGTATGGCACCGTTAGGCGCATCAACGTTAGGCACTGGATTGCACGTGCCGGAGCATTGCGTAAATCCGACTGAAACCACTGGCGCTCCCAAACCGTCTGTGCGAACGAAACAAAACGAGTTGTCAGCGAGTTGTTTGGTGAACACACGGTCCACTGCTGCGGAAGGAGCAGCGGACCGTGTCACGAGCGCGACATTCGCAAGTCGGCATCGTTGCCTTACAGGCTCCGCCGCAGCTTACGCTGCGCGTCCCCCGTACACGTAGGCGCTGGCATGGAGGCGCCAACTGTCGGTGCTCAATAGCGTCATAATGCACTACTTCGCTTCGCCTCTCCTAGACGGCAGCACCATCTGTAGAGAAGCATATAAGGCGCGTTCGTCGTCCTATTTACGCGTCTGTTCATAGCCCAGTCGGGAGTGCGTATCGCACCTCCTGTTGCGGCGAAAGAGTTCGTGGCTGTAATCCCTGCGCAGCCGCGTCAATCAAAGTCGGTGCCGTTTCCGTGACAGATATGACGTGAGTGAAATCTTGGTGGAGCCCGGCATAAAACACTTCCCTGCTAAAACATGAAGCTTAATTTTGTAAAGCCTAATTTTGTAATAATGTAAAGCCCGATAGGCCTCCTTGACCCAAAATAACCACAAATCTCATGTGCGCAAAAGATTGATCTCTTCTGGTGAAAATGGCAGCGAACATATTGATATCGATACGATGTTTCCCACTCTGCACTACAACGATCCCGGTGACAAAAATGTGTCTTTGAAATTAACATACGCTCAGACATGTTAGTCGTCGAAGACAGAAGTCTCCTCAGACTTGAAAGTAGGCGTTGTGACTGCGAGAATTCGGGAGGTGTGGGGGGGGGGGGGGGAGGGGCACCACAGAATAAAGCAGCATTTAATGACTAAATCAAGAAAAAACGCAAACATTTTCAGTGGTGATTTTATTAGTCAGAATTCGTTACAACTATGCCGTGCCATATGAGTGTAGAAAATAGAAGAAAACGCCATCTGGGCAATACATGTTAAAGCGGTGGTCGTCGATTGCACCCGGCTTTTCCAGGAAGCGTATGCCGATGTTTTCTGCTGAAGCTACTTGTTTTAGAAGCTACGCGTAAATTAGAATAGACGACAGTGATACTGTCGCAATGCCACTTCCCACTTATTAATTAAATATGCCACAACAGCTGATTCCAGCTGATCGTTGATTCGCGCAAAACCACCTTCATCCCCGCATTCAGCCTCCTCAGTTATAGGGGCACGCACCTTGACTTCCTATTAAAATTCAGCAAGTCTGTAACACAATGCAAGTCAGATATTTCTTTCTTCCGAGTAAGTATCTGAGGTGAAGATGATAGCGACGATGACGGCGATAAAGTTTTTATTGTTGTTTTAGGGAACGGCGGTGATGATTTTGGTGATTGCGGTGGTGATGAAGACGACGACGAGTTAGATAGGCAAAATTCGTTTCTTTACTTTTGTCCCATAAAGGTATTTATTGGTCCCAAGATCAAACCGCCCCGCACATTTGTCATGACGCATTGTGGTCTTCGCAATCATCACCGTCGCGTAATCACCATCAACCCTGTGGCTTTCTTAAGATCCCCATATCTTTGGCCAGTAGGGCCGAAGAAGAGGCAGACGAGGAAGCATGGAGCCGAAAGCAGCCCTGGACAACCGTCGTAAGAACTCGGCCGGCAGCCTGTACTGCTCGTTGGTCACCGCGCCGCAGCGACGGCTGTCCAGACACACAGATGACGCATACGCAGCACTGGCCATCGCGCCGCAGCGACGGCTGTCCAGACACTCGGATGACGCACACGCAGCACTGCCAGCCGTTATTCGTTCACCGGTCGTTGAGCAGCAGCAAGCATGGCCAGCGAACCCGATCGGCAGGCCAGCACCGCCCGGTAGCCAACCACAGGTGAGGTGGCCTCCAACCGCGGGTGACCCCCAGAAAAATAGAAGGCTATAGCGATACTGCAGGCTGTTACACATGCAACTGAACGGGTTTTTTGTCCCTGACTGCGAAACAGCTAACGACCATGTGCCCTCTACGCCTTCCAACCTTCTTGAGTTCTATCCTTTCCGACGAAAAAACTCGGGTGCACTTTCTCCGCAATGTTGTTTCGACAACATGTGGACTGTTCCGTCTTAGCTACTGGAACCACAGTTTCTTTGCTTAGAGCAACAATTTTCGCGGTGCAGGCTTTGTTGGGTTGTTTGCAGCCACTTTGTGTCTTCGGCCCCACTTTCGATCCCTCCGCTGCCATTCGGGAGAATGTTACCTGTTGTGGTAACTTTCTCACTGCCCAACCCCATTCCGCACATGACTCTAACCAACACTGTTCTTCGTATCTGCCACGGGGCTGCCGCGAGTGAGATACATGACATGTTGAGTCTTTGGTGGGGTTAAAATTGACCCACCTTATGCAACAACCCATCCGCTGTGTCACCCACTCCCCGTACTCACGAGCCGCCTGTGCACATACTCACCAGAACTAAATACGCATTTTCGTGCCTTGCACAGGAACCTTCCAAGCCACCCCAGCCACCGCCTGATGCAAGTCCACCCAAGAAGCCGCCCGCGGCGCCCACGTCTTCTAGCAGCACCGACTTTTATGGCGGGGCCTACGCACGCGTGCTCTTCGTCATACTCGTCATGCTGTTTGTCGTGTCACTGTTCGCGTTCATAATCCTCTACCGGTTGCTGCTGGAGCACTCGCAGTTGTCTACGCCAGCGCTGGAAGAGAGGGACGAGAAAATGATGGAAGTGTCCACAGCTACCGCCTTCCAGTCCACGCCTGCTCCGCAAAAGCCTGCACCGTCGGGCGGTATCCGCCCAACTGAGTCGCCCTCGTCCACAGCACCTGAAGTTGGTGCACCGTCGGACGCGCATTATGAAGTCTCAACTGGGACTAAGGCGAACACGGATAAAATGGACGAAGAAATTAATGCGGCTGCCTCACCCCAGGGCGTCATCGACTGATATGATCTTCATGACGTGATACCTAAAAGCCAAAAGAAACATCAAGTCCACTGCGTATGATATTTTGCGTAATATCAGCAAGAAATCAATAAATCATTGTATCTCCAGAGTTGTAAAGGATCTGCCTGCTCTAGTAGACTCGAATGTCCTTTTTCTGATTGGTACGGAATTGGCGCTTACTGCGCTATTCAGAGCGTAAATTCAACGTAGCGATGAGCTTCCCACAGCTTCACTGACCTGAAAAATACCAAGCGACCTCATTTACAGAAAAAAGCGTCCCAGTTGACCTACGTAAACATTTTCCGCATTTTTCAAAGCAGAAGACTTAACAAAATCTGCAGAAATTCAGATAGTTTTCTGCTAATTTGTAACATTCTTATACCGCCTGTCTAGAGTGGGAGTTATTTATAGTAAGATTTGGCTATGAGGAGCCAACGACGTTGGTTTGATTCATTGTTCTTAAGTTTTCTTTTGTCTCATTGCGCCAACGATCTGAATTTACACCATTATATCGATTACGTGCCATTACTTCGCCAATTATGTTTGTTTCCTCAGATAGCGTAGCGGAGGGTTCGTCTGATTTCGTTATTTTTTATCTGTATTTGTAACATTCTTTTTCCCCTTTTCTTTTTATTAGTCTTGGTGTATTGGATAACATGTATCGATGCATATTTTATTCTCCTCCCTTCATTTTTGTAAAATTTTTATTTTTATTTATATTTGGTTTTGTTTGTTTTTCTTTTTCAATTCTCTTTGATCAATTATCCCCATTTACGATGTTACAACCAGTAATTTATTTTACTTTAGCCAGTGATGAGTTTTTGTGGAAATCCAAGGAGTGGCCCTGGCTGCGGGGGTATTCAGCAAAGGCATTAAAATGCTTAACACTGCAACATAGTGCCCAAACTGGGGATGTAAGCACTAAACTACCAGCACTGACTCTGGCCGACGGACACCAATCTGTGAGAGAGACAGAGAGGGAGAAGGGAAAACAGACAGAAATTAGTAGAAAGGAGTCTTCATTCCAAGATCATTTGGGTTCTCCCAGCTTCAACAAGCCTCAACACCAGCAAGCGCTGATCATAGAAATAGGAGTTGGTCAGAGCTCTTCCCCAAAGCTCGTGGAAGAACGAAGGAATTATTCGAATGTGGTAGGGCGCGATGGCAGCCCCTACCGTGGGTCAAAACTTCCTCGGGACTTCGTAGGAGATCCTCGCAGGCGCGGTTAGTACAGTGTATGGAATTGATGTGGGAGGGGGAAGGTGTTCGCCTGAACGGCTCAGAGCAGCCGTTTTTCTTCATTGACTAAATGTTTGTGCTGGTGAGTAGCCCAGAGACACAGGAAAGTTACTGTTTTTCAAGAAAACACAATCTTTTAAATTCCCGGTGTTAAGATTAAGCGCGCCGCTGTGCTGCAAACTTCGTGCAGTGCTCTTGTGTTTGTGGCAAAGCCTACCATTACGTGCACCTTCCTCGTGGGTGCCTCTCTGTCGGTGACTCAAGCTTGCAGCGAGAGCCAACAGATCACTGCATGCCCCAGACAGGCCGGCGCAAGGGTGCCCCCTGTCAACGTTATTCAAACTTGGGCAGACGTGGCGAGTTGAGGCTTGTCCGAAATACGCGGGCGCCGCAGGGGAGTACTCCTCTCTGCCCTCTCTCAGACTTAGCGTGCGGCACTACTACCGACGGGAAGTTCCCATTTGAACCTTCTCGTTTGTTCCCTGCCGCTTCAACGTGGTACAAAACGCCCTTCCCGTTTCGTGTTTTCCCATTTAGCCCCTTCCCGAATAACGAACCCAGTTTTCACTCGGGTGACTCGGACCGTTGCGTGCGATTTTTGAAATTAGTTTTGCGTCCGACTTTATTTTAACCTCGTGTTTTGAGTTATTTCCGACGCAACCGAAAGTCAAAAAAAAAAATACTTGCGTCCGCCGTAACCTCAAAATTAAATTGAAGTTACGTCGAATGTATTTCACCGTAAAAAAAACTTTACGGCTGGTGGAGCCAAAGTATGCAGCCGCCCTATTAACCTGCAACCTTTTTGCAATGGTCCGTTTTACGATACGAGGCTCCAATTAAAAAACAACACGCAGGTTGCTGCGTTACCTCCGACCCGGTACAGCGTTGGTGAATTGCAGCTGAAACCACACCCTTCCGTCTGCTTCTGCGTTGGTCGAGCGGTGGGGAAGTGAATTAAAATAGAACCTTTCCGCAGTCGCAGTGCCAGTTTGTAGCGTCCCTAGCTCTTTCCGAGAATGAAGTTGGGTGATTTACCAAATGCAACTATTCTGTGGGAACTTTATTTCCGCGAGGAGGAAGAAGTGATCGCAGATGATAGTAGATGAGGACGAGGAGGAACGATGACGGCGAACGGACGTGTTCTGCTTGTGATGTGATGGAATTGTAGTTATTTTCCCCTCACCGAAGGCGTTGTAGTCGCGACATATTCCTTTATTAGAAGTAGTATAGGGCTACTGCTTTATTTCTACGCAGGAAAAAGATCTCGCGAACTATAATTACTAAATCTAGCTTACTACAGAAAAAAACGTATTTTATGAAAGCGGCAACTATTATGCGCCAAGCCAGTGCTACGGTCCATTTTAATGTGTGGCTAACGGTCACTTTATGTGCAAATATCTATAAAAGAATGGCCATTGAAGTCTAAAGCTGAAATGTTTGCTTAGGAAATACTTCGCGCACATTTTTCATCAAGGCGTTAAGAACATCCCAAGACCAAGCTGTATTCTCTTGCGTGTACTTTTTTACGGATGATACATAGGCGGGCACGCAGTACGTGGAAAAGCAAAAGCAAACATTTAGGTAGTTATCCGTCTATAACAGAGAGTCTCAGCATATCGTTACCGTGTTTGCGTCACCGTTTACCGTGTTACCGAGAGCCGGAGTTTCCGTTTGCAGCTGAAAACGGTAGGACACGCTTTAGCACACCGTTTGAGGTTTGCGTATTCCGGCCGCTGCGGCACAAGTAGCGACATCTGATGAATTAGTCTCAAAGCAAATCACGTATCTTTTTGTTGCTCATATGTATTTGCGTTCGTTTAAAGTAGCTTGAATATTTCACTTTTCGGGTGAACCGTTCACAATAATTGGGTCGGTGGCGCAATCTACCGAGTAGAGTTAAAGTCAAGTTAAAATAGAATTTGCTCCCGCACTAAATATTTGGGCAAAAAATTAGTAAACTATGTTTTCATTAGGCAGTAACCTACACTACCTTGCCCAGCACAATTTTGGAGGCCTAAAAGCGCACTGCCAGCTCAGAAACTTATCAGAACTATGTCAGGTGGGCGTTTTGGGAATGGGTTGAAACAGAAATCGGTCAAACGGGAAGGGCGCTTTGGGAACGGGCACACACGGGACGGGCCAAACGGGAAGAGCGTTTCGGGCATGGGTTCAAGCGCGACTGGTTCAAACGGGAATGGGTTGTTTCGGGCTACACCCCTAACGGCCCCTCACGAACTCTGGAAAGAGCGTTGTGTGTGTCGGTACTATGTTCGTGCCGTGTGCAAAAAGCAGGAGGAAAACTTGTTTGACTGTTCGCGCTTCGGGTATAAATACGGGGGGCCCCAAACGCAGAAGTGTGTTCGTTTTGGATCAGCGAATCAATGCTGTCCCTCTGCTCGAGCCCTGCGCTGTAATCTCGCCCGTAAGGGCATTGTGTTGGTATTTTTTGGCTCATCTCTCGCCAGGCTGCAACCAGTAAAGTTTGCCTTCGCCTTCTGGTCATCATCTCCATGGCAGCAACATTTGCTGGCCGCTTACCACCTCGCTGCCACATGCATGACCGAGTCGACAGAGCCCGGAGCTGGTACGCCTTTCTGTATGCAGCAACTGGTAGCAGCAGTGGGATGACAACGTCGCCACAACTGGTTGGCAGCGGTCAGATGGCAACTCCTTAACTGGAGCCAGCGTTGCGAGATCAAACACCACGGACGTCAAGGCTGCTTCGGACTTCGCAGATTTCCCAGCGGTCAACAGTGAGTTCTGGACCTTTCTTCACTGAGTTTTACCAGGCTTCAGATGATAGCTGGTAGGACGTGTGTTTTTTGTCGCGTGGGTTATTCACCGAAAACAATTTTGCTAAATCGAGAAAGCAGCACGCTAGACACGCATGGAAAATGAAAGCGTTGTATAAACTTCAGTTATTGGAATTTGGAAAAGAGGCGCTTGAATATTTCGGACGCACTGAGAAAACCAGAGCTGATACAGACTATACTCGCTGTTGGGGCTGACGATGGCGTGCAGTCGGAATGCATTGACCTGATCAGTTACAGGGAGACCGCTAAACGTCAGGCTGCAGAGGCGGAACGCGAGCGAGAAAAGCGAGAGCGTGAGCTCCTGCTCGAGCGAAAAAAGCGACAGCATAAGCTAGAGATGAAGCATCTAGAGATCGAGGCGTCTCGACCCCTCGTCAGGGTGACAGCACCGTGCAGTGTGCGGCGACTAAGCGACCTAAGTTGCGG
This sequence comes from Haemaphysalis longicornis, assembly GCA_013339765.2. Lineage (NCBI taxonomy): Eukaryota > Metazoa > Arthropoda > Arachnida > Ixodida > Ixodidae > Haemaphysalis > Haemaphysalis longicornis. Next base: position 75,060,808 of record CM023450.1, read on the forward strand.
ACGAGTGACCTAATGCGACCCTACAAGGTAGGAGAGGACATCGGTCTTTTAAATGCGGAGCATTTCTTAGGCACGCGATGTCACTCCTCGATGTTGTCGGCGCCGTCCACACGCTCACTGCGCATGCGCGTCGCGTCGAGGCGCAGGTGCGCGTCTCTCCCCCGTACCCTCCTCGCTCTCAACAACAGGTGCGGCGGTGCGGGGGGAGCGCGTGTACCCCGTGCGCTCCGTCGCTCTCAACAACAGCTGCGGCGGTGCGGGGGGAGCGCGTCTGTGCGCGCATGCGTCGTAGCTACCCGTGCGCTGCGTCGCGCTCAACAGTAACGGCGGCAGGGCGTGTACACGTTATAACGGCGTGGTGGGTGCGTGGAAAGTTCGCGCGCTTGTGTACGGAAGTGTGCGCATGCGCGTCTCTCCCCCGTACCTCCTCTCCCTCGAACGCGGGCAGTGTGTATATACGCGGCGGAGCGCGCGTTGGGAATTCAGTCAAGGGCGTCTTTGCTTGGCTTTCGCTTGACTTGACGCTTTCCTTGACGGCACCAAGCAATAAAGACAGACTTTAACTTTACACTCCTTGCCTTCGCTTCTCCTTCATTCAATAAATAAGAATAATAAAGACGAAATAACAATTAAGCATTCCCAAACCATACCCAATTACGCAACATTCACGCGATACCCCTACCACTCTGCGACGCATTTACTCGAGTTCCCCCCGTGGGAAGATGCGGGCGGGTTTTTTTTTTTTTCTCAATTTCACGCGTATGTGGAAGAAGGCCCAGTTTAGCAGAGACACATGGCCGAAAAAGCTGCTAATGCTTTTGCCTGGTGAGGCATCCGACGTGATGGCCCGCTTGCCAAAGGAGGAGGCGGAGGACTACCAGAAAGTCAAGTCGAGCCTCCTGCGTAAGTACAGGCTGTCAGCAGAGGCGTTTCGCCAGAAATTTTGTGAAGCCGAGAGAGCTAAGGGTGCGTCGTACTTGGAGTTTCTGTATAAGCTAAGGGCTAACACTGAATAGTTGCTCAAAGAGGCAAAGGCTTTTGGAGATTACGACAAGGTAGTTGAGTGCTTTGGTCTCTAACAGTTCTACCGCCGTCTACCAGAAAACCTGACACTCTGGGTGCAAGATAAGCCAGGAGCAAATACTGTGTATCGTGCAGCTCAGCTCGGAGACGAGTTCGTCCGACGTCGAGGTGCGGAGGGGCAGAAAGACGGCCAAAAAGAGTTCAGGAAGAGGCCTGATAAGTCAGAGCCGAAAGGCAGAGCTCCCCAGGAAGACGCTGGAGCTTTCAAATTGTTTTCTCGGATAGTGAAACAGGCTGGGAAACCTAGAAGGGCACAGACGCTGAAAAGCAGCGCCGAAAGAAAGGTTTTGAAAAGCAAACAATCTGCGTCTTAGAACTCTGGCGAGACAGGGCCTTTCGCTGCGAGTTGCAAAAAGGACGACCTCGCCTTTCAGGTAGACCAGAGGGATGTTAGTTAATTGTCAGTTTAGTTAGTTAATTGCCTTATTTTGTCGCAACTAAAAGCCTAATAGAGCTTCAGTATGGAATTGTCTTTGCATTTGCCGGCGATGTGGATGTGTTTTCTTGTGTTGTTCTGTTGCTTGCCTGACGAAGCCAGAGACATTTCTGGGGAGCCACTATTCGTCCATTGAACGGCCCTGGTGAAGCTCCGCCACGGTATCGTACAGCCCAGGCCTGGAGTCGAGCGTCTGTCGAGGCCTTCTGTTCGAGAGCTTCGCTCCGTACAATGGTTGAAGACCCTTATCCATCGGGATCTCGCACCCCCGGCGGAGAAGCAGTTACGATTCAGCGCCGCTGTGCTGCAAGCTTTGTGCAGCGCTCTTGCGCTTTGTGTCAGAGCCTACCACTAGGTCCGTCTTCCGCGCGGGCGCCTGTCTGTCGGTGACTCAAGCTTGCAGCTACAGCCAACAGATCATAACATGCCCTAGATAGGCCGGCGCAAGGGCGCCTCTCTGTCTGCGCGATTCAAACTTCGGCGGCGGCCGACGCGGTGAGTTGAGACTTTTCTGAAGGACCCAGACACCGCACAGGAGACATCATCTCCCCTTCTTCTCTCAGACTTAGTGTGAGCCGCAACTACCGACCTTTCACAAACTCTGGAAAGAGCGTTGTGTGTGTCAGTATCATGTTCGCGCCGTGTGCAAGAAGCAGGAGGAAAATTTGTTTGACCGTTAGCGGGTTTGGGTAAAAATGAGGAGTGCCCCAAGAGCAAAAGTGTGTTCGTTTCGGAGCAGCGGATCAATGCTGTCACTCTGCTCGAACCATGTTCTATAACCTTGCCCATGAAGGCATTCTCCCTGTATTTCTTCGGCTCATCTGTCGCCAGGCACTAAACAAGTTAAGTTTGTCTTCAGATTCCGGTCGTCATCTCCAAGGCAGCACATTTGCTGCCCGCTCATCACCACGCTACCACACGCATGATGGAGGCGACGGAACCCACAGCTGGGACGCCTTCCAGCACCGGCTACTTAGCGGCAATCTTCATTGAAATAAAACTGAACTGCTGGTGCAGCCCAAATAAGTACGTTTTCCCTGCTAGGACTGCACAAATTTGTGGGGAAATCAATGTCTGCGAGGGGGGTCAAGTGATGTGTTAGGCCTCAAGGAAAGCTACGACAGCCGCACTACCCTGACTTAAACTGCAGCAGACCCTTCAGCCTGCTTGACCACGGCCGCTCAATGGAAACAAGCGGGCGTGGCTTGACTGTGGCTGAATGTGTGGCTGAACTTACGGCTGAGGACGCCGCAATGGCCAACGGTGTAGCCGTAGCCGAACAAGGCTCAGTGAATCGGTTTCAATAGTAAAATAATGGACACGCGATGCACTACGTAGTTCCTGCCAAATGACGGCGATCTTTGCCCGACATTGAATGGGCCGCTAAGCTACAAGTATGTTGGACTGCACGTGAACCCGCAGCGGAGGGCAATGGACCGTGGGAGTTTGCGACCATGCGTGCTCAACGCAAAGCTTACTTTTTTTGTTTAATTTTAGCTCATCGGCTAAAAAAAGTTGCTTCTAGATATGGGGTGCAGGTAGCCATATCGGCACCAAACAAACTAGGAAAAATATGTGCGTTAGTGAACAGAAAGAAACAAGGTAAGGAAGCCGGTAGACATAAGTGCTCGGTTAATCACAAGAACAAATATGTGCCATGCTGTATTGGTGTTGTTTACAAATTCCCTTTGTCATGGGTATGTTTTATGTTGGCCAGTCGGGCCGGTGCTTAAATGTGCGTTTAAGAGAGAACTTTAATTCATTAAAAGGCACACCCACATCTCATTTGTCGGATCATTGCCGTTCATGTTCCTCGCGCGCCTGTCAGCCCCATTTCGATAAAACAGTTGTATTGTTTCGTCATCCAATGCAGCTTAAGCGAGAGATTATCGAGGCATTTAACATAACCAGGCTTGGTGATAAGTGTGTTAGTCAGCCTTCTGTATGTCTGCACGAGAAAGAAGTGGCTTTCCTTGATTGTTAAACGTCGAAGCAAGGGTAAATCGTGACGGTTATCTCTTTCAGCGTTTGAGGGTAATTCTCACCATCGCACATGCGCAGTTTTGAGTTTTTCATGTATAAATGTTTCTTCTTTTTCAATAAATCTCAATTGATAGTTAGCGCTCGTCCTGTCCGGTTCTTTTCTTCGTGATCCTGTTTTAACGCGCTGTTTCCAACCAACCATGTCGCTTTACCAACTCGCCCAACTCTCCATCCTACTGCAGAGCTTAACTAATAAAAAGTGGCAGCCCGCTACCGTTTGTAATCAACAACCAATTGGAGCTCCCCAGCACACACGTGACTCGCATTCAACCTGCTGACATATGCGACATGACCAAGCTGGATTCTTCTGAGATCCAAGAAATCGTGCATTCATTGGCCTAGGATTTACAGCTCACCAGATGCATGGAACTTAAGTTGAGTAAGACGTCGAACGCGCTGATTGTGACAACTTGTAACACAAAACAGGCAACACGCTTGCTGTGTTTGAACACACTACTGCTGCTATCGACGCTGCATTTGCTAGGGACATCTCACCAGGTTCCTGAGAGCGGTAGGTCCCGTTGCTTTATTTATGGCTGTCGACCTTACGGAACATCTCAGACGCTGGCGAAAGCGCTCAGCGTAGATGTGGAAGGAAGTCTTGCGGCGCGTCCCATAGGGCTCTGTGGGATAATCTTTGTCACATGTACGTCACCACACCCGCCCAGTAAGGGGGTTCATTGGAGCTTTTGTGGTAGATTCCGCCAGTATGAGCACCGTGCTTTGGTTTGTCACCGTTGTCATTGCGATGGACACAAAGCGGAAATATCCATCGCCGAAACACCAGTCTACGGGACATGCGGGTAGCGGCATGATGAAACTCCAGATAGGTGCGCAGGCAATAGAGAGAGCTGTACTGCAAACAAATCGGGCACCTAGCGGTCTTTGCCGACTGCCCGGCAAAGGCAAATTACCATAAGAATGGAAAGGGGTTCCTTGCCATTCTCCGGGTGGCCTCCACGTGCAACCGAAGCTCCCGTGGTCGATCAAAACGTCGATTTGTGGCATGGCTAACACATCGCAGCGCCGTCCGTTGGCGCCGCTCCAGTCCGGACCTCATCGGGTACAGTCTGCGCAGAACAACAAATACAACGAAACGCCTAGCACCTTACCCCCTATGAACGGTAATGCGAAGATGCGGAGCGACAATGTATAGACTTAGTGTGCGAATAGCAAGTCCTGTGAGTCTGATACTGCACGATGGTGCTTTATTACCAGCAGAACTCCTGCGCGGTGCCGAAGTGCTCCCGCACAAGGCACGGGCGGGAGCCACATTCACCGAAGAAGGGCTGGCAGAGGAACGGGCCTACGTGCCGAAGCGTCATCAGCATGTTGACCAAGGCCTACCGCCTGCAACAGCCGTCACCTACCCCTTCTGCTCCTCATTGTGCAAACCCACGGTGCGTCACATTCTGTGGGAGTTCCCGACCCTACAAATGGAACGGCTCAAGTATCTTCCGGCAGGTGTTCGGCATCTTTCTTACTGGGCAATTCGCCGATAAACGTCGAAGGCTGCACTCTCTGTGGGAGTTTGCGCGCCCCACAGGCGTTCATCGTCACACGCAAATCACCCCCTTTCCTTTTCCCGCGTAGGCCACCGGGTCATGCTTGTCCTAATAAACTTATTGATTTATTGATTCCATCAACCGGTCGTAGCAATCGTGACTAGGTTGCGATGGGTTGGCCTCAGTGTAGTTCCCCGGGGTTTTCGATGCAGCTTGGCAAGGGTGACCAGAGATATCTGGTCAGCCCGGTGAGAGCTGGTTAGCAGGCCCTCCCACTGTTCGGTGGAAGGATTGAGATTGAGGGTGAGAGACTGGGTGTTGGCAAGCTCATGCGACATGATAATTGCATTAGAAGAGGGGAAGCAGCCATAGTTTGGGGAGTATTGGGTAAAGGAGATAGAGTGAAGGATGAGGTGTTGGAATATCTGTTTGTAAATGGCGCCAGATAAATGCTTCCTCAATGGTGAGTCCAGGGTAGGGTTGAGGCAGAGTAAGGCGAAAGTCGCGGTAATGGTGGAGGATGTCGTGGTAGCCTGATAGATCCGCGGGTTGAAAGAGACTAGGGCGAGGCTTCTGATTGAAGAAAATGCCAGCTGTAAAAGGGCGTAATAACAAGGGGCTTATTTCAAAACCCCGTTATGACGCCCTTGTTACGACGCCTATGATGTTATGACGCCGTTGTTACGGCCAATGTCATAACAACCGGCTCATATAGTACTACCCGGCTACACAAAACAACATGATTTCACGCAACAACGCAACAGCCCACACGCAGTCGGAACACACACACGCTGCACGGCCAGCTGCAAGGTGCCGTCGACCAAAACATGCGGGAATTCAGGGGGAGTTAATTTCCGTGCTCCACGGCAAACTTATGACAACCGACTGGACATGCTACGCCACTGATAGTTAAGTAGCGCGCACACACCGAATACACGGCCTCAGGCCCAAAACAAAGCTTATGACGTAAAGAACTCTCCGCTGTGTGTATTGCCTATCCGAAGAAAGGGTGCACGACCGTTGCGGAGCGAATGCGCATTTCTTCGTAAGTGACCGCTCAAATGTGCGCAGAATTTTAAAAAGCGTGAACTAAAATTCCACACTTTCCCTTGCAAAGGCGTGATGATAGCAACGGCTTGAAATCTGCCCGTCCAATTCTATGCAACCACAATTTTCTCATTTCTGCGTCGCGCTTCCCGGACGAAATTACGAAGCCTTTTGCCATAACTGACACTATTCTAGCAACCAAAGGTAAAACCCATCGGCGTCGTGAAGCAACATAAACCGACCCCAACGCAACACTTGTTTGAAAAGAGCAGCTAATTTTCAAGTTGCTATCTTGTGGCGCCTCCAATAAAACCGGCTCTGAGGCTGTAGGGCAAAAATGGTGCCGTTTGAAGGCCTCACATGGCGGTGGAGGGTGCGGAAAAAAAAAAACGGCAGATAGCTACACGTCACTTTTCCGCTGTTCAATGGCGGGCGGCGCTGGCCGGCGAAAAAGAAAATGGCAAAACACGGAGGAGGGAAGGAGCGCGGGGGAGGGTGAAAGGCAGCAGCGAGATGACAGGTTGGCGCTAGCTTAGTCATTTGAGGGGCCTTAGCTCCGCCGGTCGCTTCCGCTTACAGGAACGGCGCCAGATCATGCGGTTTTCCACCCTTCCGAGACCATAGCAGTGGTAATGAGGTGCCAGCTGTATAACGCGAAGACATGCCCAGAAACGCAAAGATACGGTAACTTATACAGCAGGGGCAGTAGAAAACTATCGTCTTTCGACGACATTTGCAGCGAAGCAAGCCGATACGCGGCCATTTTTCGTCTAAGCAGTTCAAGCCTGGCGTCTGGCTCTTCGTAACCCCAAAAGGCTGTAACTCTTCATGTGCAAACCGCCAGCCTGCCACGCTACCTTGACTACGCTCGCCATACTCGTGCACCACCCTCTAATAACCGTTATTCTTCTATCGTATATTTACTGCTCAACGCAACTTAAACACTATGCGAACCTGTAGCTCCAGAAATCACGCAACTAAATTACTTTTAAGTAACTTAAGCTTCATAAACCTCAGTTAAAAGAAGATGATAATTTATTAAAGCACACTCACGTTACTATTTTTATCCCGGCTCCCTGGTCTCCTTGTGTTTCGATGGCGTAGAGCTCTTTATACATTGTCTTCGTTTCCAGTATCATGGTTTATTCCAGCAATCAAGCTGTCTTTTCTAATCACTCATAATGAGCAGCAAGACAACACATTGCCCTCTTCGCTTCATTTGCAGGATAAGGGAATACCTAACAGGATATTTCAATTGAACCGCTTTCTTGTAAACGCAAGACAGAACAGCGCGTGTATCACCCCATCGAACTTAAGAATTAAGACTAAACACACTTCTATGGAGCCTAAGGCCGAGTGAACACTCCACTCAAAAGTGATGTTAAAAACGTTTTCCACCGCGCAGCTCTCCCACAATTTTCTTCTCATCCTTAAGTCCTGATGTAGGAAATAAACGTTGAATTTCTTATGCTTTAACCTCCTCTGTATACATACCTATACTAATTATTACATCTCCAGGCACGTACGTTCAACAGTTCGGTCGGTGCCAGATACGATGGTGCTTTATTTGAATAAGGCTAATTAGTACAATTTACACGTAAATTTACACTGCACACGTAAATAATTATATTAAAAGCATAGTTGTTAAGCCTAACGTTGTCCGTCCGTCGCAGCAAAAAACATCGCGGAGCGATGGCGTCACCTCGCCTTGCCAAGCAACCTTTGGCGCTGCTATGCATAGCTTTGCGCTCGCTTCGCTAGCCTAGGCGTGGCTCCGCCGAGCCTCACCGTTGCCTGTCAAGTCGTGGCGTCACTGCGCAACACATGGCTGGCAACAGAAGCTCCTTACGCCATGTAAGGGGCTCGCAAAAATTATCGAGGAAAAATACTGAGCGCATGTGAGCGTGCGCCGGTTGAAAAGCGCCCGGCGTCGGCCAGCTCAACCTTCGAGAACACTCTGCCAGCGTTCGTGGCGTGATCTATGGCGTGCTTCTCCCCTTGCCAGATCACGGGCATTCGCGCCTGAAGGGAGGAGCACAGACGCTGAGTTCGCGAGGCTCTAGCGCGTGCTAACCCCGTCCCTTTGGGAGAAATATTTATTTATTTATTTATTTATTTATTTATTTATTTATTTATTTATTTATTTATTTATTTATTTATTTAATACATACTGCAGACCCTGGCTAGGTCCAAGCAGGGGGGCACGAGAAGATAAAATGCAAAAAAAATACAAACAATACAAGCAAACAAGGCACTTATACAGGGGTAATTCATTCCACTCTTGTATCGTACGCGGTAAAAAAGAATATTTGAAGGTGTCAGTAGCAGCAAAATATGGGGCGAAAGCGTTCGGGTTGTGATGCCTAGTAGTTCTTGTTGACAACGGTGACAAGAACGGAGATGGGTCAATTGATAGTGCACCTTTGCTTAAATGCAATCCTGCTGAAATCCTGAATATGAAATCCTGCTGACTTTTTAAGTGCTGTTACATTGGCGAAGGCGTTCCCGAACCGTGCTCAGTCGCCTCCATCATGTAGGGGTAGCGTGGTCTACAAGAGGCGAGCAGAAGCAGCTGCCTTGGGGTAGACGAGTAAAAGCCGAAAGAAAAACATAACTGGTTTACTGCACGGCAACAGACGAATAGCGACGATACAGGAACGGCCCCCTTCCGGGCGAGCTTACTGCATGACTTGAACGAGCAACAGCAGAATCTTAGCAGGTGCGCTAAATGGTAACAGTGCGGAGCACTTTATGGGCCCGGCTTGTCGCCGTATCTCGTTCGTAGTCTCGGCATCTAGCTACCACAGTCACGCGGCGTCGCTCACCCAAACAGAGAATTCGAAAAGATACCCGCTTGTGCCTCGATTCAGCCTTCTGGCCAAGAGTTAGGAGGATACATGATCAAGAGGCAGAACCATTCGAAAACCCGGTACTGCTGGTACTTGTCATACATGTCCTCATTATTTAGCGCAAAGAAAACTGTAGGTACATTTGAGGCAAAATATATGTACTTAACCGTCAGTCCCTGCATTCATTAAGCTAGGAATACACGTTGGGTTGGTTTTTACAACAGGGAGAAAAAAAGTGGCCGCGGAAGAAAAAAACGCCGCCTTCAAAAAAGACACAGAAAGGCTCCAACACGTGAGATATGATTGTTGTTGTTGTGTAATACCTTATATCAAAGGAAAGGTCATGCGACCAAATTACAAGAAGAGGGGTTAGGCAGGTAAGGGTTACAGAGTATCAGAAATGGTGGGTTCATGAAGGCCTTAGAAGAGATCACTGCAGTTAGCAGAGCAACGATAGGGTTGGGATCATGTGAGTCAAGCCAACTATTACGACCGGGGTAGACCCCGGTTTCCACAAAACTTGACTAGACCACTTCTAGGCCGAACACCCGGAGGGTTTTGAGAAAAATAGGGTCTTCGAGGGGGAGGGGGTGTCTTAATAGGCATCACGTGCCACAGCACTGATGAGTATGGGGTGGTACAAAGATAATGCGGCGCAGTGTCCACATTGTGTGGTTTATGTTGGCGAACACTAACATTTGACAGTAGGGGTAGCAATGAAGTGGAGATGAAAGCAAGCACAAAAATAACAGAACTGCCGTTCATACTGTTTCAGGTACAACAAGAAACAAAAAAAAAAGAAAAAGGTGCGAGCTGTCACAGGAGAAGGAGCGCGAGCACGGTGAAAGCGGGAAAATTGAACTGCAGTGAACAAACCTCCGTTCGTTTTACAAGAGAGGATTGAGACAAGGGACAGGAAAAGCCTGAGGTGTAGTAGAGAAGAGAGAGTTCCACACTTAAAGCTTTCGAATTTATTAAACTCCTTAATTAAATTTAAAAAACGATCCGCGCCTGCTAGTCGCGGAGAAATTTCAGCGGCAAGTTCGGAAATCCATGCGAGGTGAGACGGCCGGATCACTGACGAAAAGAGAGGGTCCGCCAGCTCTGCTGTTTCTCCAGCCTTGCACCACTACTTCAAGCTGCGCTAAGTTTTTGTAATGACCCTCACTGCTGGCGTGCTGAAGCAGTTCCGCCATGTCTCCAACGCAACTTCTTAACATAATCTTCTGGTTATTTTAAACATAACCTTCTCTGGTTTCCCGTGGAATCTGGGGCCATTCCCTCTGTGTTACATATTATACCATCAGGCTTTTCCTGATCCGAGTGTTTTCCTACCCGCCACCAGGAGGCTGCGACCGAGGCTGCGTTGGTGGTCGTCCAATGACTGATTACTTAATTCAACATGTACATCTCTCCCTTCCCCTCAAGCCCTTTGAGGCCATCATAGCGGCGTTGTCACAAGCATTCCTCCTGATACCTATAGCGTGACTCGGCAAAGACTCCACTAACCAAGCCCTCTGGGCATTTGTGGCTAAAATGATTAGTACTATATCCTATTCGGTATGATACCTGCAACGCTTCTGTGGATCAGCAATAACATGGCAGTGTACCTTGTCCTCTACAGGTCAAAACAGCAAGCTAAACCCACAAGAGAACAAGTTGAAACACAATGCCGAGGCCGTAATTTAGTTTCCATAGATGGTTGTACTGATGTTATTGTCAAGGTGCATAGTCTTATTGTCAAAGTAATGTTCATTTTTTTTCTCCTCCACATCGATGTCAACATCGTCATCGTAATGTCGGCCTTCTCTAAAAGGAGGCTCAGTGGCGTACCGTGGCTTCCCTTCTGGGATAGCGTACAAGCCACCATTGGTGCCCTGAACGCAGCTGCCACAGCCAGTCGTGTTTGAGTACTTGTCCCGGAGTTCCGGTGTCCTCGGTCCTGCTGCCATTTGCCTGCTCCCTTGAGCACCGGCAATGAAGAACACTATCAACGCAACCACTAAGGCTATCAACACGATTCCGTACATGGCCATGCACGCGAACAGCCGGGAGTTATCCTTCAAGTTTTCAAAGTCAGAATGGAAGTTTCCTGCTGGACTGGCCACCACCCCATTTTTAGAAGGCTCCCTTTCACTAGCGACGTTCGTGGGTTGGGTTCGGATGGTCTGTGTTGCATCTGGCGTGGTGGGAGGGCCATCCGGCAGCTTTCGGGTCGATTTCACAAGACAAGGCGTTGTTTCCGATGCTTCAGGTTTTTTGCCCGGCTTCGTTCCATCTTCCTGGGCAGATATGTAGGTGTTGTCGGTTGTACTCCAGAAGCTACCCGCTCCAAGTGCGGCCATGACTAAGCCGGTTCGTTGGTTGGACCCCTCGTGAAAATGGCAGATACTCCTTTGAGGGATTGGTCATGAACTAGGAAATAATAACATTTACAACAGGGGACTTACATTTAAGGAGAAACCGGAGTAAGAAGACAGTCAAGAAGAAAACATTAAGAAGATAACACGCCAGCTCCACATCGTGATACTCAGGGTGATGGGCCCAATAATTCTGCCACAAAATCGAAACACTGTGTCACCGAAGTATGGATAACTTTGTCTGAAAGAGAAAGATAGATGTGAAGAAAGGTAGGTTTACGGTGAGCACGTCAAAAAAGGGTAACTACAGCGAAACTGAATAAAGTGCTCAGTTGTTTCTCCAAAACCGTTACATTGTATGGCTTTACGCGGCCAAACTACACATGGGCTATGAGCTGGGCTATAGTAAAGGACTCTGGATCAATTCTGGCAACATGGGGATCTTCGACGAGCGCCGACATAATACCATGCGGGTGTTCGTTTTTCCCCTCCATCATGAAAACAGCCGCATCGATCGCTCCTTGTTGATTGCATGATGTGCCCTGCTCTGATGAAATGTTACGAGCTTTTCATAGGCACGTATCGATTGGCCATTCCACGCTCTAATGATGGATTGTGTGCGAAGCTGCATTTCATTTGATGAATTGAAAGTCACCGTCTCTTTCGTAACTTTTGAAAGCGCCGTTATCGTTCATTATGGCTCGGTAGTTGTATGCTGGGAACGTGTGAATGTTCCGTGTTACGTTGCGAGTGTTATCTTGATATGCCCTATCTGATTGGGGGATATGGAAAAGTGCATTGGGTAACGTGAATACAATTCCTTGTAATGTCAGGCAGCACAGCTGTTTTTCAGCCGGTATTCAAAGTCAGTAGTCAGAGACATAGCACGCCTGTGAAAGCACTGCTACCCTACCTCCTAGGAATTCGCAGCTGACTGTTAGGCCTAACATTACTTTTTTGGTTTCTAACGTGTCAAAAGGTACCCGCAACCTGGTGCATAATGATGTAATGATGACTTTGTGAGCACAAAACAAATTGAAATTCTCTGCTCCCCGGTGCCTTCTTCATCGAAGTTGCTACCTCCTGTTGCGCAGGGTTCTGACGTTCGTATGAGAACAAAAACTTCCACAGCGTACATAGTCACACAGTAGCAGGCATCACATACTTCCAGAGGTGTATTTGTCCACGTTTTCACCGTATTTTCGGACGATGGGGCCTAACGGAAAGCGTTTGGTTTTACAGTGTAAAACGTGCCCGGAGCTTGACGTACAACTGGTTTGATGGTGTTTAGAACGTGGTGTTTGGGAAGGCCCAACCTTCGCGCTACGTATACCGTTAGGCGTAAGTATTGCCTTACGGCATACCATTAGTAGACTATTTGCAAACTTCTACCCTCGGGGCGTTTGGTTTTTTGCTACTCCCATGTCTTCAGAGCAGCCGAAGCCGCACGCGTGTATTGGCTAAAGCTTTCCCAGGAACTTTTTTTTTTCGAGCGAGTAATAAAACTTCACTACGTGACTAATACAGCATTACGAAATATACAGTGAGAAATTCAAGCAAAAGCGATATGCAAGGGTCTGTAAACAAGATGACTCACTAGTGGTAATTCTCGCAGATTGTAACGTTGGAATAGCCACACTCTAACTGCACGAGTGGTTCTGGGTCTGCTTAGACAAAATGGAACTACAGTTTCAGTTCCAAAAACAGAATTTCGAATAGGAGGAGCGGATTGCAATGTACAAACTTAAGCTCGAAGAGCGCGAGCGTTTCCGCAGACTGGAGTTGGAGCGGGAGTACAGCGCACGAAACACATCGGTGTGTGGCACAAGCGAGCGGAGGAGTTTAAAGGGCACCGATCAACAGGGATGGACACTAAGGTAAACGAAATTTTCAGTCATCGATGATATAGATATGGCCGGCTACCCCAACATAGCATGAACTGTGGCAGCTTTTGACGAGCTCTCGAACCATCTCGTCAGGGACTTCGCCAAACCAAGCGAGCTTTTTTGCACATTGCGCAGGAACCTCCCAAGTGTTGTGAAACTGTTACGCAACCCGGCTTCAGTGCTGGGGTTAATCACCGAAAACCTGCCTTAGACCCTTCGTCATAAACTTTCCACGAACCGGCGTATTCACAGAAGCGAACTATGCGGCCGGCTACTTGAACTATGCGCCTTTCAGCGATCTCGTGGCTTCTCAAAGCGCCAACCGGCCAGCGGCGGTGCTAACAAAAGCATTGCTTGGCGCCCTGCACTGCAATCCTCGGTGGCGGGCCCGCGCCTCATTGTCTTGGCCTTTTGTGGCGTGTTGTCTTTAATAAGACATTCGAAGAATATTCCCGCGGAGGGATGCAAGGAGTCTTTGTGGTGGGTGAACATCGCCAGGACAAGGGAAGGCTCTGACCACGGCGGATTGCCACGGCGGGAGCAACCTGGCGCTCACCTGCCCAGGAGAGAAGGGGTCTCTCGTGCGTGTGCGCGCGTGTGTTTTGTGTTTTGCGTGGTGGCGCTGCCATCAGTGCCATGTTATCTGATTGGTGCATCCTGACGTCAACCGGAGAAAAGGGGTGAAGGGGAATGGACCCAACGTGCTTTATTTAATCTCGCGCGCGCAGGAGCGCACTGCCCGCTCTCATACGAAGATGTAAATACTTGTATATAAAGTTTTCTTCTTCGTCAACTTGCCCATCATGACTGCCCCGGCACTTCACCAACCTCGGCCCACATCGACCACGCTACCATGGTTCGCAACAGTGGAGACAGCGGTGAAATTCCCAACAGTGGAGTCAGCCCCTGGCTTCCCAACACAAGCCAGCAGAGCAACCACCTGGTGCAAGTCTCTCTAATGGCCCGCAGCGTATCTCACATCTTCTGGCAGGGCTGGCTGTTGCCGCGGAGCTTTCAACACGCACACGTGGCGTAGTGGTGGTGGTGGCACGAAAAATGGCGCATACCCACTTACGGGGATTGGCCAAGAAGAGTTATGTTTTCATTGCAATCAATCATGCGAGGCAAAATAATGGAGCAGAGAGAAGAATTTCGTCTAGGTGCATGAGAGAGAGAAAAAAAACACACGAAAAAACAACAGAGAGAAGAGTAGGAAAGCTATAGTAAATGTCAGCCCAATCGGAATGTTTTCAACTCTGCGCGCTCGTGTTCTCGTTCACCGTGTCTCTACTCACATTCATCATCATCTACCGCTTGATGCTGAAGCGCTCGCAGTTGAAATCTACGCCGGAGACTGCACACAGGGGTCGGCAAGCGAACGAAGTGTCCACAGCGGCCGCCTTTGAGCACACTGCTGCTCCGCAAAAGTCTGCACGGTCGGGCGGCATCCACTCAACTGAGTCGCCCAAGACTCAAGAGCGTGGAGATGTTGTACCGACGGACGCGCACAAAGAAGTGTCACCCATGAGGACTACGGCCAGCGTAGACGAAATTAACGAAGACGATAATGCGACTGCTTCGCCTCTGGGTCGCACCGACCGATATGCTGATATTCTTGATGTAATTAAGAGCAAAAAAAAAACAAATTGTCTGTCTATCATACTTCGCGTGATACCAAAAAGAAGTCAGTTGAATATGGCAGCATTGGGGTCGTAAGGGGGTGTTTGTGCATACGAGGTAGTGTGCCTTGTCTAGTTATGTCGTGGTGTCGGATGGGGAACTCTAGTCTATCCAGTTTTAACTGTTTGAGTATTTTCGGGCTATGATAGACCTTCCTATGTGTAGTACATGGTGCACAGATTCCCATATCACGGGTGAGCCAGTCTGCGCTTTCAATTCCAGGCATTCCGACATGCCCAGATGTGTATATGAGGTATCTTTAATGTGCTCAGTATTAGAATCACTCTTTGCTTTGTGTATGTGTTCTGTATAACTTTCCGACCTGCTTCCTGTGAGTCCATGGAAGTGACCACGGCCATAGACTGTGTGTTGCAATTTGCGGAGAGTTTTCGTTGTAGTATATGACTGTCCTGCCTACAGCTTGAGCCTTCATTTCTGCTACTGTCGAGAATCTGTGCGTGTTAAGGGTGGTAGAGCTGCCAGGTGGAGATACAGGACTACGACGTGCACTGCCTGTTGCCGCCTTCGCTCACTTTACGTATTATACCGCTTGTTTGCATAACTTCATAGGGAATATTTGCTGTTTGCCGCGTCCTCTCATTCTATCTTTAAGGGTTCATGTTTCTATGCAAAGGTGGAACTCTCAGGTTTTGTCGTCGTAGTTTTCAGGCGGTTTCTCCTAGCCATGGATGGGAAGGCGTAAGGCTTGGAGTCATGATTAATGGTGTCTAGAATCCGCCTGCCCTGTGCGTATGCACGGAGGTACTGAAGCTGGCTTGCAAGATGAACAGTTATTAAGGCGAAAGCTTTAAGTTCCCCGTCCTCAGATAAAGCGCCGTTGTCATAGAAGTAGTTGTGGTTGTCAGGTCACTAAAATAGCTGTAAAACACGTGTTATTTGGCGGGATTTGAACCTAGGTTTGTACAGTAGCAGACCAATGCTCTAGCAGCTGTGCTATCTGCACACGTTACCAGTGTGGATCAGAAGTTGTCAAGTCTTTTTGCACGCGACTGACCCGGAGTTAAAATCAAGATTTCCAAGACAGCTCCCTCGTGTACAAGAGATATTATATCATCGCCTACGACTGAACTCAGCTTTCACCAACAGTTACCTTTTCCGCCTCGGACTGACGACTAACCCATTCTGCGACAATTGTTCTTCGTAGAAACCATTGAACATAATTTATTAGAATGTGTGGCTTACTTGGCACCACCATCCGGTTTCTCTTTTGAAGATATTGAACGCTTAGATCAAGGGACGGTGACTCTGAAGACTATCCTAGGACCATGGACTTGCCCCTTAAAAGGCAGCGTCAGGCTCTAAAAAGTTCGTTTTCTTATTTGTAGGACATTGGCCACATTTTAAAACTGTGAATTCTGTGACACAGTCGGAAAAATAGTCCGTCAAGCACGTCAAGCCACGCCAGTGTTCTTTATTTTAATTTCTGCCCACCTCTTTCTAGGGCCTGTTTTCCCTACATCCCCGAAACCTAGCAGAGAAGCATGTAGACGATTGAGGACGCCTGCAAAACTCCCTGCTTTTTCAATGAAGTTCTTTCTCTCTCTCTTCTCTCTCTAGATCCTTTCTACGTGGACCCTACAAACTTAGGAGACTGGCCAGGAATCCGAAGCTTTAAGAGACAATGTGCACAAAATTCACAATACTATTAATGGAAATTGCAAAAGCAAAGTTCGCGGGGCGTAGAAGCTGAACATGATTGCACATGTGTAGAACAGGTCACACCAGCCATGCAGAACCAAGATTCTAGAGAAGCTGTGGCCTGTGCCGGTCTGTTGCCTGGCGTAATTCCCGCCGGAAAACGAAAAAATGAAAGCAAAGAATAGCAACCTTTTTTCTATTTTGTATAACCGCTGAGGTATGGCCGACCCCCTGATTGTGTATGCTTTAATGACAGGAACAACAAAAGAGACGCATACATGGTGTAACAGCGAACAAGCTACTTCAAGTAATGCGCTCCTGATGCCCTTCAAGCAGTTCGCTTACTTCGGTCAGTCAATCGTAGCCCTATGCTGGCCTAGAGTGTTGACCAACTTGAGGCACGAATTGATCACGAAATCCAAGTTGAATTAATTCTGCGCGACCTAGTGCAAAGCAGACTTCAGCCGCTCACTGCAAGCAGCATCCCTTCTCATCACCGAGTTCCCCGCTGGATGACGCCACTCTCCTGCTGACCTCGTCGGCGCGGGTCTCGCCTGCGCGGGTGGGGTGGCCGGAACTCCCCCCGTGACCGCCAGTGGCCTCACTTCCGAGGATCTTTTTCAAACCACGGGTGCCCAGTCTGCCACCGCAGGCATGCAGTAATCGACCTCCACCATTTACTGTTATCCTCGCTCGCCTTGTGTCCGACGAGGATGCGATGTCTTGCGGCGACGGGCGTCCCCGTAGACGACGCATATCATATGCTTGTATTGCATGCATACAGGCGTCCCAGAGAGCGAGACAGACCGACAGAAGTTTTAACAAGAGGTGAAGCGAATATAGCCGTGGTCATCAGTCAAAGACTTGGTGCGGTCCGGCTGTCTTCGCCCTTTCCACTAGCAAAAGCTGCGTTTCAGGGCAAGCGGTGGCCAACGTACTCCCCCATTTCTCGCGTGAGGGGCCCCGCCATCATTCCTTTCTAGGCTTCATTCGTGATGCGAACCTTTTCATATTCATCTAGTCACATTTCCTCATCATCTAATCACACCCCCTCATCTATGCCCTGCGGTCAAAAAAGAAGCTCGAAAAATAGTTCGTGCCAAAAGGCAAAGGACGGAAAGCAAAGAAAGGCGGCAATACGATGTGGCAGTAAATAGCTCGAACCCCAATTTTTTCCGTACTTCCAACCTCTGTTTTTGCTGTTAGTTCCTAAGTGCTTTTTCCTTTTCCTGATGCCCCAATTATCTATGTATATGTGCTTGTATATGTATATGCGTACATGGCCATGTAGGCAAATTTGAATTTGAATTTATTTAATTTTGTTTTACAATAAGAATGTGTAAAATGCAAGATTTCAGAAGGAGGTCCCAGAGTCAGAGACTGTAGGGGGGACCTCCTGTTATTCATTAAACAGACGGAAACACACATTATGACAACAGAAAATATTAATCAACGAAACGCAAAATAACATCAGCAAGATAAATTACGGTATACATGCAAGAACATGATAAGGAAGAAACGCTTCATCAATCCATGGAAAGAATAAAAAAACTAATATCGCCAAGATAAAGTACGGTAGATATGAAAGAACATAATAAGCAAGAAACAGTAGCAATGCAAGGGAAAAAAGAAACAAAACTATTATCAGCAAGATTAGAAAACGGTGTATGGAAAAGAACATCATAAGCACGAATCATAAGCACAAATCATAGGCACGACTCATCTTTACTTAATTTCTTTCTTATCAATACCTCGCAGTTATTCGTAACTTTGTTTGTCGTACCCTTTGGGTTTCTTTCGCGCACTTCTTTTCTGCTATTCTCGTTGTGGCTTTTTTTTTTCTTACTGGTTCTACCATTTCTTTTAATTCGCATTTTCGCCATGCGGCATATAAAGAAAAGATAAGGCATTAGGTAGAATAAAGAGAACGGGTGCAAAAGCACAGGTAGTCAGGAAATTGATGACCCTGTAAAAGTCTAAAGGTAGGCATGGAGTCCGGTCTCGTGTAAAAAGTTCAGCAGCGACCTGCAGTAGCGGTCTTCGTGCACCCACCGGTTGAAGTCCCCCGGTTTATCCCACCGAATACCAACCACTCTTAGGGCACTGTCCCGAGCTGTTCTGGTTCCTGTGCACGTCCACAAGAGATGATTGACATCAGCTTCAGCCGCCGAAGCCGGACACTTGGGACATGTTCCTGGGTCTTCTGGCGCGGGTTTCCAAGTCCAGGTGACTGAAGGTGTGAGAGCCACCCCAGCCCGATGCCTCCTCAAAGAAACTTCCTCCACCCGGGAAAGATTAGGGGAGAGGGAGCAGACACACGGGGAAATTAGGGCACGTGTGTCCCTTCTCAGAAGAGATTTCATGGCTAAAAGGCGGGAGCGTGGATCACTAGGAAGAGTGCTACGGGCGGATTCAGATTCAGGTGGGGCTGGAGGAGTGCTGAAAGATTGTCCGCTAATTGGTTGAAAAAATTGTTACCGTGCCCCAGTACCCAATGTACGCGTACCATTAGCTGTGCTGTCATGTGGAGGCTGTGAATGTGCTGGCTAATCAGGGGAGTCTTTTTCACTTGCTTTAGGTGCTTTACAGCACTGAGCGAGTCTGGGTATATATGCGCCTCTTTGATGTTAGGGAGGGCCCTTGCAGCTTTGATTGCGTCATATACAGCCTGGAGTTCCACTAGCAGCGGGTCTGGCGTGTCGGTGGAATAACAGCGCGAGCCTTTCAGTGCTGAGTGTGTGGAACTGACGAAAGCGGTCCGTCCTCCGTGCGGGAGAAGGGCTGCGTCTGTGTACAATACACAGTAACCTTCAGGAACTGTGGTATCTAAGGTTGGCGCTGGCTGTTCACGGCGACAAAGCTTCGTTGTCTTGTTGGTTGTTATTGCTGTATAGCGCCATGGTGGAAGGTCGTCCATGGTTGAAGTCACGGGAGGCTCCTTACAGAAATACGAATGGAGCACTCCGACCATAGGTATGAAAAAATGCTTGAGCTTTCTTGCTTCTTCACGCTGATTTACAAGCTCCGTGATAGTATTGAGCTGAGCGTGCTCCTGTAAGATAGGAATCGGAGTGAGACGAGGAAGTGCTGTGATGGTTCGCATGGCCTCTCTGTTGATAGCCTCAAGCCTCGCCCATTGTTGTGCTGTCAGTCTGTGAAACTGCGCCTTGTAGAGTAAGCGCGGCTGTAGAACAGCGCGTACAAGTCGCTGAGCCACCTCCGTGCGGGCTCTTCCACTCCGCGTGACAATCCTGCGGATCAAGTGCAAGGTCGTCAAGGAGTCTTTCCGTGCCTTTCGGAGCCAATGGATACCTGAACCCGACTGGTGGATCTGAAGTCCGAGCACCCGCAGCTCTTCCTTGGCTGGTATTGCGGCTGAACCAATCTTAAGTTTGACAGTTAGCCTTGGAGGCTGAACTTCCTCCCCGCCTTATTAGCCACTTGTACATAGCCAGACTTCTCAGCCGGGAAATTTCCAGGCCGGCTGATTGCGCAAAGGACATGGAAAACATCCAGGGCCTGCTGCAGATGACGACACTGCAGGCCGAGGTCTCGGTTTGTAGACCACAGTGTGACATCGTCAGCGTAGATGAGAAATTTCACACAAGGGATGTCTTGTATACCTTCCATGCCAATGGCGCAAACGTGATGTTGAACAGTAGAGGCGCTAGCACAGGAACCTTGCGGTACCCCACGGTTCGATTCCAACAGGCCAACAGGCTTTCCGTCACTCGTACTGAAAACGTCCTTGAGCACAAGAAGGAGTGTACCACTTTGGTGACATGAAGTGGAACCCCCCAAAAACCCCATGTTTCTAAGTATTGTTTTGTGTTCCACGTTGTCATAAGCCTTGGCAATGTCGGTAGCCACCACAATTCGCACGAGGTGTCTGTGGGGTGAAACATGCAAAATATCGTCAGCCAGAACAGACAGGCCGTGATAGCGATTTGCTCTGTTGAGATCGTATAAATTGACAGGTGTACTGTTATACACCTCCAGTGAAAATTTTGCTGATGACGCAATGCTGCTGACAGTATGTGTAGGGGTTATGACCTCTGTCAGGCCATCTGTGCCTCTTAGTCCATCTCGCTTAGGCAAGAAATAGCAGTTTTTCCAGTTCAAATTTCCAAGCACGTAAGCAGATTTAAGTGCCCGCGAGGAATCTTTTCGAGCAGTGGGAATGAGCACTGACTTGCTCGGACCTGCAGGACCAGCAAAACCTGATCTGAAGGGTCACCCGAGCAGCGACAGCTCGCAGCTGCCTAGAATAAGGCAGCCGCCCATCTACTCTAAATATCATGTGCAGCTTTCCTGCTCATGGCAGTCCTTTCAACAGTGAATACCTTGCAGTTATTTAGCGTAATTGAAAGTTATTTTGCGCTACTAATATTGGGGGTGAAAACTTGCTTTGCGCACAGTTTCAAGTCTTGCACGTTTTGCGGCTACGTTCCTGAGCCATGGAAACTATCCCATAGAAATGCATGGGGAGTAAGATTTGACAGCGAATTGCACATACAATATTCAGAATCCTGGAAAGTACTCCTAGTGTTTTCATCTTCACGTTGACTTCTTGCTTTGTGCCAAATAGCACTTTCCTGCAGTGGTTTCCCGGGGTTCCTGAGAGGTCAGAATTTTGAGCGAGAAAGCTGGGTATGTATAAAATAAACGTTTGTTCCTCCTCCGATATTGATTGTAGGGTTACCGCCGACGCAAGCAGGCGATGAGGCGCCCGTAGTGGAGGGCTCCGATTAATTTGACCACCGGGGATCTTTAACGTGCGCCGAAATCTACACACGGCGTTTTGCTTTTCCTCATCAGAAAGCGGCCGTCCGTGGCCGGAATCGAACCGCGACCTCGTCTAGCAGCGAACGCCTTTGCCTTGTCCACCGCGCGGGTGGTTCCTCCTCCTCCTTTTGATAAATTATCTCTTTACACTATTATCACGTTAAAATGGGTTACGCAGCCAATTGTGTATTTTCGTGCAAACGCCGGGCGTTACATAGTTGGTCCGTATTCGCAATTGTATATTCGTGCTTCTGTATTTATTTCCGAGGATTTCTTTTTCTAATTTTGTTTTCATCGTGTGGGGGAGATATCACATACGTTTTTTTTATTTCGATTCGTTACTTTTACAACATTTTATTTGCCCATTTTTGTATTGTTAAACTACTTTCGGGAAATTATGTTCATTCAGTATTTTAAGGATTTAAAGAAGGCAAGCGGGGCAGGGTGTGGCAGAAAGTTAGATGGGCTGATGAGATCAAGAAGTTTTCGGGGATAAATTGGTCGCAGCTAGCACAGGACCGGCATAATTGGAGATTAATGGGAGAGACCTTTGCCCTGCAGTGGGCGTAGATATGATGATGATGACGATGATAATGACGATAATGGTGATTGTGACGATGACGACGATGGAAACTACGATGATGATGATGATGATGATGATGATGGTGGTGGTGAGTGGTGGTGGTGGTGGTGGTGGTGGTGATGGTGATGATGATGACGACGACGACACGACCACGACCACGACCACGACCACGACGACAACGACGAAGACGACGACGACGACGCTATTTTGGGGGTAAAGCGCATGGCATTTGAGCGTCTGCGGTGACGCCGAGGGCGTTCATCCACTGCGTAGGCCTCGACTAGCGATTGCTGCGATTACAAGCCGTCCTGGAAGGCTTATCTTAGGCATTTTACAGCCGACAACAAGGTAGAAGCGCGGTATGACGATTACTGAGATATCGAGAATGTCCATCAGATAACGTCGGATGTCAAGCGTGTTGTTTTACGGAAGCGAAACCGAAACTTGTTTGAATGCTAATCGTGGGCATCGTCCAATCACGATGCACCTCCTCCCGTCGTCACAGCGTTTAGTTGGTGCGGCCGCCGCAAACCGCGCATGGTAGTTTTTCTTCTTTCGAGCTTTAAAAAAACAATTACCGACTTGTCAACCGGATAAACGATGAAAAGTGTGTTAATTTGAGCCAGTCCACGCAGTGGAAGCAAAAACGGGAGCTTGACAAATTCACTTCAGTGTTCCTTTAAAGTCTCCCATCACAAACGTGAACTGTGCCATTTCCTAATTTATTGCTGATTCTACGTCTTCGTAGAAATTGTTTACGGCTAATATATCCCTTTTTATTCAGTAAAAAATTAACAGGAAATGAATTATTGTTTATCCAGTTTTCACTGGATGGTTCTGGCTATCTAGTAAGCAATAGTTTTATTCTTTTCATTTCAGTACAAAAGTGACATATCTCGTAAATAGGCAAACTATGGTGATTACAAGGTTTAAAGGGACCCTGCAAAACTTTCGATAAGTGTTTTCACTCTTTCCTTCGCGTCTGGAACCACTGCGAAAGCTATAGTTATCGCCAGCACGGAGCGGCACTGCGTGATTTCCTCGTCGCACCAGATACGCCTTCCATTTCTGCTGTGTTTTTGTGACTTTTTTTAAGTTGCTATCGAAAAGCGTTCACTGCTGCAACTGAAGGAAAACCGTCCAACAGCCGCTACATGGCCTTAGTGACGTAATTCGAGCCGTCGAAGAGCGTCAAGACCGCGAAAGAGAGAAAAACCTTTTGAATGAGTTTCCAAGTTACCTGGTGAGCATAGAGCAGTAATTTTTTTAGTGGGGTACTTTGCCACCTCCTAATCCAAGTACTCGGTGTGTTGGGTGACTACGTTCTGCACCATTTAAGAATTCAAAAAAAGTTGAAAAAAGTGTTGCAGGATCATTTTAACGCGCCGACGCTCCATAGGCTATGAGGCGCCCCGTAGTGGAGGACTCCGGGTTAATTTTGAACATCTGGGGATCTTTACCGTTGCTGAAATCTCAAACACCCGGCCTCCATCTGAAAAGCGGTAAGCGAAAAGTGTGGTAGTTACCACGGAAACCAAAGGGTAAATATAACGGTAGCTACGTACCTCTACCTTACGGAAACGACGAACGGAAAACTAACGGGCACTTGAATCGACCCCATGCCTGCTTCGCATATTACTCAGGGTTCCCCTACGGGAAGATGGTGTAATTTTTTTTAAGTCCGTGGGCCATGTAGTAGTAAGTCCCACTGGGATATTAACGGGTGAGTCCTTCTTAAGCCGTGTCGCGCCATATAATAGGCCCTTTTGTTTACTACACTTGTTTTAGCATCGAGACGTCGCATTTTTTAAGGCGAAGGAAGGGGGGAATAATGACGTTAACCATGCCTATGACATCGTTTTGTTTGCGTAGAGTTGCCAGCGCATAAACGTCGAGGGTTATTCTATACCATGCCGAATGCGCATAATTCCTTCGTTCGGCTGTAACCCTCTCGTCACTCACCTAAACTATTGTTTGATCGACAATTTTGTCGGCCTGATTGGACGCTCTTGGCAAAGCCTGCTTGCCAATAAAATGTATACATCCCAAGCACACCGCCATATCCATTCGCTGACGCTCAACCGAGCTCTTCACTTCGTATCACTGCTTATTAATGTACCTTCTCATAGTTTATTGCGGGGCACTGCGAAAGTGCGAGAATCTTATGTCGTCTCTGGCTACCTCACAATGCGTCCGACACATTTGCCCTTTTTTGTGTGTGGAAAATTCATGTGAAACACTTTAGGCAAAAAAATTACGTAGGCCAACGTGTAATGTCTGTGCTACATGGCAAGTTTCATGGGCAGTTGAACGCTCACCTGCAATGCGCCCTGTGTATTTACAGCGAGGCTCTCTATACACAAGTGGTTCAGTGGCCTTCGGAAGGCCTTTTAAACGGCCTTGTAGGATGGGTATAACTTGTTTGTCGGGTTTAACGAAACCGATTAGTGATGGGGATGTGTTCATGGTTACGATGCAACCGGTAAACTAAATGGAACAAATGGGAAAAAAAACTGTGGTTGATTCCTCTGTCATAGCAATCAGTAAAACACGAAAGTTGAATGTGCAGCAAAATCTGCAGCTGAGCATAATTTGCAGGTCGGCGGCTGTCTTGTGGGTGTACTTGGCGAGCGACGTCCAGCTGGCGGGTCGCTTCGGCAAAGGTATACTGGCATCATTTCCGTGACGGATATGACGTCAGTGAAATCTTGGGAAATCGCGGCAGAAAACACTTTCGTGTTAAAATATAAAACCCGAAAATGAACAACCCTAAGTATAGCGTACTCTATAGAACTAAAGGTTGCTTCCCCGCAAGAAGACCCTTTGTGCAGGGGTGCACCCTTTACATGCCGCTTGCTTCGCTGTTCTGGCGTCACTTCCGTGACGGATATGACGTCAGCGAAATCTTCTTGTATCCGGGAATAAGACCCTTTCGTGTTGAAAATGCGCCTACTGAATCTCTGGAGTTGTGAGCGCAGGCCTGATTTGCCTTGCTGTTCTGCTCACAACGAGGCATTCCGTGAGGGTCTGTGATCATGGATTTTCGAGGTTTAAACCAACGCCTGTTTTAGTTACACTCCCCTGCGCGAAAATTGAGGATTACCGTTCGGTCTTCTTCTGCCATGCTTCTCTTGTAGAACGTAGCTTTAACTTGAAATTTGTTACAACAAATTTTATCGTGTAATCAGCTCGGGCAATTTCAAACATTCGTTCTTTAGTCATTAGTTGCTACTTTAGTCATTAGTTGTTTAGTTGCTACTACGACAGCCCGGTCGCCTTGGCAGTGGTTGGACTACGCCAGCTAGAAAAATGAATGACACTGTGGTCATCGACTACGTCTTCGCTTCCAGCCTGTGAGAGCCACTTGACATCAAGAAAAGCATAAGGAGAAAAATAATTATATTTAGGGGTTTTACGTGACTAAGCATTACTTAAGGCGTGGAAATGAGGGATACGGACTAATTTGGGCCATTTTAAGACATATAACCCAGAAGTGTTAGAGTATTTATCCTAAATAAATGATGATAGCGCTTGGATTACCTACAGCAGGGGTCGGCAACCATCGGCTCGCGGGGCTAGTATTACGTGGCCCCTACACGACGTCAGAACTTTCCACCTCCCCGTCACTTCCTATCATGCATAATACAAAAAACCATGGTTTGTATTCGTTTTGTACATTACTGTCAATTCGCCTCATTTATTGACGTTATTTTTAATTCTCCATATATTAATGCCGATTCGCTCCTTCCCTCCCCCCCCCTCCCCCCCTCCCCCCCCCCAAACACACATTTGCGGTCCGGCCCCCGCAGCGTCGACTACATCCAATTGAGCCCTCCGCCTCAAAAGGTTGCCGACCGCTGATCTACAGTATTCCCTCACCCACCTATATGATGGGAAGTGCGTCCGCAGATAAACTTTTAGTTGATTCAAATTTACCAGTGAAACAGCATTTTTTGGGGCATGTAAAAAAAAGCTGTGTCTAGAACCTGAACGTTTATTCAAAGTTCACAGTGAAACATCAATCTGCCAAAAAAATCTGCGTGGTGAACTGGAGCGAATGTGTTTAGACCATTTTTCTAATATTCTTCTATCCCCTTGCTTGCATACCTCTCCCCACCGTACGGCACGCGCCCGCCTTGCTCCAACTTCATCTGTACGGCACCCTTTGACTCCTGTGTTTCCGGTGTTTCCGCGGCTTAATATGGAGGTAAAGGCAGGGACGCCTTATCAGTGAAAGCGATCCCCCCCCCCCCCACCAGTTATAACAGGGGAGCACTCATGCTACGTCCCCTGCGCACGCATTGTACAGTGGTCTGCGCCTGACGGCAACCACTGCCCTTAAGGGGGTTTTGAACACGAGAGGAAATAGCCAGTTTATTTCAAGAGTGGAATTTTGACACAGGCAAAAGGCGTTCGGGTTGTTTTGTGGTCCACCCAACCACCCGTTCCTGAGGTGTTAGACTGCCCCCACACAGCTATTCTGAAGCCACAAGGAATGCTGGTTTTGATTTCGCTGATCCAAAGGCGTTTCTTCTTGGTCGGATTGATTCCGTACGATGCGGCGAGCTCGTATCAAAATGCGCTTCAGCAGGGCCACAAATGACAAGAAGCTCCGCAGCACTCCAGTACACAAAATAGCACGATAAACAAGAAAAGGCGGCGCGTCAAACCACACATTCTGTTGTTAGCTGTAATTCAATTTTCGTAACCAAGCGTAGTTATGTTAGAAGCAGGATCATCTTCGAAATGATGGTCGAGGTTTTTGTTTTTTACATCGACGTCCATGTCGTTCTCGTAGTGCCTGTCTCCTGAAGGGCCATGGTCATTAGAGTGGCGGGGCTTTGCCTTCGAAAGAGCGTCAGTGGAACCGGCGCTGACCCGAGTGACGGCATGACGCCCAGACTCCTTCGAGACCGTCGCGTGCGCTCCTTCATCCACTTGTCCATGAGGTGCCCTGTTCACTCGCGGAACCGTAGCCAGGTACGCTATCAGAACAATCACCAGGATGATTATCACGACTGCGTACGTGGTGATGCACCTCAGCATCGGACTCCTCCCGCCGTGCAAGTCGTCGTGTTCCGAGTGGAAGTTGCCCGCTGGGCTGACCGGTTCATGCTTGCTTGGGGGTTTCTTCTCGCCGGCGCCAGTCACGGGAGGCCCTATGCCGAACGATATTGCAGATTTCATGGCTGAAGTAGAGTCCCCATCTTTCCTTGCCGAGTCCACATGGCGAGGCACTGGTGGTTGAGACTGTTTGAACGCTAGCTGTGTACCATCCAGGCAAGACGAGTAAGGGGTCTCGCTTAGGCTTGAGAGTTCGTGACTGGTGCTGGCCGCCATCACTGAGAACCACGGCTTCTTTCTTTTCTTCTCCGACCGTTGAATAGGAAACGCGCGCGTGCTCCAAGCTTCTTATTTATCTGTTAACACTTGGCCGACAGCAGCATTTGATAAATAAATAGGTGGAACAGAGAAACAGAGATGAAACTTTTATCGGAGTAGCGTTGATCTTTGGGCGCCCGATCGGCGAGGGGCCCCGCAGTCCATGTAGCCGTGGTCTTCACTGGCCGTTCCAGTTCCCACCACCAGCCGGCGCTGGTATGCGAGGAGGTCGGAGCTTGCCCACTGCTTGTAGGTCATGTAGGTAGGGCTTTTATATAAAGGACCATGTGGCAGTAGGCTACTCTTCTTACAAAAGTGAGTGGTATAAAACTAATGTGTGCTTCCAGTAGTGACAAACTGGGCAGAAAATTAGGGTATCACTAAACACCTTGAAAGCAAACTTAGACGGCTGATTTATTATGAGGTTTAACGCGCCGACGCTACATAGGCGATGAGGTGTGCCGTAGTGGAGGACTCCGGATTAACTCTGACCACATAAGGATCTTTAGTGTGCGCAGAACTCTCGAACACACGAGTGTTTTCGGTTTTCGCCTTCATCAGAAAAGCGGCTGGCACAGCCGGCAAACATGGATCGGAGCAACCAGCCACATAAACAAAAATGCTAAGGGCAACTGTTAGTAATAAGAAAACAGCAGCCCTGCTTAGAAAACAAACTCACGAGTAAGTATTCTAGTTCAGATTAGCACTGTAATGCTGTAACTAGGTCGTGTAATGCGTATAAGGAGACAGGTAAGCCAACCGTTTAACGAAATGGTTGTCAATGGTATACCGAATGAGACAAGATTAAGGATTCGATGGAGGGCAAGCTCAGAAAATTATAGGTAGCGAATGGATTCGACAAACTCACTACAGAAACGGCTGGAAAGCTTTGAGTTTGGTCTTTGTTCTACAATGGACAAAACAGGAGCAATTATTACTATTATCACCCTCAGCATGACGATGATGACGACGACAACGGTGGTGATGGTTCAAAAGCATCCCTCGGCTTGTGGGTGAGATGAAAAAATTATAAACAATTTACCTGCACGTTCTGGTGCTGCGTAGAAAACTGCGTCGAAATTGCACGGGCGTAGCTAGCCTAAAGACATCGCCTGGCCGGCAGGACCCTGAATGACACGGGAAAGAAATCTAAATCGAATCGGTGACAGCTAAAGTCTTTACAAGCATTTCTGGCATCAAAGGGATTTTTTGTTAATCCGAAACCAATGGCGTCTCGCCGTTTGCGTTCGGTCAGTGACGGACGTTTGAAACGAGAACTATTTCTAATACGGCCGCACTCGCTGGCCGGTCGCCGCTGCGTCACTCCGCGTACGCAAGCTTGCAGAGAACTTAAGCGCCGTATGCGACTTCTGTTACGATTGTGCGGTATACTGCACTAAGAAGCGATTTATCGTCGTTTGTTCCGTGTGCGTCTTTCCGAGTCGGAATTTGTACATCAGGAAATCATGGTGGGCTGTTTTGCCCCCGACATCGTCAGTGATCTCGAACTGAGAACACCGAGGCTGCATCTATTGCTGGAGTGAGTGATTGTGGAACACGTGTCTGCGTAACGCAACCTTTTAAAGCAAAGCTTTCTACCTCTACCAGCCGACGGTTCTTTCGCGGCGTGCGGAACCATAAACTCCTATGCGGCGGAGGCGCCGGTGGGTGAGGGGGGGGCGTGGGGGGGTGGAGGGTTTCACTCGTGGAGCACACTAGAGATGGCGCCGCGAATTTGCCAAGCGTTCCCCTCGTGGAGGTGCCAGCTCGCCGGGGGGGGGGGGGGGGGGGGGGGCGTCGGCGGTACGGTTTTGTCGTCTGCTTTAGCGACAGTTGTTTAGGGCCTGTTTTGGCGCTTCTTCGCCTCCATTGCGAGCTTCTTCGCACGGCTTTATAACCTTGTCCGACAACACCTCCTGGGTAACCTGGACCCGACGGAGCTAAGTGGGTCTACGGCAAACGTACGTTAAGGATTACTTTGCAGGGCGGGAAAACAAAATCTAGACACCACATACAGACATCTGGCCGCTAAAGAAACGCTACGTTTTGCGCACGGCTTGACACGAATGGGACTCCGTTTTCTAAATTGGTGAATACCAATTCAGTTTTGTTTTAACTGGTATTACACAAAGCGAAAGCAGCAACTTGTTCCGATAAACAGCGATTACAAAAGTTCCCTCAGCTTTCTCGCAATTCTCAAACTTACTAAACTAACTAGTTTTAATCGACATAAATGGGAATCGTTCAGCTCACATGCCGAATTATTTCGGTATCCGCGCTTGTGTCGCGCGTTGATGTAGCTCCGAGCTAGCACATCGGGATGGCTAGGTTCCGCTGTCTCACCCTTTGAAAGACGCTCCTCTCCGTTTTCTTTCTGCCGACGCACGGCCGGGCTACAGCGGCGGCATCCGCAGCTATAGCCCGACCGTGGCCGACGCTGCGCGTTTGGGACGCCGCCCCCGCGAATTCCAGGTAACGGCTGGCATCATGTCTGGTTTTACTCTTTGTAGAGCTACGTGCATGAATTCAAGTGACGTCGCATGGGCAATTGTTGTGGGTGTCGTCGAAAGCTTTGCTTTCCAATCACCTTCACAGCGTGAATTGGAGCCAATTTTGGGGAAAATAATATAAGTGCTTTTTTTTTACAGTAGCGGTACAAGTTGCAAGGGTTCTTTTTTCGTGCTGTGAACGTAAGGTGCGCCCGATGTTGAGCGCGAGTCCTATGTAGTTTGTGCCCGTCTGGCCAGACGCCATGTCGGATGGTGCTCGCGTGTGTGGCATGTTTTTTGTGTTGTTGTTGTTGTTGTTGTTGTTACATGCAGGTGGCCGCTCGTGCAGCTTTACGCGTCATTAAGTGTACCGTCAAATTTTACTGAAGGCAGAGGAAGGTACCGGTCGTTACCGGTTCGCATCGGCTGATTATGTTGCTCTGGGTGGTAGTAATACGGCCGAAGCAACGATGTGCTCTTTTTCCTGACATAAGTAGGCATGATTACAGCATTATTAGAGAGACGTGAGAAGAACGAAATGTTCGCATGAAGTCGTCTGAGACTGCGTAGCTTTAAAAAGAAATTGACCGCGTATCTGCTCCTTTCGCTGCAAATGTGGACGAAAGACGATTGTCGACTGGCGCCCCTGCCAAGTAAATGTCTCCCTTTGCTTTCCCGCTCACCTCTCATGCTGTTTCTCTTCCGTCGCGCTCCTCCCAAGGTAAACAAACTAAAGGTTTGCTGAAGTCAATTTAAATTTACTGCGTTCTACTGCTACAGGCCAGGTTCCTCGATGCTAGCGCTGCAGTACGCGGAGACGCGCGTGAATCCAGGCGTCCTACTTCAACGTTTATAGAACCACGCGTTGCCCTACTCCACGTGTGTTTTAAGCAGAACGTGGAACCTATCTAGTCGAACCTTTCGTTGCGGTTGCCGTGTGATTTCTCAAGAGCCACCAGGAGCGCGGGCGACAGCAGACGATGGTTTTCTGCAGTAGTTGTAAAATATCATTTGCTATATCGCAACAACCAAGCATCCATGCATTTTTTAATAACAGAACACTGCAAATATTTCTTATGTATTGATATTGAGACGGGGTAGACGCGGTTAGAATTAGCTGTATTTACGCTATCTACAAAAGGGAAAAATCGGAGACACAGCAGATGACCGTTTTAGCTCCTGCCGGGCGCCACACCGATCGTCGTCTTTCTCGTCCTCCACGATTGGCCTCATGCCGTGCAGGGGGATTTCTCGTCATAGCAGTGGCTTCACTACTTCGCCAAGGAAGGCTGCACGGTAACAATATTCTGCATTATGTTCGCGTAATGTCTTCTTCTTGTTCAACAATGTTGACCAGTATGAACATTGACACCTGAATTAGACGTCTAGATTTGGCTGTGAGTATATAAGAGTATTGCGGAGATTTCGTTTCACTTTAGCCAGGTGGCTGAATCGAGTCACAGAATCGAGTCACAGACAGACAGACAAACAGACATACAGATAGACCAAAATTTCTGGGTTTAAGTAGCCCAAGAAAGACTATCGTCTTTAAAAAGCCGGAAAAGTGTGGCCCCGCGGCATGACTTCACGTGTTTTCGATACATTGCGAAACATGCTTACGCGTGCAGCGTGATATACGCTGTTGGTTCGTTATGTTCCTGTTTCTAATCAAACAGGCATCAGAGGGTTTTACTGCCTGGAGCGAGCTCAAGTAGTCTTGTATTGTGTCTGCAGTGTTGGTATTTCTCAGACGCGTAAGCTATAAATTTATTTTAAAATAGCTCAATGCATTTCGGAGGAACAAACCAAGTTTATCTTGTCACTGTCTTTCTGCAGCTTTGTGATGGCCTTCATCAGTAATAAAAATCTCTTTATTGCAGTTGCCTTTCATTGTGATGGCTGTAGTTTAATGCATGCATTCCCGTGCAATGTATATTGGCAGATATTCATATTTCCAGCGTCTTAGTCGAGATAGACCATTGCCTTCCTACAAGGTGGGGCAAATGTTTGAGGGAGTTCCCATAGCGCTTTGGTTCATTTTGATTCAACACTGTTCCCCCATACTTGCATGTTGTTATTGCTCCAGAAATGGTGACAAAGGTTGGATAGGCTTCATAGAGTGGATGAAGATTGTTCAGGTTGAACAGCTGTAGTAATAATTGCAAACACCCGTGCAGTAGATAGAAATGGTTTACGTCACGCCTTAAGAGTGCCATGTCACTGATTTCTAAGCGTGCAATATTGCTTCTGTTCATACAGCTGCGGTAACAATAGAAGACAATGATGTGTCATGTCGCTGCTTTTCAACCACACTCTCTTGTTTCTGGATGTACAGCGGCAGTAAAAATGGGAAAAGTTTGCTTAGCAGGTGGCAACGTTTCGATGTTACACCTTCAATGTGCTTGCTGTGTCACTCCTTCGCCAGGGTGGGTTGTTGCTTCTGACTAGTTAGTTACGGCAAGAATGAAAGGCTCTTCAAACGTATTGAAGTACTGTGCTGCTATTTAATAAGATACTGTTTGTAGTGCCGTTCTTTAAGTCCAAGATCATGAAGTTTTTGAGAGCAGACAGGGATGGCTGTCACTAAGGAGCAATTCGACCGAACAAAACGAACAAAATTTCGGTAGCCTTTAAAAAGGCTGTTTCATCATGGTGATGATGGAGACGGTGGAGTGCTGATGAGGGCAAATACCAGAGACGTTTTTGACTCGCTGCAGTGGCTGAGTGGCTAAGGCGTTGCGCTGCTGACCCCAAGGATGCGGGGTCAATTCCGGCCACGGTGGCTGCTTTTCTGATGGAGGCGAAAAGCGAAAACGCCTGTATGTCGAGATTTTGGCGCACGTTAAAGATCCCAAGGTGGTCAAAATTAATCCAGAGTTCTCCACTATACGGCGCGCCTCGTACCCCAGGTGTAGCTTCGGCGTGTAAAACGCCACCAACCAAAGTACCAAAGAATACGTCGGAGGCGGTTGTGCTATTGGAAGTGCTGTTGTCGTCGTCTTCAAAGATCATCAACAGGCCTAACACCTGAGACGTCGCTGTCGGAAGCAGTGGCGTCGTCGGGGGTGCTTTTGTCGTCTCCGTCAAGCGTGATGACGATTGGATCAATGCGTTCACTTCCGCAGATCACTCGCTGAAACTTTGCCTCGAGTGTTTGCACATGCCTCACAGCCTCCCACCAACGTTCGGCTGTGACTTCGGCAACCTTATTCTTCAGCAGCTGTTCCACAGGCATAATGTTGAACGTAGTGTTGGCTGTTGTCACAGCGTTCTTCACTTGCGCCAAGATAAGTTCAATGGGATTGAACTCGCAGTGGTAAGGCGGTAGCCTTACCTTAATAAAGCCTGCCTTCTGTGCAGCCGTGTCGACTCGGTAGCTGATGAAACGCGGCTTAACTCGAGCAACTATCTCCAGCTGCTGCTTCTTGGTCAGCCCAGCACCGTACTGGATGCCTTTGCTGTCCACCCACTCTGTGATTGTTCCCTTGAGGGAATTCGTCGTTGGCACTGCCTGGTTCCGCCGTGAGTGGTAGGAGACATTGTCCACAAGTATGACGCTACCACTTGGGAGCCTGTTCAGTACACCGTCAAACCAGCTCTCGAAGCAGGAGCCGTCAATTTTTTCGTGGTAGTCCTTAGTCTTCTTGCCACGGAACAGAACGAGACGGCCATCCACGAAGCCATCTTTGCTGCCTATGCTGGTTACAATGACCCGCTGACCATTACCTGAAGACTGCTTCAGTCCCGTCGTCAGTCCCGTCTTCACAGTCGTCAGTACCGTCTTCACTAGACTTCACAGTGGTGTCAGTCCACACAGTCGACGTCGTATTTCCTGCAGTCACCCAGGCTTTGCTTGGTACCGTCGAATGTCACGCAGGTATTCGTGCCGCCATGCGATGATGTCATCGCGATCAAGCAGCTGAGAGTTCTGGTTTTTCTACCCCTTGAACCCGATCTCTCGAAGCAGACGACGAACAGTCCAGGGCTTCGCCGACGGGTCACCTGTACGCTCCGAGAACTCCTTCGTGATCTTTGCCACCATCGGTATCTCGTTTCGGCGAAAAAAGTGCATGCACGACCTCAGCGCGTTAAACATGAGGCTGTCGTACAAGGCACTGCGTCGCTTCTTCTTGAAATTCCGCGAACGTTTCCGAGACGGGCGTAACAGCGCTTAACAAAACAACGACGAGGAAGAAGGGACACAAGACGGCCGCTCCTTCAAATCTCCTTCAATTTTTTCTCGTTTTTACAGCGCTCGTAAACATTTGTTCCACCTCCTCCAGCCCGTGTGGCTTTACCGCGAACATTTACGCTATGCGGAGAAGACCACCAGTTGCACGCGCTAAGAGGCGAAGCCAACCTTTCGTATCGTCGCCCCAATGTGATAAGAGAGAGAATGAAAGTAGTCTTACGGATGCGTAATGGCTTTAGGTGGACCAGTGACACGCATTATAAAGCGATTTTGCATCCAGAGAATCACATCTGTCACTAAGGTTCGTCCTCATGCAATATACACTCTTGAATTGGTTTAGGCAATACATACGCTTCTTTTTATTTTCCCACAATTTTTGAGCAGCACATACTACACTCTTCCTCTTATCTCCTTTGTCTGCGTCTTTGCTTTTTAGTACAAGAATACTTAAAGCAGAATAATGTGTGTTTGATGTACACGGTCTCTGCATTGAAGCACGTACCAGCTAAACTGTTCCCACCAAGTGGCCGGAGCTTCAGCCAGCAACACTATGTGCGGTTTTCCCGGGAATTCCCTTAATTTGCTACAAAATAACTAAACTCGTAATATGAGAGTGGTAATACAGGCCAAGGACATTGTGCTGCTGAGCACGAGGTCGCGGGTTCGATTCCCCCCGGCCGCGGCGGCCGCTTTTCTGATGGCGGCGAAAAGCAAAAAAACGCCTGTGTGTACGAGATTCGGCGCACGTCCAAAGATCCCCAGGTGGTTAAAATTAATCCGAAGCCCTCCACTACGGCGCGCCTCATCGCCTGCATTGCGTCGGCGCGTTAAACCCTAATCAATCAAGGCCAAGGACAGACGCCACTGAGTAAAGGAATGAAATAGCTTTGCCCTTTTATTTTCTTTTCCGCCCCTCTTTACTCTACTTGTTACAATATCAGTCGACACATTAAAAACCCAATGTTTTGTATTGAGTAAGGGCGCAGCAAACTGCCGTGTCATGCCTGATGACGACGCTCCGGTGAAGCGCGCGAATCAAAAAATAGTGACGACGCAGCACATCATAATCGCGAAGCAGCTTGCAGAAGGTTTTTAGGGTTACGTGATGCTGCTAAGCATACCTAGTGTAAGGTCTTCAGGCGCCAGCGACGCTTGCAAAGTCGAATCCTCAGGGTTTAATGTGCTATGCACGGCCGGCGTATTGCCGGGCTAGCCAGGTCAGGCTAGGGGGATTTCACCACTTGGGTAGTTTTAAGGTCAGGGTCCGTCGCTGACGGGGGTGCCGCGTGCACAAAGACTTAGCTGACCTAGAACCCCATTATTTCTTACTTTGTTAACTCTATCTTCAGTTTGTCAATATTCTGTATATATCTTCTGTGCTAATATACAGTTTTGAAAACCCTCCATCAACCATCGTCGTCGTGTCATCAAGTGCCGCCAACGCAGATCATCATCATCATCTTGACCATACTCAAGAAGAACATCGAACCTTGTCATTTATGGCCGCAGCCGACAGGATCTGCGAGGCGCGACGACAAGGAGGGCGACGACTGAAGAGCAACAAGTAAGGGGCGCATCTGCCAACCGGGAAGACATCGTCTACCGGAAGCCCGTAGCAGACAGCGGGACGGCAAGTTGATTGCGGCTTGCCGGGGACCAGCAGGAGCAACGAAGGCGTCGACATAGCGTCGGCGTCGGAGCGACTACTGGGGAGCAGCGCATCAGGTGTGTGACTGCGGACACTGACTGAACGCCGTGATCGTGCGGTGAGGAGCAGCAGGGAAGAGAGACCACCTGGAAGACGACGGCGTCTGTCACAGCGCGTCGTGGGTGAGTCCTTTTGCCTTCACCCCGTGCGCGATCACTGCCGTTAAGTCAGGGCATGCATTAGCGTAACTACGATTTAGTTCGTATAGCTAATCA
This sequence comes from Haemaphysalis longicornis, assembly GCA_013339765.2. NCBI lineage: Eukaryota > Metazoa > Arthropoda > Arachnida > Ixodida > Ixodidae > Haemaphysalis > Haemaphysalis longicornis. Next base: position 75,096,710 of record CM023450.1, read on the forward strand.
TGCGAGCAAGAAATCGCTCAGTCGAAGCGATGGAAGCAGAGCTCAGGGCTGTTCGGGAGAACATTAGGGATTTAGAGCGGGAGCTCGAACTAATGGAACAGCGCGAAAGAGCCCGGCAGTTGCCGCGGCGGGGAGCGGCGGAACAAAAGCTGTGTGAGGCGACGCCGCATTGTCAGCCGAGCACCGATGAGGCGGTCGTGTCAGAGGCGGGGGGACGCGCGTGCGTCGCACCCGTTGCGGCCGCCGCAGGGTTCACGAGCCGCCGCCCGACCCCGCCGCGGGTGGTCAGTTAATTCAGACAGCGAAAATGATAGAGAGACCGCACGCGAGTGCCTGGTCTCACGCCGGTGCGGGATTGCGATCCCGGGAGCGGAGCCTTCAGGTCAGTTGGCGAATGCTCAGGAGCCGGGGCCGGCCGACGAGGCCGTAACAGTGAAGGGTGAGGCGACGCAGCATTGCCTGCCGAGTGCCAACGGAGCAGCGGCTGTTGCTGTCCCAGCGGCAGAGGTGGGATGCGAATGCGTCGCAGTTGGTGCAGTTGCACGACGGCTTCAGGAGTCGCCGCCCGATGCTGGCTCGGACCGGTCAGTAAATCCAGACCACGGGCAATCTCAGGAGTACGCAAGCGAGGGTGTAGACATACACCACCGTGAGGCTGTAATCCAGGTAATCGAGCAGAAGGGGCAGACTAACGGCGCGGTCGCCGTATCTGAGGCCGCGAAGCGTAGTGATCGCCATCACCGCTCGCAGAGCGACGCGGTGGGCAGGCGGTGTGCTTCGGTAGCGCTCCGCCCGCGAGATGATCTCGACGACACGGAGTGTCGGGGAGACCAGCTGTCGCGGGTTCCGCGAGAGAAGCAGCGCGACAGGGTCGAGCAGGACGCGCTGGTATGGCTAAAATGCCCCTCGGGCATTGTTGCTGCAGCAAGCAACGAAGGCAGCGTACAGGGCTCGGCGGAGCAAGGGCACAAGCCGCTTGAAATGAGCATCGTGTCACGCCGGTAAGATCGCGTGAACGGGCAAGCGAGCTGAGGTGTTCTTGCAGTAAAGGAGAGATCGACACTTCAGTGCGGGGCAAGCGTTTGTTCGCTTGCAAGGGCTCTACCATTGCGAGGTTTCGCATTGTCGAGGCCAGGGGTAGCTTCATGGCACAAGCCGGAGAGTTTTCTCCGGCGCAGGTTGAATGCCCACCGGCTATCATGCGCTCATTTTGGGTGGCCTGGGGTTATTTCGGTTCAGGTGTGGCTTTTCGGTGGCCAGAGTTGAGCTCGAGGGTAGAGTTGCGCCGAGGGCACTCTAGGCGAGGACGGAAGGGTGTCCATTTTTCTGCGGTGTTCCTAAGGGAGCGGCAGTGTTCGCATGCGGGTGCATGGCGGGGGAACCCTCCTGTGTAATCGAGAACTTTGTGTCGCAACAATGACTGCTCGTGCTGCCGAAGAAGACAGCGACACGAGACGTTGCGGACTGGCACCGGGTGTGTTTGTGTTTCGCTAGCGGAGCACAGCGAACTGTACGCTGTGTAGCGACCGTGGTGCTACACCGGACATTTTTTTTTTCCTTCGTTTGGAACTTTATTATTTTGGGAGTGTCCTTGTTCGAAGGGTTTGTGTGCATGCATGCTCGTGTGAGCGTGTTTTCAGTACACGAGTGTTTTCATTGTCGCTTTGCACGCCTGCATTTAGTTTGTGTTATTCACGTAGTGACCAGTGGGCCCCTACGTGAATCTTGTGACGGGCGTGTAAGGGTTGCAGGCGCCAGCGACGCTGCAAAGTCGAATCCTCAGGGTTTAATGTGCTATGCACGGCCGGCGTATTGCCGGGCTAGCCAGGTCAGGCTAGGGAGGATTTCACCCCTTGGGTAGTTTTAAGGTCAGGGTCCGTCGCTGACGGGGGTGCCGCGTGCACAAAGACTTAGCTGACCTAGAACCCCATTTTATTTCTTACTTTGTTAACTCTATCTTCAGTTTGTCAATATTCTGTATATATCTTCTGTGTAAATATACAGTTTTGAAAACCCTCCATCAACCATCGTCGTCGTGTCATCAAGTGCCGCCAACGCAGATCATCATCATCATCTTGAACAACATCAAGAAGAACATCGAACCTTGTCATTTACTCCTAGTTTGTTCATGTATTGTTGCCAGTGCCTGGCCCCGCACGACTATCCTACCCCTAACTACCGAAGCTGTCTACCTCTACCCCTCAACAGTTTCATATCCGTGGGCAAAAACGCTAAGGCGCCAAAAAAATACACTTATACACTGCATGCTTCGCCCCTGCCTAGGTTTCACGTTAGCAGATATGGCCCGGGATTTTTTTTTATCCAGAAACCAATAACAAGTTCCCTCTTTTCTTCATGCCCTCGTTGGAACAAAATGTTCCCGCTATTCCACACGTTAATTAGGCCCTCGCCTGTTATTCCGACCTCGTATCATAACGTTATGAAAGCATGAGTTACCATAGTAGCGCAGTTAAGCTGGCCTCGCTCCACGGAATCCTAGTGCTAATTAAAGTTTCAGGGGTTTTTCTGTCTGGACCCAGATATTGTTAGCACGTTCTGCATTATCGCTGAACTACAGCAGGGAGGAAGATCCTGTTCTGGAGAGAGACAGTGTAGTTTGTTTACAAGAAAGTCTCCCTGGTATGCTTACACCTATCTTTTATAGTTTGACTGGTATACGGAGAAAAACAGACGAATCGAAACTTTGATTTCGTCCAAAAAATGGCGTAAGGGACACTGGGCAATAAAGGGGTGAGGGATAAGGCGTTACGGTCTTGAGGTGTGGTGACAAGACCACGTCATCAGGCAACCTCTAGTGCTGTCGTCACGGCCCGAAGTTGCTTGAACGGGTTGGGACTGAGCGTAGCGGCCACCCAGTGCTCCGGATTAGACCACTGCAGACAGGTAGGAGGGGGTCCTCGGGGCAACCTCACCGTATATGAGCGAAATCTTGTTTTTAGGCTTTACATAGGGAGCGCTGAAGTAAAGCTCTCGGAGTTTTTCTTTTTTTCCTTTTTTTTAGAACCAGGCGGCCATCCAAGCCTGGAGCCATACATACGGAAGCTGAGAATCGACCCCTGGTTTGTGAGATGAGAGGCATGCGTCCAAACCAATAGACCACATCTTCCGCTTGTATAAAGCCGCCGACGTACGGTATGCGGTCCCCGGCTTTTCAGGGCAAAAGCAACCAAAGCACCTCACGAAAAAAGAAACAGGTCGCAGCCACTACTGTTAACAGCGCCGCTCGAACAAACAAGAGTCCAATTAGTTACGAACAAGTCAGGCAATCCATAATCGCACACTTCAAAGCACACACCACGGGGGCTAAAAAGAATTGGCTCCAATCTACGCTGTGAATGTGATTGGAAAGCAAAGCTTTAAACGACACCCACAACGATTGCCCATGCTACGTTCTCCGAAAAGCTAATTTTTTAGCAGGGTTCGCATTTCTTTTTTTTTCTGCCACACCACGTTTTCCATAATGTACTTTTTAGTTTTTTCTGCGTACCTCCTAACTAAATAGTCTTTCATGCTGCAAAAATAAATCGATATGGACATAATATTCTTCTTTTAGGTATTATTTACAGGCAAAACAACATTATCATTACGGAACTACATTTTGAATCGCGGAAGTCTCCACGGCGACCTCATCACGCCCGTCTGCGGAGCTTCTCCTACAGGGTTACACTGTCGACCACTATAGCATAAGACTAATGTAGGCGAGATGTTTCCATATATTCGAAAATGTTTAAGGCGCAAAAACACAAACAGAAGAAGAAACAAGCACAACCGACACGGCCCCTTCTCTCTCATGAATGTTTCTTCTTTCTGCTGTGCTTCTTCTTCTTTAAATCTCCTTCAACATAATCAACAGCTGGGCTAGTTGGTATCCGTCCATCCTAAACAGCGCTTAACAAAACAACGACGAGGAAGAAGGGACACAAGACGGCGCTCCTTCAAATCTCCTTCAAGTTTCCTCGTTGTACAGCGCTCGTAAACATTTGTTCCACCTCCTCCAGCCCGTGTGGCTTTACCGCGAACATTTACGCTATGCGGAGAAGCCCACCAGTTGCACGCGCTAAGAGGCGAAACCAACCTTTCGTATCGTCGCCCCAATGTTATAAGAGAGAAGAATGAAAGTAGTTTTACGGATGCGTAACGGCTTTGGTGACCAGTGACACGCATTATAAATCGATTTTGCATCCAGAGAATTACATCTGTCAGTAAGGTTCGTCCTCATGAAATATACACTCTTGAATTGGTTTAGGCAATACATACGCTTTTTTTTTTTTATTTTTCCCACAAATTTTGAGCAGCCATACTGAACTCTTCCTCTTATCTCCTTTGTCTGCGTCTTTGCTTTTTAGTGCAAGAATACTTAAAGCAGAATAATGTGTGTGTTGATGTACACGGTCTCTGCATTGAAGCACGTACCAGCTAAACTGTTCCCACCAAGTGGCCGGAGCTTCAGCCAGCAACGCTATGTGCGGTTTTCCCGGGAATTCCCTTAATTTGCTACAAAATAACTAAACTCGTAATATGAGAGTGGTAATACAGGCCAAGGACATTGTGCTGCTGAGCACGAGGTCGCGGGTTCGATTCCCGGCCGCGGCGGCCGCTTTTCTGATGGAGGCGAAAAGCAAAAACGCCCGTGTGTACGAGATTTCGGCGCACGTCAAAGATCCCCAGGTGGTCAAAATTAATCCGAAGCCCTCCACTACGGCGCGCCTCATCACCTGCATTGCGTCGGCTGCGTTAAACCCTACAATCAATCAAGGCCAAGGACAGACGCCACTGAGTAAAGGCATGAAATAGCTTCGCCCTTTTATTTTCTTTCCGCCCTCCTTTTCTCTACTTGTTACAATATCAGTCGACACATTAAAAAAACCCAATGTTTGTATTGCGTAAGGGGCAGCAACTGCCGTGTCATGCCTTATGTCGACACTCCGTGAAGCGCGCGCATCCCAAAAATAGTGACGACGCAGCACATCCTAATCGCGAAGGCAGCTTGCAGAAAGTTTTTAGCTTACGTGTATTGCTGCTAAGCATACCTAGTTTGTTCATGTATTGTTGCCAGTGCCTGGCCCCGCACGACTATCCTACCCCTAACTACGAAGCTGTATACCTCTACCCTTCAACAGTTTCATCTACGTGGGCAAAAATGCTAAGGCGCCAAGAATACACTTATACATTGCATGCTTCGCCCCTGCCTAGGTTTCACGTTAGCAGAGATGGCCCGGGATTTTTTTTTATCCAGAAACCAATAACAAGTTCCCTCCTTTCTTCATGCCCTCGTTGGAACAAAATGTTCCCGCTGTTCAACACGTTAATTAAGCCCTCGCCTGTTATTCCGACCTCGTATCATAACGTTATGAAAGCATGAGTTACCATAGTAGCGCAGTTAAGCTGGCCTCGCTCCACGGAATCCTAGTGCTAATTAAAGTTTCAGGGGTTTTCCTGTCTGGACCCAGATATTGTTAGCACGTTCTGCAGTATTGCTGAACTACAGCAGGGAGGAAGATCCTGTTCTGTAGAGAGACAGTGTAGTTTGTTTACCCAAAAAGTCTCCCTGGTATGCTTACACCTATCTTTTATAGTTTGACTGGTATACGGAGAAAAACAGACGAATCGAAACTTTGATTTCGTCCAAAAAATGGCGTAAGGGACACTGGGCAATAAAGGGGTGAGGGATAAGGCGTTACGGTCTCGAGGTGTGGTGACAAGACCATGTCATCAGGCAACCTCTAGTGCTGTCGTCACGGCCCGAAGTTGCTTGAACGGGTTGGGACTGAGCGTAGCGGCCACCCAGTGCTCCGGATTAGACCACTGCAGACAGGTAGGAGGGGGTCCTCGGGGCAACCTCCACCGTATATGAGCGAAATCTTTGTTTTTAGGCTTTTACATAGGGAGCCTGCTTGAAGTAAAGCTCTCGGATGTTTTTCTTTTTTTTTCCCTTTTTTTTTCAGAACCAGGGGCCATCCAAGCCTGGAGCCATACATACGGAAGCTGAGAATCGACCCCTGGTCCTTTGAGATGAGAGGCATGCGTCCAAACCAATAGACCACATCTTCCGCTTATATAAAGCCGCGACGTACGGTATGCGGTCCCCGGCTTTTCTAGGGCAAAAGCAACCAAAGCACCTCACGAAAAAAAGAAAACAGGTCGCAGCCACTACTGTTAACAGCGCCCGCTCGAACAATTCCAATAGTACGAACAAGTCAGGCCATCCATAATCGCACACTTCACAGCACACACCACGGGGGCTAAAGAGAATTGGCTCCAATCTACGCTGTGAAGGTGATTGGAAAGCAAAGCTTTAAACGACACCCACAACGATTGCCCATGCTACGTCACTTGGATTCACACACATGGCTCTACAAAGAGTAAAACCAGTGATTATTCCAGTCGTTACCTGGAATTCGCGGGGGGGGTGGCGTCCTGAACGCAGCAGCGTCGATTACGGCCTGGCTAGAGCAGCGGATGCCGCCGCTGTAGCCCGGCCGTGTGTCGGCATAAACAAAACGTAGAGGGGCGTCTTTCGAAGGGTGAGACAGCGAAACCTAGCCCTCCTGGTTTGCTATAGCTCGAGCCTACACCATTGCGCGACACAAGCGCAGGCACCGATACAATTCGGCATGTGAACTTAGTGATTCCCATTTATACCGATTTAAACTAGTTAGTTTCGTAAGTTTGAGAATTGCGAGAAAGCTGAGGGAACTGTTATAACCGCTATTTATCGGAACCAGTTGCTACTTTCGCCTTTTGTATTACCTGTTAAAACACAACCGAATTCGTATTCACCGATTTAGAAAACGGAGTCCCATTCGTGGCAAGCAGCGGGCAGAAGGTGGCGTTTCTATAGCGGCCGGATGTCTGTATGTGGTCTCTAGACTTTGTTTTCCCGCCCTGCAAACCAATCCTTAACGTATCTTTGCCGTACGACCACTTAATTCAGTCGGGTCCGGGTTACCCAGAAGGGGAGCTGTCGAACAAGTTAATCAAGCTGTGCGAAGGACGCGCTCAACGAACGCGAAGCTGCGCCAAAACAGGCCCAAAACAACCGTCGCTAAAGCAGATGACAAAGCCGTCCCGCCGACGCGCCCCCCGGTGTTCAGTAGCCATTCGCTCGGTAGCCATTCGCCGCGCCATCTACACTGTGCTCCGTGAGTTAATACCACCCTCTTCCTCCCCTGCCGCGTTGGAAGTTTCTTGTCGAGCACGCTTCGAAGGAACCGTTGGCTGGTAGAGGTAGAAAGCTTTCCTTTAAAAGGACAATCGCACAAAATGTGTAAGTTTTAGCAGTTTTAAAGAAATTTAAGGTTATTTGAAGGGACGAACACAGAGCCCGTCAGAATGAATCAATACGGCTCAATAAAGACACCCAAGGTGTTGTGACTCGTATAAACTGAGTGTACCAACGGAAGAGGAAGGCATTTTACCAAAACGATAGCATGCGTTTTACGCACAGGCTGACTTATTTTTATCATTAAAGGCATACCTCCCTCTCACTATGCAGAATAGCAGTACAGTAAAAGCTCGTTAATTCGAACTCGTTTAATTCGAACTTACGGTTAGTTCAAACCGACGCCCTGGTTTCGGCACAGCCCTGTACATTTCTATTGGGCAAAAGTCCCGATAATTCGAACGCGTCGGTATCAAGAACGGTTAATTCGAACTCGGATCCCCTGGTTTCCATCGCTCCTCGCAGAACAAGTCGGCCCAGGGTGATTACAACTTGTTTAAAATCAAAGCAAACCAAATTAACTAGACAGGCCACATTAACAAAGAAACTAAATTAACAACGAAACAAAAACAACAGTGTAGCGCGCGCGCTATACGCTGCTCCAGAAGTGTCATTTTGCTTTCGGAGCGGCGCCGCGCCGCGGGGCCGTTCGCTGTTCGAGCTCCATGAACATTATTTACGATATCACCTGCCACAAACGTGTTGCAGCGCCTAATTCGCGATAACCAGTCCAGAGGTGGCTTCTTCGTGTTCCGCCCGCGCAGTGGCCCTATGCCCATTCATTCTAGCACCCGCCCTCTAATTCAAACTCCGCTAAGTCGAACAATTTTATGGTCCCCTTCGAGTTCGAATTAACGAGCTTTTACTGTATTTGCTTTGCATTCCCTGATACGCAATGGTCATCGCTACAATGACTCCAGCAAGAATTTGAAATTATCTTAATGTAACACTTTAGTGAGACGATCAATCCTTTTTGTAAATGTTTCTTCTGGCTTCTTTTGAAGGTATTTCGTGTTGCTTATGTGTGTGTATATAATATGATAGTATATATTATTAGTAATCTATATATTATATATATATCATTATATATATATATATTAGAACGACGTGAATCGCCAGGCGGACTGGCCCGGCGTCGCGAACGCGCAACCCACTGACCACAAATCGCTGTCGGTCACTCGCCCCCGCCTTCTGTAAGCGTTCCCGAAAATATGCCCACGTTGAAAACAAAAAAAAAAAGACGACAAGTATGTGAGCGGGCGCCCGATGCACTAACAACCATCGCGCTGTCTGACCTGCGGCGCGATCGCGCACAATCGAACTCGCCCCTTTGATGGATGGCCCGACGGCGCGGCACCTTAAAGAGCCAACCGACGGGGCCCTCCCATCCAGTACAGGACGCGGCGTCGCTTTGTGTGCATTAGACATCCGGAATCGAGCCCATAGCTAACGACAGGCAGATTACACGCTCGGGACACCTCTCGAGAAGACTCGGTGAACCGGCGACTCGGTGGATGCTCTTTGTCCTTCACCTTTCTTGTCCCTTCCGCGCTCCCGTTATTCGTATGCAAGTACCTGCGCAGGGGCTTTTCCGACGCTCTAAAACGCAACACGGCCGGCAGCAAAATAGCCCGCAGAATACCAAACAAAATTCCGAACGCTTCAAGACGGGTCATTAATTTTAGTCAAATTATGTGTAATGACCGCCTACAGGGCAACATGGAAACCGGACTTCCTACGAGGGGAAAAATGATTTTGCGCGTTTAGTTTTCTCATCGCAAAAATGTCGTTAGACAAGTGAGAGGTTACGCAAGTTTAGTGTTTTGCTGCGACCCCCAGGCAGGTGCGGGCTCTTACTAGGGCTCGTTCCTTCAAGCCTGACCGTCAGTGCTTCCGGGAATGCGAAGCATTCAATGTGATGTTCTTCAAGGCGCGTAATGCGGACATTATTGTTATCATACCGCTCCTTTGGTTGCTTGCGCCTTGAAAGGTCAGACGCGAACGCTTGAGCCCGTATACCTGGTTTGCGATGAAATGCCTTTTGGAATAACTTTGGAGCCATGCATATTCCATTCTTGGACGTCGACGCAGCTACGGACTATAAATGTGTAATTGAAAACCGAGCTTTCTTTCCGAAAGGGGGAAGCGAGAAATGGGTGATTTTTGAGCAGAATATGAAACATGCGCAGTTACGGGTAACGTGCAAGGTGCATTGCGTTACAAAAAGATTAGCGATAATGACTTTCAAAAACACGGTGTCTGTTTGAATACCAGGAAAGCTCTCGTGTGGTTTCGTTCAGGATAAGCCACTGTCCTCGCATACACGAATACCTCTCCTGGTTGTGAAGCTTACCCTCCCATTTGAAAGCTCACATTTTTTCAACCCGGAGTTTCCCCGTCGTGAACCCGGTAGAGTAGTTTCAAAAAGGCGATCGGTAGTTTGCACGCGACAAGCTTTAAATCGTATTAATAATACGCCAAGTGTATTTTGAGGAAATTTAAGATTTTTGTGACATTAGTCGTCTAGAGTTGCCGCCCGTCAGAGTTCCGTCCCGAGAAACATTCCACGTTTTCGGAACCCCGTAAACTCACCTCTGAAACGTAATATTGAACGCACAGCAGGGTATCACCTTCAACGAGAACAGCGCTTGACCAGTATGTTATTTTCTCTGTCGTAATTTTGTTTAAACAAAAGTTTCATTTTGCATTTGCGAGAGCACGCGCTGAGGCTGAAGCAATTTTCGGTTGATATTCATTTATCTATTTTCTGGCCCGTGTTGCATCTTCGTGGTACGGACTGCGTGGAGCACGTGTGCTTTGTGCCACTCACCGCCTCTCTTCTTAAAGAAACCCTGCAAGACTTTTTTCAACTTTTTTCGCAAATATTTATTTCGTTGAAAGCGTAGCCTGCAAATACATCTAGTACTTAGAATAGGAGTCCCAAAGAACCTCGGCTACAAATCACTGCTCCATGCCCATCGGATAACTTGGAACCCGCTCTAAGGATTTTCTCTCTTCTTTCCCGAGTCTTGGCGTTCTTTGAGACCTCGAATTACGCCATTACATCAATGTGCCGGTTATTGACCCTTCCCTTCAGTTGCAACAAACGCATTTGGTAGCCTAAAAACAAGAGCAAAGTAGAAACGGAAGGCGTGACGAGCACATCACGCAGTGCCAGACTTGGCAGTAACGAAATTACAGTAAATGAATTACAGTAATTAAATTACTTTTTTGCTGTAATGAGTAATGTAATGAATTACTTTTGAGTGCTGGTAATTTAGTAATCTAATAAATTACTTCAGACGAGTAATTTCATGGAAATTACTCATTACTTTCCCAATTACTCTCGACTACGATATAGCCTGCCTGCTTCTCTACGGCAAAAATCTCTCGGCATTGGATAAAACAGTTTTTTCATTATGTTCAACACAACCATGCCCTCATCCCACGCCAGCGGAAGGTACTCATGTACAGTTTATTTACAGTGCTGTGCATTGGTATGTTAGATATCTATATTGCATCTCAGAAGGAGCGGCGATTCAAAGTGGGCATCGGAAAGGTGTCCCCGTTTGTCCGACAGAGTGTCTTTTGCAATGCTAAAGGACACTCGCCGTACAAACGGGGACACCTTGCCGGCGACCACCTTGAATCAATATAGATGTCTATATAGATATCTATGTAGATATCAATATAGATTATAGATGCAATATAGATATCTAGCATACCAATGCCAATATAGCACTGTAAATAAACTGTACATAAGTTGGTGTATAAACAAATATTTTGGAGATTTGAGTGTATATGTATATGAGAGTAAATAGAGTGTATATGAGCGATGAGTTTTTGTTAAAGTAATTTAAGTAATTTCATTACTTTTGAAAAGTAATAGTAATGTGATGTCATAACTTCTGGCCACCTGTAATTTGTAATGTAATTTAATTACGTTTTAGAAAATTCTAGGAAAGGAATGAGTAATGTAATTTAATTGCTTTTTAGAAGTAATTTTGCCATCTCTGCTCAGTGCAGCTACGTGCTGGCGGTAACTGTAGGGTTGACAATGCTTCCAGACGCGAAGGAAAGAGTGAAAGCGTTTATCGGGAGTGTTGCAGAATCCCTTTAATTATTTTTTTTTTTCAGTGAATTCGAAATCACAATTATGTGGAGAATTTCACTGGACAGAAAATTAAAAATGGGAAGATCGGAGAGGCGGTAAACGGGTTTTAGGCCCCAATTAGTGCTTCGCAAGCTTCCATTACTCACGATTTTATTTTATTTACATTTACGTCATTCTTTTAGCTCTGCTGTCGAGTTCCATGCGTGCGACCCACCGCTTCGTTCATCGCAAATTCCCGAATACCACCGTTGGTTCGTGGTTCACCCACTCTTGACGTCGCCGCAGCGTGGAATAGTAGGATTGAACCTACCCGCAAAACGAGAGCCTGTACCGAACGTACCGAATCAGAGCTGGCGAAACCGCCGAGAGACGCGGGAGGAAAGAGAGAAACAAAAATGTTTCGCGGCGAAGAGAAATAGCTGCGTCGGAGGCATCGTCCGCACGCGCTGCTACTACATCTCTGCACCGCCAGCGGCCATCGACAAGCATCTGGAAGTTACGTGCCGCCGCATACGAGGAAGAGCATGACTGGATTTCGGCAACAGCGGAAGTGACGTCACCGGTGCTAGCAGCGGACCGGCTCGGCACACCGCTTGATAAGTCGGGACCGCTGACCAACGGGGGAGGGAATTAAGCTTGATGCCATGGAGAGGACGCGATGCGTTTAATAAGTGCGCGCGCTTTCGGAGAGGAGGTGGGTAACGGGAAAACGTAGATGCTAACACTGTTGTGGCGGCACCGGGGGAGACCGGGGCAGGAGGTGGAGAGGGAAAGAGAGAGAGACCGGGCAAGAGGCCATCAGAACTATTACGATGGCGAGCGGGCGGTCTTCTCCCCTTCCGCAGCGCGCACCTCCTCCCAAGGGTCATCACCACCGACCGGCGTTCCGAAAACACTCCGCACCGCATCGTTCCGCCGGCGATCTTCCGGCCTACCTCGGTTCCTCGTGCGCCGGCAGCCGTTTCTGGTTCGGAATTTCGCCCCGTGTGAAGATCCCGGCGTGGTCTGAGCCTCACGAAAGGAACCCTCCGTCGAATCGACTCTCTCTCTCTCTCTCTCTCTCCCCTTCCCTGTGTTTTAAGCTTCGAAAGCCGCCGGTCTTGCGGAGCTTAGTGAAGGAAATAACGGCCTCCGGCGTCTGTCAGCGCGAGGCTGTTGTCGCCGGCCTGACCGACCCTTGGATTCCTGACGGGATTTGCGCCGCCCAGCGCTAGTGCGTCGTCAACTGTTCGTCGTCCCCGCCGTGACATGCGCCCGGCACCCGTGTCGTAGCGCTGTCTCGGCCGTGCTGTGTGGTATAGCTTCGTGTCCCGAATGATACCGCAGCGGCACTTACTGGTTCCTAGGCACCCGTCAGTCTTCGCCGGCTTCTGAGTGTCAGCGCCCCTTCGGAAAAACTGCAGCTAACTTGCAAGGTAAGTTTTCGTTTTCTCAGTCGAACGAAAGCAGGTATGACTGACTTTAAGAAATGCAAACCCTCATGACTATATCAAAGTTGACATCAAAAATTCTTGAATTTTTTTTTAATATTTCTTAAGGCGGTAACAAAGTGTGCATAACAAAGTTGGTCCGCTGCTTCTTTGGCGTGGAATAGAACGTGTGTATCCCCTTTTCCGTACGCTTTGGCATTGGCGTGAAACTGTCCTCGCAAAATGTGCGTGATCGAGGTATGTACGAAAGTGCGGCTTTTCTCCTGGCTTAGCCCCAACGATGTCAACTAAAATATCGCCGCCTTTGCGAGGTATCCTGAAGAGTCTGAGTGACCCGGTTGAACAAATTACAGAATTGACTTAGAGAGTGACTGCCTCTTAAGGCTCAAATGAATGTGTTTTCTTTATGTACAAACAAACTCAGCCAGGTAGTAACCATTTCATGACTTCAGTTTTCAAAACTAGTGAGTAATCCGACTGCTCTCTGCCGGTCCCGGAAGTAAGGTTTCCCCGACGCTGTCTTGGATATTTTAATCGCCCATTCTTAATGTTTTTTTTTTTTTTTTGGAGGGGGGGGGGGGGCGCTAGATTTCAGAAGCTTCAGATGTAGCCCCAAGTCTTTTAGCAGGTATCATCTGCCCCTTGCATGGGCTGAGACACGACAACGAATCCGACCTATGCGTACTTTCAGGCATTGTTTTACAGCGAAGCTATTAGCCTCTCGTTGGTCGGAAAAATTTGTGTCCTAAGACAAAACCCCAGGCAGGACCCATTAGTTCTCGACCCAAAACACCGAGCGCATGCGTCAGGCCAATCAGGCGTGCGTCATAGAGCTCAGTATTCGTGCAAAGAAAAACCACAAAACTAGCATTGAAACCGCATGATGAATAATAAGGCACCGGCGAACAATGGGACCCCCCCCCCCCCCCCCCCCCAATATGTGTACTGGTAAAGATTAGGTTTGCAGCTGGTTTGGAAAGGGGAGGGGGTTTGACGTCATTCGAGGGCTAGCGCATGCGTTAGGACCCAGCATTTGCCGCCACAGAAGCCGAGTGCAAGCGACAGGCCCACCGAGACGAGGAACATTACATACCCTCCCCCATCAGCGTGTGTAGTGGTTTACAACAGCTGCGGTGGAAATCCACTTTCGCAGGGCGGGATGGAGTACATTTTTTTTTATGTATGATGAGAGAAGTTGCGCAATAAATGCGATTCTATAGCTAATAAATAGCGGACATGCATTTCCGCGGAATTCTACCAACCTGCGGCGGTAATTCAAGCGCTTACCATGAAGACCTGTGTCCCGCCGTTCTTGACAACCCCTTCGAACCCTCTCATACATTCGTGCTTTCGTGAGACCCGTTAGCCGTTGGGTTATCTTTTGTGGACGACCCACTGCGTTAAGCCGTAGCGTTTACCTCGTGAGTAAGTGAGTGAGTCAGCAACGTTATTTTGTAAAACATTTTCTCTTTGTCATTTATGTATTTTCCGTCCTCGCTTAAGCGTATGTATAGTCATGCATCGTTTAAAAATGTAGGCAAATAAAGCGAAAGAAAACCAAAAGCACTAAAGCTATATATGGTTAGTTTTGTAGCCACCCCGTGACTTCGAGACTATTTATAATATCGCCTCCACCCGCACCTAGGACCCGAAACTCGTTAGGTTGGCACGTCAGTCCCTATGTGTGTATCGAACCAATCCTGCTTGCGGCAAGATAGGGGCGCATCCGCTTTTGGGCATGGCGTGGCACCCATGGTTTGTACGGTTCACCCCTGAGCCACATTGCGTGAGGTGGCTACGAGCTCTCATTTTTTTCTGCATCCACGGATGAACTTACAAAAAAAAAATAAACACGGCGACCGCCTGGTCCGCACGAAAGCACATCATCAGTCACACGCTTGCGGAACTTCCATGCGGGTGACACGCGCTGGTGCAATTAAATGTAACGTCCGGCTCGAAAAATTGTTGCCCCTGCAGGCGGCGCTCTTTCCTGCCTCCTTTCGGTGTGTATACACTCGCGATGCAAAGTAGCAAAGATGTAGCGACGCTGCGGCCGAATTATGAACAGCAAATTGGGCGCACTTATTTTTGGACTCTTAAAAACGAGACTTGCGCCACACAGGACACCTGTGAACTGCTTCCACGAGTTATGTTTTGTGTATACAGTATAGACGCTCGTTCATATGCACTCGAGTATGACGAATTTCATGGTTAATAGCAACAACGTTCTTTCTCTCGTGATGCGCTCAGCACAAAAAAAAGAGGTATGCGTAAGACGAATATCTGATAATACGAACAACTTTCAAGGTCTCTTCGAGTTTGTCCAAACGGGAGTTTATACACTGCCCGTCTGAAGCTGACCTTCGGAAGCTGGCGGAATGGAGCTGGGTATAGCTGGGGCGGGGGAAATTATTCCTTCCGACATGCCCCTTTTCAAATTTACTACGTGATGTCCACGTGGTAACTGGTGCTTTTGCGAACTCTGTTTGCCTAATACGACTTTAAATTAGGTTGTGCACTTTTAATTTGTACCGTATATTACAAATAACGGTTTTTTTTTTCAGAACATATATTGCGCATGATAATTCATTTTAGAGACACCTGTTGCCCACTCATTGTCGACGAAATAGTTTGTCATGTGTCGTATGGAGAAAATACTGATGTGACGTAGTTCCCTGACGGAAAAGCCTGCGGTTTCAAATCTTTCACGGTGTCATAACACACGTGTTTACTGGCGCCATAATAGGGTTTCACCAAGGCGTGCAATACGAGGTAGTGGTGAGCATGTCCTATGAGCCTAAAGAGATATGTTCTGTTTGTTTCTTTTTTTTTAACGTTCTGCGGCCATTTTTAATAATGTTGCTTCGCTCGCTCGCGAACGCGAACAAACGCGAACAAACGCCGTGTCAGTCGTCTTGTTCTCAGCCCATACCGCACACACGCACGCACACACGCATACCCAATTGCACTGCACATAAATTGAATCTTTTCCGGTGTTTCCCCTTAGATACCCATCTCCGTGAAGTCGGGTGGAAGTCGAGCGGCGGTTATGCATCATGAGAGGACATAATTGATAAAGAAGGGATCATAAAAGAATCCTTGATCCGACCCCTTAGCGTTGGATTAACAGACCTATGTGCTTTGCTTGTGTTCTCTACTATACTCGAGTGAAAACTTAAGAACGACAACGAAAGTTTCCGCTGCGCCTCACCACCGCAGCCGGCTGTTTCTCCGCGCGGCGGAAAGCACGCCTTTCTTCGAGTGATTTTAATATGGCGCGAATTGTTTTAGTGATTTTTCAGACTCAATCTGCTTCTAAAAAACATCAGCGACGACAAACAAAGTACGTGAGAAAAAGCAGGCGATGTCACGCATTAAGTGCAATCTTTCAAAAAGCGCGCCCGTGCTGACATCCGGGTCCGTCGCTTCGGCGGAGTGATACACTACATGAGCTATTGCCGTTCTTAACCTGTACCCGATTATAGCCATCGCAAGCAGTTATATAAGCCTTGCCTTGACCACCTGCAAGCTAAGTGAAGAATCCTGTATTTCACGATTCCAACGCGCCCCGATTGTAGCGCACAGGTAAGTTTACCGGTGCAAATTCGAAAAAAATTTGTCACCTCACATCTGTAAAAGACATGACATCACGTACCTGGCAGAAGACATTTTATTTGACGCATGGGGCAGCAAAATTTTCTTGTGCTTCATGAAATTGCCTATCCAGCTGTTGCTGGCAATAAAACTAAAGCGGGGAACCTTGAAAGCCGATTGCGGTTTAGAGCCCGATTGTAACGCGCACGTAAAGTTTAAGGCTACTCTTAGCGAAAACAGGTGTGCGTTAGGATCGTGCAAATACGGTATGTTCAGGTTGTGTCACTCTTTTCGATGATGGCATAATATCCGTGCTTACAAATGCTACCCACATGTCAGCGTTCGTGCGCCGTGTACTTTTTATTACATAGTTACCCGTTATTAGGCACGTTGGTTATCACTGCCGGGAGATTATGTGACGTGTAAATCCGATGCCGATAAGTTTCAAGCTTTATGCAGTGCAGCCGCATAAAGTTCTCGCATTGCCTTAGGACGTTTTTCCTCATTAAAAAGTGGTAATCTTCCAAGCAAACCTTTAGCAGGTTTGTATTTTTTTTATTTATTGTGACGAATCAGTATTCCCATGCATCAGACCCGATCGGGAACCTTCGGAGAAATTCAGCAAGCCTGTTAAGCCATACATTGAGTTTTGTAAGTCGGCTTCATTGCAAAACACAACCGCATTGGTGGAAGGCATACATGGGGAGAATGTTTAGGCGGCTTCATATCAAATTTTTCACGTGGGGCACTTTATTAAATACCTCCATAATGCCCCCCATTGCATGTTTGTATGAAAACCCCATACAACAAGGCCTTAAAGCAAGCTTTACTAATGTACTCTAATGCAATGCTGTGAACAAATATGATGGCCCTAGCGCTTTTTCTTACAAATTTATATAAGGATCCTCGGATCCCTACAAAACGCTATGCACTGAGACCACTAATTTAAAATTAGCTTCACTATTTGGCGAAAATTTAATGCTACAAAGCCAGTTTTGGGTACCACATAAACGGTCTTATATTAAAACATGAAGACTGTAGCGCGGTTTATTAGGAGCACTTGAGTATACGGCATAAGTGTCATCATGCGTTACAGACAAACAGGCGCATTTCCTCGTTCGGTCCTCGCAGAAACGCTCAAGCATTTAAAATGTAGTGTTTACATTCGGTGATATGCGTTAGGCTCCTGCTATGCAATGCCGGAGGTCAGTAGCGTAACCACAAATATTTTTCGTAGAGTGTTATACGCCACCGCCAACAGAAAAAAACCTAAATGGAAAGATAACGTGCGCACAAACATCATTTATTTTAATTTTCTTATCTAATTTTCTTATTTTGTTTTTGCAAATTATAGTATACCGATGCGGAGTGTGAACAGCGTGGATGGAAAAAGCCGAAAGGAGGGTACAGATATTTCGGGGGTCGTTTTGACACCGAAGCACCCCCACCCCCTCTGGCTACGCCCCTGCCATAGGTTCTTCACTAGGAAGCATCACATCTCCGCCATTAATCGAAGCACCGAAGGCATCTAAACACAATCAGGCTTGCGCCACCGTTCTCAGTGTAACGTTAAGAAAGTGCGTTTCGAATCAAATGCTGTAAACCCTCTTTGTGCCGAAATCATTAGCGCAGGAAACTGACTTCATTATAAACGATACTTCGCTTAAATCGAGGACAATTTGTGATCTACCCACTGTTGTGTGAACCAGAAAACTCTTCAAATAAAGCTAATTTCTTAAGGAGGGTTTACTGTAGTACCTGATATTGTCGCTGATGTTGTCTGCCTCTCTCGCGCAGTGACACACTCGTACGCATAAACCGGGGTCACACGTTCCCGAGTATAGCGTCTTCCTCTGCTTGCTTTGCGGGATACACTCGTGTCAAAACTATGTAGCAAAGGTTCGCAACGTGCATAATCCTTAGAACCGAATATGCCTGCATCAGGACATAGACTGGGCCGACACAAGAACTGGTAGACCTAATAACTCTGGTGCATACAAACCTTTACAGCAGTTAGAATCATTTCAAATTGCCCCTTAAACAGGTTGCTATTTTACATTTATATGGGCTCTGAATCAAAGTACCTTTAATTTCCTAAGAGCGGTGGCGAGGGGATAAACTGGAAGACTTAAAGGGACCCTACAACACTTTTTTCAACTTTTTATAAGTCTTGAATGATTTCAGAACGTAGTCACCAAACAGACCCAGCACTTAAAATAGGGGCTCAGAAAGTGTTTCAGCCAAAAATTACTGTTGTATGCCCATCAGATAACTCGGAAGCCTGCTCGAAAGATCTTTCTTCTTTCCCGAGTATTGGGGTACTTTGAGCGCTCGAATTACGCCATTACAGCAATGAACGGTCATCGGCCGCTTCCTTACTGTTACAGCAATAAACGCATTCGATAGCTACTTCAGAAAAAAATCACAAAGCAAAGCAGAAATGGTAGGCTGATAGTTCTGCTGCGACGAGAAAATCACGCAGTGCCTCCCCGTGCTGTTGATAAGTATAGCTTTGACAATGCTTAAAACGCGAAGGAAACAGTGAAAGCGTTTATAGAAAGTGTTGCTGAGTCTCTTTAAACCAAGTATGGGTGGCATTTTACGTGGCGCCATTGAAACAACTATGATATAAATCAGCGAGCACACTACCGTGCTGACCGCGGCAAACAAATCTTCTTACTGCGCAGTATTATTCCCCCAGAGCATATTGTATTCGAGTCCAGTGTTCACGCCTCGCATGAAAACACTAAATGTCATGGGGGTCAGCAATTACGTCGTTGTGTATCAATTGTCAAAAGAAACACTCACCCCTCAGTTTATTTTATTGCTCTTTCTTACTTCTTTTTTTAGCACGGGTGGTCGTGAACCATTTTTTTTTTGTCTTACATTACCTGGCCCCCTGTTCCTAAAGACATTCACTGACCTACCGGTTTCACATTTATTTTTCTCCTCGTCATGCTGAACGTTCCTACATACATGCGTACAGCCATAATCTGCATGTAAGCACGCATACTCAAGAAAACCTGCTTCGCACAAAATGTTATGAGGGCGATTACTTACAGCGTTGCACAGCTAAAGTGCTCAAAACACCGCGAACGAACACCGTTCTTTTTGTTGCTTTTAAAAATGTGGCGAGGAGCCCACGCTTCAAGGTGATATAAAATATGACTTTCGGGACAAGCGCACTCAGCTAATCCACACACTGTATCTTCTTCGGGATCTGTTTTTTATAGCCTGTGGAAAAATAAACGCTGTAAAAAAAGAACAGCGAGAGAAAAAGATAAATAAGCTGATGAAGAAGGCTCGGGCAGCGTCCAAGACACGTATAATTCGTGAGAACACGCACGTTCCCGTATAATGCAAGTAACGAGGAAGAATTAACGGTGCCTCTCGCACCGGGTGACGCGTCACATTTAAATCAATCTTCCGCCCTGAGACCTTGCACCTATGCTCTTAGGACCCCCCCCCCCCCCCCTTCTCCTCCTCATCCTCACGGACTGGTCACGATTCGATTTTCTCCCTTCGTCTCTTTCGTTGTAATTATTATGAAAGCACGCGCACACTTTGACTCGCGGCCGGGGTCGTTAAAGCTGGGTTTTTATAGGCACGCAAAAAGGTGCACAGTCAGAAAAAGATACTGCTTTTAGACCCACTGAATATATTTCAAAGTGCCGTGAAACGGCTCAAGTTTTATGGGCCCTAAGTGAGAAACATAAGATTCCACAGTTTGTTCTGATATTCTGTACTACGGCGTTGTTCCTGTTAATGCCAGTCGATTAGTTCATGGGGTGAACTCCCGATTAGTCCATGGGGTGAACCCCCAAAAAGACATGGGTACAAGTGTTAGGGTGGCCGCTAAGCAACCGTTAATTGTCGCAATTTTGGAACAGTCAGCATTTGTTTCGACCCTTTAACTACCCAAATAAGGCGCAGCTAAACACAGTAGAGTTTCCGATAACTAAAATAGAACAAAGCGTACCATGCGCAACGTGATGATGCAAGAAGACGAAGTATGATCGAAATCAATTGGCTCGCAGCACGATGTTAGCCTTGTACTGTTCAGCGCGGACACTGTTGAGAGCTGCGCTCATTTCAAGATCTAGACTGCGAATCGTTGATTTACCACCGAGCCCTTTTTGACACGAAAAAGAAAAGAGCAGTTCCTCCCTCCTCCACTCTTCTTTTTCTTTACTTTTGAGCGGAAGGGGGAACTTGCAACATAAATACCTGCCATTTTCTGCGCCGCGCCAGCGCAATAGTGTATCCTCCCGTCAAAAGGCGCCAACGATCGCACTGCTTCGATAACCCCGGCGTGAAAAATAGCTGCTCCCGGGTGCGTAAGAGGCAGGCAACGGCTTCGAAAACGGGCGCTCAGGTAGCACACTGGCAGGGTCACCGCCGCGCGATACGCTTTGGTGCCATTTCGAAAAATGCCGCAAAGAAACCGGCGAGCGAGTGGCGGGTGGAAGCCAACAAGGCGGCACGGCCGGTGCGAGCAGTGCCCGTTAAGCGCCTGCGGGCGCGAGCGCCATCGACTGCTGCTCGCGGTCACGCCGCAGCGTTTCCGGGAATCGGCCTGGAGCCGTCGCTGCCGCCGGCTGATCGAGTTCTCCTGCGAGGACTCCTTCTGCTCTTATTCTATTTCCACCGCCGCTACGGCCGCGGCGCCATTAGAGGAGCGCGAGGCTGAGAAGGAACGTGCTCGCGCACACCTCAGGGGTCCTGCAGGAGACATCCGCCTCGAACAGGGTCAGCCGCAGAAGCTGCGCGCACTGTGCCGGCCTTGCCCTGCTGCCGGGCTTCTCGTGAAAGGAAGCGATGTCAAGGTCGCAGAGCCAGTTTACTCTGTAGCGTCATTAGCTAATGAGGGGTAAGCACGTGGCTGTTCTTAGCGACGATGCCGTCATATTCGGACAAAAATTGTGCTTCAATCGTGGGTCCTCGATTACGTGTAGTACGAAGCGCGTCCTGAAAACACGCGGATTAGTTAAGTACACGGGACGCTGTTTAAAGGAGCCAGGAAATGGTGGTTGTGCGAACTGTTGACACTTCCGACGAAAGTAATCGATGTGTCAGCAATAACTGACAGCTTTATTACCTCCACTTAGATTTGGAAGGAACCTTACTCTAGCTTCACTGAAACAATTTAAAAATGTGGTAAATGAGAAACCCAATATTAGATCCATTAATCGTGCCATAACAGTTTACAGCAGTGTACTCTGGTAAATTTGCGTTCAGTAACGTCCAAATAACGGTAGGGAAAAAAACCCTGCGACCACACACTCAGAACAGAATCTGTTTGCTGCATGGGGCGATATAACTGTGATTAAATGGGAAGGCGCGCCTTATAGTACAGGGCATGACGGAGGAGGGAGGCCTGCTTTCTAGGGGTTGCCTTACTCAATTTGTCTATAGGGCTTCTTTAATCTAAACAAATCCGGTAATACTGTGTCTTGTTCCTCTTAAATGCTGCTGCGTGCAGGATATATTGCATTCTACGTTTCGTGTGTTAGTGACCCAAAGAAAGCTAAGCAGTGCTGTCCAATACCGGACCGAATATCACCATAAAAATCCTCGCAGTATTGCATAAGGGGGTTAAGTTATTACGTCCAATTTTGCTGTTGGCCTGATAAATCTCAGTGTTCCTGGCCATGTTAAATGCTTTTTTCCTTTAATTGGGGAAGATGGTGAGCGTCTTCACTTTATTTGCGCTTTTGTGTATGCTATCCTAAGTGTAACAGTTGTGAGATGCATCACTAACCGGACCTTCTCTTCCGGCTCATAAAAAGCATGCCTGCCCTCTCCGTCCTATGACCCTGCGACAACAAACTCCATGCAATGTGCACTAAACTGTTTCCTGCTTCTGTTTATTCACGTAAAAGAGTTTGTGCTACACTTCCCATCGGCCTGCCACTTAATCTCGTTTTTCTCCTGCGAGACAATCAAATACACCCTCTCAAGTCATTCTACTGTTCGGTTTCCTTTTATCTCTCTCCTTACGCCAATCGGCTGCCAAGTGTATCTGCAACCCGCTTGCGAGCGGCGCGTTTCAGCCAATAGTGCTGATAGCATAACGAGATCACGTCGCGGGGCTTATTAATTAGGGAGCAGCGTGACGTACGGTAGCAACGGCAATAAGCTAGAACACAAAAAGCACAAAATAGCGACAGAGCACAGGGTGACCCCGAACAACAAAAAGGCAATGAAGGAGGATGAGGAAAAAACAAACAAAAAAGGACCGAACACGGCGCACAGCGTCATCATCTCGAAGGGAGCGAACGCGTAATAAAGATCGCACGTCATGACTTTTGCGCGCGGAGGTCCTGGCGCGAACTTCACGCGTAGCTAACTTGGGAGCATACAGTGTAGGCTGAGCGCGGTGCTTCACACAAATCGGCCCCGTCCGCATCGGCCTGCGCCTAATGGTCCTGCTGGGGCAAGTATTTACCCGTACAGGTAGCAGCACGGGTGGATGAAACAATAGAATGCCGCTTCACGGTTTATGGGGTCACAGCGAGAACATTTCTGTATGCAAGTAACGCCGGCGCAAAACAACGTCAAGAATAGATACGCTCTGGGCGGCGAGCGATCCCGCACTGCTGGCAAAGTAAATGATGTTACGGTTATTCGGGGCTTCTCTTCAGCAGGCAGAAAGCACACCGGAGTTGCGGAATGCATAGACCGCTTCTGGTTAAAAAATCAGGACATCGCACTCGCACGGTGAGCTTAAATTAAACAAAACCACTTTGCGATCGAGGTTTTTGCATAACGAACTTACACAACAGAACCTACGTGCAAAGTGAAGGGGAGAACTATGGATTAAAGTAGGTCCCCCTGGAGATCTAGGTGTACTTAGAAACCTCGTACACCCTGGAATTCTTGTTTTTCGCCTCAATAGAAAAAAGTTCCCATAGGTGGACCGGAGTAGTCCAACCCGCCACCACGTGCTCCAGTATACCACAACGGACCTCCATGGCTTAACTTGTCGATCTCGACAACCGTAGCGCCGCACATAGAGCCACCAGGTTATACTATTTTTCCTTGGCGTCTTTTCCAACGTTCGTTTAATTCGATTCGGTCCATGCAGTGTGTCGCAATTAAAGCGACAAATGCCTCCTCTGCGAGGACACCGGTGCGTCGATCGAGAAAGCAGAAAACTTCGGGATTATATTACCAACTTCCATTTCACAAAGCAGCGATATCGAGGCCAGTGCACTCGAAACAATAGTATGCAAGCTATTATTCTTCGTATATACGTCAACCGTAAAACCCACATGCATTCATATAGTATACGCGCATACATTACACCGGTTTTTGTCCGTGCTCGAACTGAATGGGGTCTGCCATGAGAGTGACGTGGATACGGTACAGGTCACATAAAAGGCCGCGCTCCACCGCCTTGCATACACTCATCTAGAGCCGTATACAGTTGGCGCGTATGCAAGTTCAGCCCCGTGCGCAAATCAATCTGGGGCGGCAGAAGCCATGCGACATACAGGGGCGTCACGCCCTACGACCGTACGATTGACAGGCCACTGCGTGCACGACCTGTACAAAGGGTGTCTGGCAAGCGCCAATGCCTGTATACGTTACACGGCCTCCGTTGGCTTCTTTGTGACCTCTGTTAAGCATCACGCTGGGTCACCGATTGCACATAACCTCCTGAAGTAACTTTTCTTAATACAGGTCGCTCAAGTTAGGGTGCAGATCTGCTCTAATGCATACGTTAATCTGGCGCGGGGCGTAGGCGTTTTCGTTATGGTGGCGACTTTCTGTCAGGAAGGCGAAATAAAGAAGGGCACAGCCGACGGCGTTAACCAGAGACACTTGCAGGTTTGCCCAAGGCGGAGCCCGGAAGCGCGGTGAGGCTGTGCTTACATTGACGGCTATGTCCAACTTCCGTAGGGTATTTATGCTGCGTATGGTTGCGAGCCCGGAAGTGCCATGGCGTCTCGCCTGCGGCGCATGCGACGGTAGAACGCGTGCCCTCATGGGCCTCCCACCAGGACGACATTTCGATTTGACTCGTGGAGAGGAGGGCGTGCGTTGAGGGGGTTTGGATTGTCCGTGTCGCCCGATGATCCGGGCGTGTCCTTCGTGGGAGTCGGATATACTGGTAGCGGACGCCTTTGAAGCCGCTGGCGGATGCCTATGAGTGACGGCCGAAGCTGAGGGCGTTCATCGAGGCCTGGTCTTCCTCATGGGTCACGACCCTTTGGAAGTTGACGGCCCTTTTGTACGCCCTCTGTTCGAAAGAAAGAAAATGAAAAGGAATCCCGGCACATGGCGGTATATAGCACTACTCGCCACAGCTCGTTCGAGTCTCTGTACCTCGCAGGAGGGCGTCTGCCCCTCGGAGGATTCAACGGCTGGCCGCGCATTCACCTAGCCCGGTACAAGACGGTACAAAGCCAATATGGAGTCGATCCGCATAACTGGGTGTGCCAGAATTATCACCAAGAAGTCAAATTTCAAGGCTCCACATAAATCTCTCCAAGCAAGTTCGTTTGATGGTAATTGTTGCTGGGGGTTTTACTATCAACTATAGTTGTGGTTATTGTGGTTAGAAGCAAGAACGCGTTGTTAGTCGTCATGAGCCAACTGGTAATGCTGTGTGTGCAGCAACGCAATCATTCATTACACTTAGAGGTTCACCTAGGCTTGCGTTCTCCGGGGCACCGGAACCTTTTCGGCTGGGTTGCATTCTCACGTGGTCGTATACGCTATTGTCTGCGCGCGAAAGAACGCCACGGATAGCTACGCGCAAAGCCAATAACAGAACACCACGTCATAATTCAAACCCGCCGGAAAAGTTCCGGCGCCCCGAAGAATAAGGGCCTTGGTGGGCAACGAAGGCCAAGCAAGGGTGGGAGTGGTTCATCTCCCGGCGAGCACGAGCCATACCGGCTGGTTTCGCAATGCCTTCTTCGATGAGCTTTGTGGCCGTGCTCTGGCCACAGCCCCCTACGTGGGAGACAAAGCGGCCGTCCAGCTGATGAAGACCGATCACTTGATTAAGATCCTAACGCATTGGCGCAATTACGCGTTTCTGGGTGGGCGTGGCACCGTAATATGACCGCGTTCAATTATCATCTCCGATGGGTGACGCGTCTGCCGAGTTCGGATTCTCCGTATGGGGGTGGACGACGATTCCAGGACTCCATTCGCTCCAAGCCACTGGATGTCAAAACTGGATCGTCCTTAAGAAGATTACGGATTGAAAAGATTGCAGATCGGCTTCATTAGAGGGAGGGTTCGAAAACGCGAGGTTTCTCTGCGAAGAGCTGTGTGTGTTTGTATGTATATAAGGCCCCCTTCCGAGCTGGTTGTTGGAGCAGCTTTTCTTTTTCTTTTGAAGCCTAGGCTCCAGCACCCTAATTACAACAGAAAATTTACGTTGATACAGCCACCGCTTCAGTCAATTGATAAAGCGTACGGGCGTGTGTGCGTGTGTTAATAAGTGCTGCAATGTAATGTCCTGAATAATCAATGAATCAACCATGATAGTTTATTTTCCTTTCGGAGGCTACAAAGCTAACCAGCGAGTACAAATTCATAAATGTCGACGACTCACTATTGCCTTCACTCTGACGCAAATATTGCAGCAAGCCAGTATTTGACGAATATTTGAGAAGGATTTGAACAGTGTTCTGCATGCGGGGCTGACATCGCGAGCCGGATTTAATTTAATCCCATCCTTTCCCTCCCTAGCACCCCTGTAGGCCGCTGTGTTAGCGCCTTCCCACTAAAGTTCTATCTATATATTTTCCTTACGTCAATAAGGGAGGGTACAAGCCCTTCTTTTGATGGTGGTAGAATCAAGCCTTACCCCGAACAGTAGTAAAGAAGTTGCCTTTTGTGTTTTGATGAAAGCATGACTATGGGAACGCGTCACTGTCAGGTGCAGAACGACAGCAGTTTCGCACACATCCTTCCTGACTTCCATTCTCCTTTCAAGCTCAAGAGAAGGCTCGTGGGAGTCTGTCTGGTGGGGTCTTTTAAACAATGGACTAGGATATGAACTTGTAAAGAAAGAAGGGAGAGAGAAGGGTCGAAACCCAATCCACTCTGTCGACCACCCGAGCCCCATGCAATGTCTCCACGTGACACGTCGCGAAGCGTGTAGAGTGCGACCTGTTCACGTCACCGCTGGCGCAGGGGCGGCCGTCCAGAGGAGAACAATCGGGAGCTCGGAAAACAAAGCCGCCTGACGATCGCCCGGCACCGAGAGAGAACGCGCGTACACAGGCACCTGCCGGGCGCCTCATCCCTTACACACGGACAGCTGATTTGAATAGCTTTGCATGCAGAGCGCATCTGCATAGCGCGAGGTGTACGAAAGCTCGAACAAATGGCCCCCTCAGAAGCCTCATGGCAGCTCGTTCCAGGATATACACTCGCTACATCGTCCGCATAGGCCACCGCGGCTGCGCGGCCGCGATGCTTGAAGGAGGGAGCGGTGTGTTCAGATACGCGCGCTGCCATCGTATACGTGCGGCCCCGGTTGCAGCGCATCAAGATGGGCAAAGAAAATGAGCGCATCGCATTACAAGCACGTTACGGGGCGGCACGCGGCAGAGCTTTTCGCAGGAGTGGACGGGGGAGGCTTCGGCTGCCGCGCTGAAAAACCCGTTTGCCGCTGTGCCTGCCGCCGGAACTGCCGTGCGGACGTGCTCGTGGACGCGACGACGTGAAGAGGCATCCCGGCTTCCTTTCACGCGCTATCTTGCCAGCTCCGGTTGTGCGGGCAGCGAGGACACGCACAACAACACCTAGAAGTGGAGCTTGCTGATGACGCCACCAAACTGTTCTATCTTGATTGGCTGATGACTAGAAACGTCATCAAAATGTGGTTTAATGTGTCTGATGCTTCGACGATGGAGGGAATTAGTTGGAATAGGTGCGGCCCTTGTTACCGAGGGGTTGGTCTGATTGCACAGTGCTATCGGGCGCTGCAGCTTGCCGAACCATGCATTGCGCACAGCATGCTCCTTGCTGGAGTCTTGGTGTTTCTGGTGGCAATGCGCGCAGGACGCTTTAAATGCACGTTATTCCATTTATCAGCTCTGTAAACTCGCAGTATGCGGGAGTTCTGGTGAGCACGACTGAACGGGAAATCACGCACTGTCCTTTACGGGCTCCTGGCTTTAAAGGAACTCGTGGCGAAGAACGGGCTTTGTTTGGCAGTTTACCAGAGGCCACGGAGGTGCCGAAAGTCTATGAATGAGGCTCCCCTGACATCCCCTGCTATGAATGAGGCTCAATGGACAGCGCTCAACAAACTCCGCCCGGAAATTTTTCAGTGGCCTCAAGGTGTAGCCTGTTGAAGATGGCCAAGTGACATGAGATTTGGTTCATTTGTAAGGACGCAGTCCGGAACGGTAGGTACGTGTATGAGAACGTGGGGTTACACCTCCCCGCAAGAAAGGGCAAAGGCTACGCGCATACCTCAATCCCCGTGCTTATGGATAAACAAATGAAAGTTGGAGCGCACGCAATCTTCAAAACCAGCGATGTGACTTAGTCAGCCATTTACGGTTCTATTCCTTTACTTTCCTGTCCGGAGCCCTCAACATCCTCAGTGGAAGCACTAAGCGAAGTGGGGCTTCACTGTTTAACCTGCGTTGTGACGGAGGTAGCCATCCTAAAAACTACAGTCGAAACTACTTCCCCTGTGCTCTCTGTAGCGTTCTTGACTGTTGGCTTTATCCTATGCATATATATCATCCGAGACGCCGGTATAATATCACCCAGTACCAGGGAGGCTACACCAGATAGGTACCACTGCACTGGGAAGGCTTCCTGGGACACAAACAGCAATCTCTCACCAAAACAACATTGGCCCCACTGGTGTAGTATTTGGCTGAATGCTCCCATTTCGTAAGAGGGCATCGTCCCGCAGTGGACATAAAGTGATGATGATGATTACGACGACCGTGGTGGCAATGATGATGATGTGGTGATTATGATCCAAGAATTTGTGTAACTTTCAATAACTCAGAATTCTCCCATTTCGTAAGAGGGCTTCATCCTGCAGTGGACACAAAGGTTATGATACGACGGCAATGGTTATGATGATGATGACGATTATGATGATGCTGAGGCTGATGATGATGATGGTGGTGGTGCTAGGTGATCCAAGACTTTGTTGTCGCAATAACTCACAAAACTAAAAATTAATAGCTAAGCTTCCGGGATCCCGTTAGGAAATTTCAACCCCGATATAATCCCCCCTCTTAACTTCGTTAGCTCCCATTACTAGTACACGAGAACAAAACCAGCCCGAGATGCCATTGCACGCTGCCGTTTTAATTGGCCTTCCTCGGTCTAGGCGTCGCGACGCCAGAAGCCTCCGCCCCGCGTCCTCCCCGCGTGCTGCGTATCAAGCGGCCGTGGCGATCGAGCGCAGCCTAGCGTGCGGCTCGATTCGGAGGTCACGCGTTACGCCCGAGCCGCCTTATCCTTCCCCCTCCTCGCCCGTGGAAGCGTTATTCACCAATAGGTGCGCCCGTGGTGCTCGAAGCCGTGAAGCTGCCACCTCACCTTGCTTCTGGTTGTTGCTCACCGCCCCCCTTGTAGTCGCCGTCGTCGTCGGCGTCATCGCCAGAGGGGGCGGAGGTCAGGGTTAAGAGGGGGAGCCGCGACCATGCACCCTAATTGACCGGTCATGGCACGGCTGCAGCCACGTGCACGGCGGCAGGCCCAAAGCCGGTCTATTGTGCTCGGCTCTCCGACAAGAATGGCCGAGCGATTGTTACGGGGCAGCTTAGCAGGTCGTTCGAGCCGAGTCGCCGACGCTCTGAATAACGCAGCCGTGTAGCGTGACGATTGAGAACGCCCTGCGGGTTTGCACGCGAGCTGCGTACACGAGTGGTGCGGTGGCAGCTCGATGATGCGTTCTCCTCGGCGGATACCACGCGCACAAGGAAATTAGAGTAGCGACAACCCACAGTAGGCGCCGTTACATCCTGAGTCGCGTTATCAACAAGAAACCGCCGAGGCGTAACGAGGGTTCATATCTCAGAACTTACGATTTGATAATAAAATGGGAAGAGACTATGGTTTCTCAATACTTCTGTTCCAAGTGGTGCTCAAATTTGCCGAAACTTGTTACCTACTAAAACGCGTAAGAACATTAGGGCCTCTGAAGAAACGATAGAACTTTATGCTGCCTCGCAAAATGTGGTACCAGCGACAGCTGTCAGGTGCTACCGCATCTCAAGCGATTGTCAACGACCATTGCAAAGATGCTTGGCCGCAAGAACGAAAGCGACACAGTCCTAACCAACGAACGTATTTGATGCTACACATGGTGCTTATGATGATTAGTAAGTGTTTATTGCGGAAAGCGTGGTGCGATGGGCTATAATAGCGATATCTTTAAGAATTAGGAAAGGAGGGAATATGGAACAGAAATGCGATAAGGGCGTGCGCAAGTGCCGCCTGCAGGAGCCAACACCCCGACAAAATCAAGCCGGTCTTACACCACCCGACAGTGTGAACCATTCCTCATATAGTTCGCAATCTCATCCCCACGACGGTATCATCTGTGCTTTTCGTCGTCGGCCTTGCATTCGCATAGAGAGCTGTGCTGCCGGTCTAGTCGGTTACTCGCTGTTCGAGCACGTGCACGGGACTTTTAGTGTCTTCGTTGGGGCCTAAACCTGCTCCGGCCAGTGGTAACCAGGGCTTTGTCTCTATCGCCTCCGCACAAACTCCATTTCTCTTGGATGTCAGGCGTTATTATATAAAACAGATGTCCAAAAAGCCTTCTTCCTCCTTGCACCCCGCTCTGTCCTCGTCTATATTTTCGCTGTCTTCCCTTTTTGAAGGCCAAGTCAGCGGACGTGCCTTGCTATGGTTGTCGGCTTACGATAGCTCATCTACAGATCTAAGCTTGCATTTGCAGGCACTTGGTGTCACTGGTGGCTGCTCTTAGACACACCGGCGTTGAAGATGGCGAGGACCACGAGAGGTTGCTTAGTGCCTACTGCTCTTGTGTATCTATTCTATGCATCGATCGACGAAGCCCGTTGCCACTGACATATTTCACGGCATGTTCAAGTTGAAGGCCTCTGTTTAGAGCACATGGCATCGGTGCCTATGCAATCGTAGATGGCAACTCGCCGTCATGCGTCGGTCGCTGGGAAAGCAACCTCTGCGGCGTGTGCAGGTTGCCCCTGGAACTGTGAAGACATCACAATGTCACGCAAGTTTTCGGTCGGCGCGACGCAAGATCTCGCTTACTAAGCCTCAAAGAGCTGTCGCTGAAGTATGAAAATCCGTTTATTCTTCTTTCACGTCGTCGCTGACCTCCCTTGTAGGTTACAAGCGTCCCAGCGCAAGGGATGTGGGTAGGCTCCAGACGCAGATTCTTGCCTCGCTTCACGAAAAGAGAGCAGACAATGTGAAAAAATAGAAAACTGCTTCTCGAGACTTAAAAAAAAAAACAGAAGTGCAATGGCGCATTCGCGCACGCACACAGCCTCGTCCACGCTCACGATGAGCACTCCTTGGCATGCCTTGAAGGGCGCGCATCTCTCTGTTCGTGCCCGCACCGGCCGGTGTAGTACACGGCCCCGATAGACCGCCGGAATAGTGCGGGACATTGTTCCACAAAACTGCTCCCACACATCGAAAGAGGAAGCGTGCCGGCTATGTGTGAATCGGGCACGACCGGAGCGCATCGGACTCTGAGCACGCACATCGGGCGAGGAGCGGCGGAATAATAATAGCCGGTAACGGGCCCTCCTTTGTACGAGGCGTAGTACTTCCCCTTAGCCTTCCTGTTCTTTTCTCTCATTTCCAGCAGCCGCAGTTTGGGAGCCCTTGAACTTGCGCGCGTGTCCTTCCTCGAACGGACCGGTTCGCGGAAGCGAGGTGTGCCGAGTCGTCGTCAAACGGCGGCACACCGGCTTCGAGCCGCAGACAGCCATACGGCCGGCGCTGAACACTGGGCGCCTTATTATGTTAAGCCGTGAGGTCCTGATGGGGTTTGCGTGAGTGCGCCCGGTCGGTGAAGAACAAGTAAAATAGGTATTGTAAGAGTCCTTTGCAACAAAGCAGCGAACTACACACGATCACGAAGATGCTGAGTTTATGGCACGTCGCGCATCAGTATTCCGTTTTGGAGAGCGAATTCGACCGGCGCCGCAAGAGGGAGGGGTCACTTGTAGTCCTTGCCGATGTTTATGAAATGGGAATGGTACCCGGCCCCGTTTTTCTGCCCTGCTAATTAGATACGGGCACGCGTGGATGGAACAGAGTTCGAAAATCAAGCGTGCGTGCGTGCGTGTGTCTGTGTTTTGCAGAGCGTATTACAAAAGGGGCAGCTAAATTAGGCTAGTCATGGGTTCCTTATAACAAAATGGCTTCACGTAAGCTTCCAAACATCAAAATTCCACGTCAGCTTCGACGTTAGAGGTGCATGATATACAGCTCACCCTCTCACACACACACAGAGACAGAGAGAGAGAGAGAGAGAGAGAGAGAGAGAGAGAGAGACGTCTTTCTCAAGAGCACTGTGACCCTTTTTGTAGCCTGAGAGCCTTCGAGTCATCGGGGCACTTGTATCTCCACGCGCATACATACACACAAAGCGGGAGGGCGCATTTCTTCCCATATCCGCAAAAGCAAACTTCGCGAACAATGGTAGGCGCAATAAACGGGGGATCACAAAGGGCTAATGCGACCTGACTGGGGGAAAACAATGGTCTGGGCTACCACCCGCCCGCTCATCGCGCCGCAAGCCGTGCGAACCCTTCCGGAGTCCTGCAGCTTCGTTCGTCCCTCCTGCAATGCCGAGTTAGAGCAAATATATACAGAGCCCCGCCCGCCGCGGGAGACTTCCGCTGTCCAGCGGAAATGTTCACCGTGTCCGACGACGTCCGGCCCTTCCCGGCATAATGATACGAGCGCGTCCGTCGTCTTACAAGTCAGGCGTGACTTTCTCGACAATTGCGGACTCTCGGCGTGTGTGAACGAACGGCTGTACTGCGTGTAATGTGTGACCGAAGCACGCGTGTTCGCTCGTGGCTTCCCCCATTCCGTGTGTAAGTAGACTGCTACCCGACACCAAAATGGGTGGGTTGTGTGCGTGTGGAACAAATCAAACGTGGTTTTCCTCTTCCGCTTCCAGAAAAAATCATGCCTACGTCTTTTAACGTCGGGAGCATTACTCATAAATGCAGCAAACCCTCGTTGTAACGTAGTCCTTGGTTCGTTATTAACTTTCTTCGTTATTAGCGTTTTTTCAAATAGAGACACTTCTAATAGAGTGAGATTTCGAATAAAGCACTATCGTTTCAACGAGGGTTTACTGTATATGATCATCATAATCGGCGGCGGCAGCGACAGCACCCTGCTGACCTGGAGCGGACATAAGACCTCTACCAATGTCTTCAAACTGTGCCTACTTCATGCTGTCCGGATCCATTCCCTGCCACCAAACAGAGAGAGATATAATGCTCTTTATTGAAAAAGCAGAGAGGTTTGCCGGCGTTTGCAGTCGCCTAGATGCTTCTCTGTTGAGGTTTGGGGATGGGGGAAGAAAAGGCCCGAGAAAGAGCTCGGCAGCAAAGAAAAAGAAAAAAAAAACTGTCGTAAACTTGGCACGATAACGGATTTACACAAATTTGGTTTTTGGTCTGAGCTTGGGCCACATAATTTACAATTTTGGAATTCGGCCAGAGAACACACTCCACAGAGCTTGGCGCTGCTTCGAGGGACAAATCCATGGTCCTAAAACGGTATCGAGAGTTACTGGTCCCTGTTCTATACGTTCAATGTTTTCAAGGAAGTGCGATCGCGGTTCCATGCAGGCGGCACATTGTACTAAAATGAGTTCAACTGTTTCGACACAAGAACAATTATCACAGCGCGGCTTTGGCGTCGCTCCGAGGCGAAATGTGTCGTTACAGGCCTTTTTCTGCCTCTAGTCGCGTCTCTCAGCAGCTGCCCCGTTACACTGGTGGTCCAGCGATTGTCAGTTCCCACTTGTCCGCATTACCTGTCCATTACAACTCCGCTTGTTTATCTTAATCTGAGCTAGGGTACCTCCCACTATACAGTTTGCTCCCTAAGCCAGAACTCTCGTTCCCCTCCTCTACGCGTTACTCCTACCATTTTTCTTTCCATGGCCCATAGGGTCTGCCTGAGTTTTCTTTGCAGCTTTTCAGTAAGCTCCCAGGGGTCTGAACGATAAGTCGTCACCGTCACCGGGAGTTCGCGCATTGGTTGAATACTTTTCTTTTTAGTGATAGAGGTAACCTGCTGTTCGTTGCATCGCATTGTTTGCCGAATGCTATCCATCCCACTGTAATTCTACCCCTGATCTCCTTCTTCTGGTTTGGATTAGCGCTCGCAATTAACTTGCCCAATATTCATCGACCTCTTGTAGCATTTCATCGCTTACACTGGGATTGCGCTTTCTGCGTGTCTATTTAACGTTACTTCCGCCTTATTCCCATTTATCTTTCATCCTACTGCAAGGCTTTCCGAGTGCAGTTCCTGAAGCCTTCTGTGCAGGTCTTCCGTACATGTGAACTTGACAAATAATCTGGGATGTCCGTCCGCGTTTCTTCCTTCACCTTAAATTAGTAGCGGTATCATTATCAGCCTCATTATGATATTCATAAGTTAACTACGAGTGGTATGAGACGCCAATGCCTCGCAACACCAAATGACTTAATTCCCTCCGTGCCGAACGCATATAATGCTTCCTGCCTCTCTTGGCCATAGTTCTAAAAGTTTTGAATGATTCGTTTTTTAACACGAAAGCGTTTTATTTCCCGATACACCAAGATTTCGCTGACGTAATATCAGTCCCGGAAATGATGCCAGTACAACGAAACAAGCGGCCTGTAAAGGGTGCACCTATGCACAAAGAGTCTTCATTCGGGGAAGCAACCTCTAGTACTAAAGAGTACGCTATACTTAGGGTTGTTCGTTTTCGGGTTTTATATTTTAACACGAAAGTGTTTCATGCCGGGGTACACCAAGAGTTCACTGACGTCGTATCCGTAACGGAAATGACGCCAGTACACCTTTGCCGAAGCGACCCGCAAGCAGGACCTCGCTCGCCAAGCACACCCACAAGACAGCCGCCGACCCGCAAATCATGCTCATCTGCAGATTTCGCTGCACATTTCACTTTCGTGTTTTACCGATTCCTATGACAGAGGAATCAACCACACTTTTTTTCTTGATGTTGCTGTTCGTCGTTCTTTGGCAAAAACAGTTTAGACAGAGCTTTGTTGACCACGTT
Organism: Haemaphysalis longicornis; assembly: GCA_013339765.2. Classification (NCBI taxonomy): domain Eukaryota; kingdom Metazoa; phylum Arthropoda; class Arachnida; order Ixodida; family Ixodidae; genus Haemaphysalis; species Haemaphysalis longicornis. The sequence goes on from CM023450.1 coordinate 75,131,356, forward strand.
TTCACATTTTTCTAAATTCTTTTCGCGCCTCTTTCGTATGCCCTGACGACAGCAAACTGCTTCAATAAATTCCCGAACGAAAGTTTTGAAATCAACGTCAATTTTCTTTTGAATTTTTTGTGCTTTGTGTATTTATAGGACATTGGGACTTCAGACCACCGCCGTATTGCTTTTACCTCACTGCTGAAATCCTCTTCTAATTTTCAGCGCCCATATACGTTTACTCCCCTTCGCGGGGAGAGTGCATGTGGCTATTGCGCTCGGTCGGTAGGCGCTAAACAGCCATCGCCATTTCCGTTGTTGACTCCATCAATTCAGGTGATAGGCAGGAATTTGATTTAATTGCATAGCTTTTACTGAGGTAAGGGTGACCACATAACCGTAGTTGACGAAAGAGACGAAGAAAAGAGGGGCTAGTGCTCAGTGAGCGATGATTGGGTCTGATTGAGTCACGTGGTCACAGTCGGAAATGGCGCGTAATATATCGGGAGTGCAACGACGCCATCGTACCCTACTCTTGCGAAGAAATACCTAGAGCCTGCAAGAAATTAGGGTCTTCTTAAGGGGGAACCAGGAGATTAGCCAGGGCGCGAAGAAAAGTATTACGTGACAAAGTGAAAGCCGCACTGACGTACTCGTGTGCTGCGCTTGGAACAGCGTCGTGACACAAACGGAGGGTCGCCTTACACAGCGACGTACGGCTGCCAATTTCAACGGAAGTCTAAATCCCCCGCCTCTGCGCTGAAATCGTGTTACTCACAACCAACCTCTCATTGTAGCGGTTGGTACGGAAGGCGTGACGTGACACGATCGATGTCACGACAAGAGAAAACAGCTCCACGTGGAAGACGATTACGTAGTTCTTCTCCAGGCTATCACTTGAGCGACGCATTCTCGGCAAGTGGGTCCTGCCGCGTAAGAACAAAAGACAAAGCAGCTAGAAAACTGTCATCATCACCAGCCTATCTATGCCCACTGCAGGGCAAAGGCCTCTCCCATTATTCTCCAATTACCTCGGTCCTGAGCCAACTGTGACCAATTTATCCCCGCAAACTTCTTGATCTCATCTGCCCATCTAACTTTCTGCCGCCCCCTGCAGCGCTTGCCTTCTCTAGGAATCCACTCTGTTACCCTTAATGACCAGCGGTTATCTTGCCTTCGCATTACATGCCCTGCCCACGTCCATTTCTTCTTCTTAATTTCTACTAATATGTCTTTAACACCAGTTTGCTCCCTGACCCACTCCGCTCTCTTCTTGTCCCTTAATGTTACACCTATCATTTTCCGCTCCATTGCCCGCTGAGTCGTTCTCAATTTAAGTGAACCCTCTTAGTGAGCCTCCAAGTTTCTGCCCCGTATGAGAGTACCGGTAAGATGCAGCTGTCATACACTTTCTTCTTCAGCGACAACGGTAGGCTGCTATTCATTATCTGAGAATGTCTGCCATACGCACCCCACCCCATTCTGATCCTTCTAATTATCTCTGCCTCATGGTTGGGATTTGGGGTCACAACTTGGCCTAAGTAGATATATTCGCTTACCACTTCCACTGCCTCGCCACCTATCTCAAACTGCTGTGCTGTCCCGAGGTTATTGATCATTACTTTAGTTTTCTGCATATTATTTTCAGGCCCACGGTTCTACTCTGTTCGCCCAGTGCGGAAAGCATGCTTTGCAATTCGTCACCCGAGTTACTTAGCAAGGCAACGTCATCAGCAAATCTGAGGTTACTGCGGTATTGTCCATTAACCCTTACTCCCACCTGTTCCCAATCCAACGTTCTGAATACTTCTTGTAAGCATGCTGTGAATAACATTGGAGAGATAGTGTCTCCTTGTCTAACACCCTTCCTTATAGGTATTTTACTGCTCTCCCTATGGAGGATGATGGTAGCTGTAGACCCATTGTAGATGGGTCTACTGTACGTAGACCCACTGTACGTTCATTATAAGTCTGCGACCACGGAGAGTCATGCGCGCCCATAACAACTTCCGTTAAGCCTCGCGAGTAAGGGAAGAACAAAATGAGCAACTCATCAACGAAAAGAAAGCAGTCAAGGAGGCTCGTCCGCTCGTCCGGCTCACTTTCGATTACTTCGTAACAGGACGTAAGAAAACGAGTTGAAGTTTTTCTTTCCGTTTGCTTTCAGGCTCTTTCATAACCCGTGCACGTTTTCTTTATAGTATGTATCTACGAAAGACGGCTTTGGCCTGAGGACGAGCTGACGGGTAAGTTTATGTACGGAGACGTCAGCGAAATGCAGCCGCCGCCGCAGCTGCCACGTGTTGTCTGGAGATGGGCCATCCTCTCAGGCCCCGTCACTACACGTCTCCGCCGCCGTCGCAGCCCGCGTCCCGTCTGTGCCGTCGTCGTCGTTGGAAAGGCTGGCCGTTTAAAGCGGGTTAGTCCCGCGCCACCAGAGCGCGACCACTTCTCTCTCTGTGGACATGGCTGGACGCCGAGGGCATTTGCAGTCGCCGTGGGATGTGGCGACGACGGCAGCAGCGCTCACACTGCGTGTATAGCGGAGCAGTCAACGACAGACCCGGAGGCCGCACAGTTCGGTGCAGCGCCTGCGAAGCTACGGGCATGCCGTAGGACTTCCCAGACAGCCTCTTGCGAGTCGCGGGGATCGTTTTCGCGCTCTTTAATTTCTTTAAACTTGGTCTTTGTGAAATGTTTTGAGGTCGAGACATGAGTCAATAGGCCGCGACCAATTCCAACCACAAGCTTAGCTCTAGAGTGAGACTGATGCCGACAGCTGCGGAAACATCTTCCTTTGCAATTGTCATACATTACCTTGGTAACACTTCAGCGTGAAGCAATGGCTTTGTGTTCGTTGTAGTCAAAACTTTTGGCGTGGTCTAGAATGTGCTTGAATGGCAGGGCGTCTACACTGAGTATAGTATAGTATAAAGTATACATTGAGTTGACCCGTTATAATTTGTATTAGAAATACACGGGCTAGATTACCCGTCCGATACGTTCTAAATGCTTGAGCAGATGCATTGTATTTTGGTAGACCCGAGGGACTAGCGGCGTCCCAATCGAAAAATTCGTGCACAGTGCCGACTACTGTGCCGTTTTTTATTCGTACAACCGGCAGCGCGCCACACCTCCCTAATTGCTTTGTCAATGCGCACGGCTAATATTAGCGATGATAATCACTTTCTGTGTAATTATATCGAAAGGTTTCCCTTAGCTTATTAGAACGGAAAAATCATGGGCACCGTGGCGCCTGAGAAGCGCGCTGATCATATGCCATCCACGACGGTGCCTTTTCATCGCACGCTGCGCCGAACTAGACAAGCCGTGTTCCGCTCCTGATTCAGCGTGCGCGCAGGCATAGCGCCCCGGAGTGTGTGAACTGCGGCCGCGTGTTCGCAGCACGACGGAGATGCAAGCTCGCACGGACGCGCTCCCGCACGCAAGAGCACATACGAAAACACACACAGACATTCACAATGCGGAAGCAGTGAAGCCGTACGGGTGCGTCGGCTGCACGCATGCGGTTCGCGGCATGCAGACGACGCCGCAATGCATGCAGACATCATGCGGACGATGCCGCAACGTACGGAGAAGAGCCGGCGTGCCGGCACCGCGGTTGCGAATCTGTGAACTTCGAAACGGCCCACCGGGCAGGAAGCGGTCATCGGAAATCGCAAGCGCTCGCCGTGGGAATCCTCCTTTTCTTTGCGTGTTTTTTTTTTTTTCTTTGTGGTGTTGCTTCTTCTGACCTTTAAGAAATAGGAGCGCTTCACTTGGGACGCGCTGCCCCGTGTCGCGGGAACACATGTACACTTGTCATAATTGCGTCTTCCATCTCTTTTTTTGTGTGTGGGTACGTTAGAGGTAGGGTACGTATTTATGTATGTACGGAATCAAAAGAGACAAATAATAGGTGGCGGTGCATATTCAAGAAGATAGTAGGTTCAAGAAGATAGGCCGCAAATGAATTGGGGAATGCATGCTTGCTGTGCCGCGATAATGAACACGAAAGAGTCACATGATGAAGTCGGGTCCAGTCATCGTTAAGAGCCAATTAATCAAACACAGCGACTACTTGGCGTGACTTGAGTGTGGAAACGCCAGCTTGGAAAGTTTAACGTTTGATATAGGAGCAACCCATATGTATCTAGAAAAGAAAGAAGTTTTGCAAAGTCTTTCCGTTTGTAGAGGCGAGATGTTCGCAAGTTAAGTCATCTACTATTCTCTTTAGATTATTTCGTTACCATGGGTTGCCGTTTGTTCACCGCCACCCATTCTCTTCTGTCTGCGGTTTCATTCATTACGCATATAGAATGCCTCGCCAAACTTAATACGTCAACTCAGTTGCCATGCAGTTTCACTCACAGCCCGGTGTATCGAAGCTAGAAAGACATTTTAAGCACATTTCCAGGAGACTGTACGAGTAAAAGTAAACCACAGCGGGGAAAGACCACAGTGTGGAGTGTGCCATCGTGGATCAATGTATTATGTATAGCGGACACCCCTTTCCAGGCACGACTCTTATTCGTTGCCACTGTAACGCGGACGGCTCCAATTGAAATCATTTTCTATATGGCGACTGGCAGACGCCGCGTTAGGTGAAGACCGCGTTGAACTCTATTTCCTGAACATTATTAGGTGAACTCTGTTTTCGCACTTTATGACTAGTGCTCCCGAAATGGGTCCCAATGAAGCAGATGGTGAGATAGGAGTAATAATTTGTGACGTACGATCTGACTATCGGGGAATCGGATGACGCGGCGTTTTTTGTGTTGGTGCTTGGTGATTCCCAGACACGAGAGACGGGACCCGAAACACTCTCTAAGAGCCTAGAATAGTCGCCGTGAAAAAAGAATGCGATGCATGGAAGACGTACAAGATAAGATCGCTGTGCGCGGGATGACAAAGTGAGCAAAATACAGAGAACTAAACATTAACTAAAGATTCTTTCCATTTTTACGCAGGAATTCATCACTCTTCCAAATTACATAATTATCAGCCCCGGCCAATGTACCTAGAACCGTTTAACCACCTCGCATTGCGTGATCACCATACCCGATGCCTGAAGAGAGTTCAGTGCATCCGGCGTAGCTAGAAAGTCAACTTGACGGTGGTTATCCATCACATGTTCTACACACAAAAGTATAAGTGTATGAGAGATCCCACCTCCCCTGGTCGAGCAAATTGTGAAAGCTCACAAAATATTGCAAACGTCGACCTGAGGAAGCTGTGATTCAAATTCGCCTTCTTCGATATACGCACTTTCTCTTGAATGTTACAGAGACAGATGAAAGTGAAGCGAAAAGGGGAGAGCCTTATGTTGAAATTAAGCAATTGCGAAAGCAAACAGCAATTTTGTAGCGTGAGCTACACTGGCCGAGGTTGAGCAGTTTCGCGTGGGTCCTGGAGAGCAGTGACGTCTCACGGCGCACATCTGGTGCGCCGGAGCCGTAGCCGCCGCGACTGGACTGGATTGGATTAAATTGAATTCGATTGGAAATCGTTTTCGCATCAGTAAGCGTGATAATCAGCTAATCCTAGACAACCGGGAAACTAAGAATAACCAGCTGAATCTTATCTCACGCTACGTATATCCTGGCATAGCCGAGCTAAGCCACTGCTAATTTTTTTTAATACAAACAGACCCTTCTAGCATAACAAGGGGGAAAGTATTGTTCTGTTCATCAATGACCACATAGACCATTGACATACGGCGGTCTCGACTCTCGCAGGGTGCGGAATATAGGCTTCCAGACATTCAAGAATCATAAAACTTCCAGAATAATCCACGGAACCTACACGCACGCTACCGCTGTCGGCGACGCACCAAAGCAAAGAGCGCGGAGGCAAGAAAAACAAAAAACGAAACGAGAATAGAAAAGTTCTTCCGTGGTGTGCACATCTGAGCGTTCGCGTGTTTGTCGGAGGCCGTGCCGCTGCCGCCAAAAGGAAGACAAAGACGGCTTTACGCGTCGGCGCTTGTAAACACAGCGACAGCCTCCGACGACCACCTGTCAAGTGGCGCGGTTGGAGGCCGCCGGCACCATTACGGATGGGCCTTCTCCTCGCCCGGCTTCCGCGGCTCCCGAGGGTGCGCCCGGGATCGCCTCATCCACCGCGAGCTGGGGGCAGCCATAAAGGCGAAACAAAAGGATGAAGCAAATGATGGGCACTGCTTCATAGCTGCTGGGCCGTTGCTGCCACGCAGCTTCTTCGTTGCGGCCCGAACAAGAAACTGAGCCACTAGTGTGCGGTATACGCGCAGACAATGGTGGGTATGTTCCTCGCGGTATGTGCACGAGCACGCCCCCCGGAAACGCCTATACCTCGGGAGCGCCTCCGGCTCCGCGCGTGCGTGTTAGTCGAGATGAGTCTGTGTGTGTGTGTGCGCGCACGCGCGGCATTGTGCGTGCTACGTCGTAATGCGGCTTCTTGTAAGGGAACAACGTCAGCCTCTGCAGGCAGCGCGGATCGTATAGGTCAAGCGGTGGGTGCCCGATGAGTTGCCGTTTACAGCATGATTACCTTTTGGGTACTTTGTTTTATTCCATGGCCTTTCTTTTTTTTTTATTGCACGTGCTCTCATAGATTTGTGGGGTGTACAAGAGTGCGCACGAAATTTCGGCGTGGTCTGCGGAAACCTTGGCTGAAGTGGGAAGCGTTATCCTTGTTCAAACGCAAATCCACTATTTCAATCGCAAACGTTTTGAGGTTTTGCCGAAATGAATGAGTTTGTAGCCGTTTAGATTACATTACTACCTTTTGCACGTACGAAATTATGTACATCCATGAAGTTCTGCGCGGCGGTTCGCCATGAAACGTGTCAATTGAGCCCTTGTGTACCGTGACGTTCATGTTAGCCGGAAAATGCTTCAGCAGTGCAGCCTACATTGGAATTTTCACGTGCGCGTTCATGCTTGCATGCTCGGATATGAGCATGTTAGCATACACCATCCCTACTGCGGCAGATGAAGCCTGGTCCCAATAGGTTCCTAATTTTTATTTTCTAAGCCTATTTGCATAAGCTTCAACCGGATACAAAAAGCCAACCGGAGCAAGAGCATACATCCTCGAAGACTGACAGCGGCAAAGTATAAAAGGAATGACACGCCGGCTCGTCCTTTACGTGCGTATGAAAACAATTACGACACGCAAAACTCGCCAGTATTCTCATGGCACCGATCTTCATCCACATTGAGCACAACAAATACGCACGTTGCAAGCCATCGGCTGGCCGTCGGCGGAGCTACAGCTATCGTCCCCGGCCTCAACGGTCGAGGATGACCTCCGCGCCCGCGACGGGGACGGGTTATGCCCGATGGCTCGGCACGCAAACATTCTCGAAATTACGCTTTGCATATCACCGGGGCGCCACTGGGAGCACCGCTCATCGGAAGATGGAAGGAAGGGGTCATCGACCCTTTACCTTGCCGGGGGAGGCAGTACGGGCAAGGCAGTGGCAGCGCTGTTCGTGCAATTACGGCCCGCTCCCCCTCGCCCGCACACCCATCCACCCAAAGGCGATACCACTCTTCGTTCCGAGTTGGACGCATCGTCATCTTGGGCAATGCGCGACCCGTTACCGCGACCCTGCAGCAGCGTACGTCCCTGAGCGTCTTCAGCATGCACGGTGTCGACACCATTCGGGCGCGGACCCCACTTGAATGCACGCATGCGCTTCTTTTGAACGTTCCTACCGCACATATTCACTTTCTACCTCACCACCACTGCACACGAAATGTTCCGTAAGGATGCAGGATTTCACTTGGCCATTTGCGTCAGCATTTCTTGGAGTTGAAGCTTGCAGAGGACATTTCTCTTTGTGGTGGACATATTCCGACGTTTTCTTCTGTTGCTGCCGTTGTGGACGTAGGTACGTTTTAGAATTCGAAAAACTGCCACAAGGCTCATCAGCGCAACAGATTTGTACCACGCAGGATCCACGTCCGTGCCAACAAGGCGAATACCAGGAAGTGAAAAACATTTCCAACGCGAAACATAATTGCCGTTGTTTCCACCAGGCACTGCACATTCTTCGTACATCGACTTCAAATTGTATACGATTAAGGTGGTCAGGATGTTACTTTCACGACGCACGTTGTCACCGGTATAATTAAAAGCCAGGACGGCAACTTTGGCCGCATGCGGCTCGTCTGAAAAAGATGGATTGGTGCGAAGCTATCTACAGCCAACTGCAACACGCACTAACGTTCGAAAAAAAGCTCGTTGTAATGAATAGATGCATGCCAGGGATCCGTTACTCCCACTGTCCCTCGGAATGAAAAGGATAATAATAACGCTTTTCAGGAAAGCAAAGAAGTGCACTTTTATTATATTTTTATTTAAACTCGCTGCACTAGCACAGCAAGTGTAGCATCCTATGCACTGGCCTCGCCATACCCAGCCTACACTAAACCTGTCACACCGAGTGTAGGCTCGGGGGATATTTTTTAGCCCACACTAGGTCAGCCAGTTTAGGTTAAAAAATTGTCTCTCACAACAAGCGAGCCTATCCCGCTCATCATTCTTCTGCTTACGTTCGCGAAGAGCGGATCTTCCCCTTGCTAGTCAGTAGTGGATCATAATCGCTATTACGATTAATAAGTGCGAGCAATGACACAGTATCACCCGGCAAATTTTAATGCTCTAGCATTCTTTTTCTGCATGCCGCGGTCTTTTCGGTGTGTCTTAGACCGTAAAACAACCAGTCTTACCCAGCCGAAACAGGGTCCGAGATCTTCATAAGAGGAAGGAAGGAAGGGTGCAGAAGGAAGACAGGAAAGTTAACCTGGCTAGAGTCTAGCTTGCTATCCCGAACGCGGGAAAGGGTAAGTAGGCAAAAAACAGAAAGGAAAGAATGAAGAAAAGTTGTAGCAGACAGGTATGCCCAGCGCTGAAGCGCTGTGCCCGTTCAAGTTCAGTGATTGCCACTGGATGATTTCAGTCTATAGTCTGTTGTTCGTCCACCCATAGAAAGCGTAAGGATTCCTTAGTCGCCTTCTGACCGGATGACAGGGAAGGCCAGTGACACAGAATCTTCTCCTCCGAAAATGGCCGCCGAGAGTCCAGGTTCCTCAATGCTGACGACAGCTGTTTTCTTTCAGGCGAGTAGCGTGGGCACTCGTACAAAACGTGGCGTATCGTCTCCGGCATGCCGCACGTTTCGCACTCCTCACTTGCTGCCATTCCTATTAAGTATGAGTAAGCATTTGTGAATGCCACCCCCAGCCAGAGACGACAAAGAAGAGTTGCGTCAGACCATGGGAGGCTTAGTGGAAAGGGACGTGGCAGGTGCGAGTCAAGAGCACCAATACGTGCACATGTGAATTCTTCTGTAGACCATTGCGGAGGTTGTTGTTTCCCGGGCAAGTATGCGGAGGGCCCTAGCTGCGTCCGTCCTAGACAATGGAATGAGTGCAGTCGTCGCTGTTTGATGCGCCAGCCGGGCGGCAGCGTCCGCACTTTCGTTGCCGACAATGCCGCAGTGACTGGGAAGCCACTGCAAGGTGGCATCATGACCCGCCTGGGCAGCACGGTGGTACACCATTCTTTTTACCACCAGTAGCTGTTTGTGAGGTCCCCGGCATAGGGCTGACTGGAGTGACTGAAGCGCAGGCTTTGAATCACAGAAGATAGCCCATCTCCGGAGCTGCATGCTGCAGACGAGACAACGTCGTGCAGCTTCCCAATGTCGTCTTTTATATCGGTATAAGGCGTCTAGCGGTTATCTAGTTAATACTCTCGACTCTCGTAATGGTTCGGCCTATTAGTTTCCTTGCAGGCAGGCACACACCACCTGCTAAGATAAAAGGGCCCGCACTCTTTTAGAATCCATCATATACGCTCGTGTGGGCAGGCCAAAGTTTTTGCAGAGTTCTAGTAAGCATGAGAGGAGAAGGGAGGGGAGAGAGGACGTGGGTTCAGCTTTTAACGGAGGTGGATTGACAAGGAAAAGAAGGGACTTGTCATTCTCCACCACATTTTCTCCCCTCATCGTAATTCCTGTCCTGTTTGGGACGCAGGACATCAGATAGACTCCGCAAAATCTAATGGGCAGCGTTTATGAACCGCACCGCAGAGCTGAGCATAGCACGGTATCCGCGCATGACACGAATCTATGGTATGTACAAGAAAACGAAGTGGAGGGGAGGTGAAGCCACACAGCCTGGGTGGACAACGGCAAAAGAGCATAAGCGGTGGCGGTCTTTGTATCCGCTTCGCTGCATCCGGAACGGCCGCGTGCAGCTCGCATTACGGTGACGCGCGGCGCATGGAAAATTGCAGGCTTGTGCTGTGCGCCCGGAGAGATGTTATAGCCCGTCAATAACGGCCGCGCACTGATATCAGCGCACCGTCCTCTCGCTTTGGGTCATTTCACACTGAAATGGGGCGGGCGCTTGTGAACCAGCATCGTGCCTTTGACTCCCTCCCCCGGTCTCCCTCCCATTTTTTTTTTCTTTAGAACACTGGGTGGTTCTGCTGGGTCTGCTCCGGGGAGTCCACGTAAACACGATGCCCTGGAAACATTTCTCACAAAAAGGTGGCTGCGTACTGATAATGGCCTTTTTTATCTGCGAATCCCCATTCGCATGCAGGTGGGGTGCCTCGCCACCAGCATAACACCTAAAAAGACCCTGACACACTTTTTTCAACCTTTGTCGAAATTATAAATGCTTGCAGAAAGTACCCAACCAACATATCCAGCACTTTGATTAGGGGTTCGAAAATACTTCAACCAAAAATTGCTGCTTTATGCCCATCAGAAAAACTTCGAAACTTGCCCAAAAGATTTTTCTCTGTTTCCCGGTCTTGGCGTTCTTAGACCATTCAATTACGCCATTACAGCGGTGTAGCGGCTATTGACCCACTTTTCTTCAGTCGCAGCAATGAACGCATTCGATAGCCACTTTAAAAAGAACTCCACAGAGGCAAGGAGAAACGGAAGGCGAAAAAAAAAAAAGAAACGGAAGGCGTATCTGCTGCGACGAGCAAATCACCCAGTGCCCCTCCGCGCTGGCGATAACTATAGCTTTCACAGTGCTTCCATACGCGAAGGAAAATGTAAAGTGTGGCACAGTCCCGTTAAAAAAGCAGTACCCTGGCCCATATTGTCTCCTACATGTAGTACACTAGCGAGTGAACAGGCACTAGCGTCTACTCGAATCGCATCCAGGCCAGCCGTGCCAACATTGGTACCACGGGAAGAACATTGGCTTCGTAATTGGCTTGACTTGGAATGTTTTAATGGTTGTAAAAATACCTTAAGGGCAGCAAAAACGCCGAGAAACGGGGTTGTTTGCACCGATAGGAAAAAAAAATGTAATAAAAATGAAAACTTGAAATAAGGGTCTCGTGCTTTTTTTTTTCTTTTTATCAAGAGCGTGTGCATCTCTTCACCTGTCGTTAGTATGCAATTTCGATAGGCCAGTTGTCACTGCAGACTTTTGAACTCAGAAAACCAGAAATAAAGTTTTAATGCTTTAGCCGATATTTTTAATTAATAAATTACTGTAACAGTTTGCTGCTCAAGGGCGGACGAATTTCACTTTGATTTGATCGCGTCGTGCCGATAATTTCGGAGCATACACAAGTTTTGTGAACTATGCCTATAATTTATCCTCTTAAGGCAGCGGTCGAAGCAGCTGTAACTTTAACATTTGGGTTTTCATGAAAAGAAAATTTCTTGTCAACAGCCATATTGATCAGGAAGAATTACAGACTGAACCGCAAACGAAAAATGTTCCCGCAGTCGTCCCGCTCAAAGAAGAAAAAAAAACGATTTCGATTATTCTTCGCATCTACTCACCTACCCGTGCAGTATCCTTACGATCTCTGTATAACCAAGGCGTTCTTGAAAGCATTCATTTGCGGTTAAACTAAGTTGAATGATTCCTCAATTACGTCACTCAAGCTGAGATGGGGCTATATGTTTGCGTTTGTTCAAGAGACGTGCTGTATCTGACATGTTTAATTTCAAGGCTCATTGGAGACCAATGAGCCCCGGAGATCATTGGAGACCCGGTTAGACCAATGCGTTTGCGAGGTATCGCGCCCGTATAAACTGTTCCTTGCTGCAGCTCAGCAAGAAATTTCAGTGTCCCAGAACGAATTCTATAACCCAAATCTTCGCAGCGACTGCATCGTCACAATGTCGGACCCACTAGGTAACCTATTATTCTTCACCATTCTAAGCATGAACTTCCAGACAAAAAAATAGTATTTTGGATGTAAATTTAAACATTCTTCGGATACCGTGAATGTGGGGCAAAGAAAAATAGGCAGTGGCCCACAGGGCGATTATTAATTTTCCTAGCCCGTAAGAGAGAGAGAGAGAATGAGAGAAAGAGAGAGGGAGAGAAACAGAGGAGCGCTGCAGCTTCTCAGCGGGATGTTTCGATGGCCGGGGTTGGGGGGAAGCGAAGCAAGACGCAAGACCGTTATGTGACCTTCGCTCTCGGGATGCCGCGGGAGCACGCGAACACGCACTAGCCGCTGGCGGCTGCGGCGTGCGAGAGCGCTGGCTCGCCCCAGCCGACCGCCTCGGGCGGCGAGGAATTAGCGAGCTCGTCGTCGGGGAAGCCGGAGGAGCAGCAGCAGCAGCAGCGGGATCTCCTCCTCCCTTGGCGCACCGGTGCACGGTGTCGTTCACCTGACCCCCGGAATACGGCAAGCAGGTCCGCACCCTCCGCGCCCACCGTTGCATCGTCTCTCTCTCTCCCCCTCTATCTACTTCTCCCTCTCTTGTCCCTCTCGCTTTGTCCAATGGAGTCTACAGGGAAGGCCCCGAAGTCACGTCACCGTATGTTTCGCGACCACGAGACGGGAATGTCGTCGGGGGGGGGGACGAAGTACACGTGGAAAATGAAGAGATGCTACTTGGTCCCAGCGATGAAGGGAAACAGAGAGGGAGAAAGCAGACCTGAGAGCTCGTGCACTTTGTTGTCATTATGGCTGGTGGCACTGCCTCATCTCTCTCTCTCTCTCTCTCTCTCTCTCCTCTCTCTCTCTCTCTCTCTCTCTGTTGGGCCTGCTGGGCCTACGGCAGCAGAATACCAGCGCAGCTGCCATGCGCACTTCCCCTACGAAACGAAACAAGGTGCTGCGCAAGGCAGAAGAGACGAGGCGTGGGGGACATAACTTGTTGACCTCCTTCCACTTTCCCGCGGTTTATATAAGCGTCCGGAGGAATGCTTGCTAAATGAGCGGCGCCGCCGTTGGCTCCGCGGCACGCCGATAATTGTGTAAGAGAAAGAAGCGCATGCCATACACTTTGTGCTTCCCAGGGGAATCCCGGTGCTTGTGGGGCTACCTTCCTGGAGCGGCATACCTACTTTGATCCACTCTCGCAGCTCCGGTATGGTGGCCGCGAAGCAGAACTTTGAAATAAGGCGACTCTTCAGAGTAGACGTAGTTTACGTGCAGTACCGCTGTACTGCAAGATGACCGAATTGCGAACTGGAGTGAAGTAGTTCGGCCAAATAAGTATACATATGTGGACGCACTCTTTGCATTGTGCTCTCCCTTAACTCGCACCATTCATCTGTGACAAGTCGTTTTGCTTTGCCTGCGAGTAGGCGATGAAAAATTAAAGCATTTACGTGTAGTCAATTGTTCATTTCATGACTACGTATAGTGTATCACTATACGTGTATCACTAAGGAACAGGTAACTAAACGACAATGTACACATAATTCGATGGCATGACACTATAACGCGAAACGGCGTACAGCTAGTACGCCATTTTGTGAAAGAAGCACAGCTAGTTCTATGTGGATCAGATGGTTCCGTTTGATCTTTCATTAGCCAAAAGCGGCGGTGTGTGCGAATAATCGATTCACTTCACTTGCGTTAATCGCACTGTCGACTAGACCAACTCACTACTCATTGCCAAACTCAAGACAATGACCGATCAGGTGACTCACATGATACGCCGGATCGCCACGAAAACCCGTGGCATGGGAGAGGTGGACCTGCTTCGGCTCGTCCAGGCCTTTGTCGTTTCGAGGATTTTATACGTGTTGCCATACGCTCTGCTCAACATCACCGAGACACAGAAGGTCAACACGATGATCCGCAAGGCCTAATAAACAACAGCACTCGGACTTCCGGTCTCCACTCCACCGAAAGACTTCTTCGGCTCGGCATTCACAACACTGCCGAGGAGCTAATTGAGGCTCATCTAACCAACCAAAGAGCGAGGCTGGGGGTTACGGAAACGGGGAGGGCGATCCTCTCACGCCTGAGGCTCTCGGCTCCACTCGACCACCCGCTTGCACTCACGGGAAACCTACCGCACGAAGTCCGTAAAAACATCACGGTAAACCCACTGCCGCGTAATATGCACCCCGTGTACCACGTCGACAGGAGGGAAGCCAGAGCAAAAGCCATATACAAGATCTATGGCAATCAACCAACAACAGCGTATACGGACGCGGCGTCTTATCCGGGTAGGTCAGCGGCGGTTCCACCGTAGTCGTCGAAAACAAGCCCCTTTGCAGCCTCTCGCTTGCCGGCGACAATACTATACAAGCAGAAGAAGTAGCAATCGCCCTCGCCGTCGTACAAACTAATGCAGCGGTCATGTCACCGACTCGCAGCAGGCTTGTCGAAATTTCGCTAGGGGGGGGACGCCTTCACACAACAACTCTACGCATCATTCAGCAGCAGCCCTGAAGAGGCTAATCAGGATTGTATGGGCTCCCGCACATCACGGTATCCCTGAAACGAGGCGGCGGGACGCCCATCGCTCGAGAATTGACCCCACCCAGCGGGCGCCGAGAGCAGCGTTGCCGAACCCGAGCGCATGCAGCCCTTGACCTCTTACGCCGAGATCACGCAGCACTACAGGCTGTCGCGTCAGACACTCGCTCCCCCCACACAAATCTCTACCCCGAGAGCACGAACGTCATTTACGTGCTCTCCAGACCTAATACATTCCCCCATCCTATCCGGCTTCACCTTTTCGACCGACAGAACTCCCCGCTTTGCCGATTTTTGCGGAGAACCCGGAACGCTACGCCAATATGGTCGGAGATGTGACCAATCTCCACTGATTTCCTACCAACCTGCAAACTTTCCACTGTCGAGCTTTGGGAGAGCGCCTTGGCGAGCACCAGCCTGGACGACCAGCTTCGGCTGGCTCAAAGGGCTGTCGATGCTGCCAGCGCTCAAGGCATCCTGGACTGAGGACGCCTCCTTCAAGCTTCAGCACAATCCCCCCTGTTGATTTAAATAAACGTTTATTCTCTCTCTGGAACGTACTTCGCGCGCTTCAAACTATATAATTCGGGTTGACTCTCTACATTTAATTTGGGGCTTTTCTAGAAAGTTATCCTGAATCCACCTGCATATCTTCACCCTTCAGTATCGGCCATTAGAAGGAACAGTTAACGCGAGATTAACTTCCTGCACGAGGACGAAATAGCATCAATAAGGCTTGGTGTTGGGCTAGTTGGTATCGAGACATCAAGAAGCGTAGAGCGCTGAACTTTACAGGACGACCACAGAAAGAAGGACACACGAAAACGGTTGATGCGCTACTAGCAACTGTAAAAAGTTCAATGAACAAGAAAACGTATAAATACCCCTGCCACCACTTATCACATCCCAAACGCGTGCGTCTCTTATCAATTCATACAAACGTTTTCAGATACCCTGTCCCTCTTTCCAGCAACGAAACAGACGGAGTACTAACACACTCACCCTCGAGGCCCGAAACCGTACAGA
Source organism: Haemaphysalis longicornis (assembly GCA_013339765.2). Lineage (NCBI taxonomy): Eukaryota > Metazoa > Arthropoda > Arachnida > Ixodida > Ixodidae > Haemaphysalis > Haemaphysalis longicornis. Next base: position 75,147,070 of record CM023450.1, read on the forward strand.
ATGGTTCACAGATTTCCCTTGTCACTCGGTCACGGGACTTAAACAGAACCTGGAGCGCATTTGTCTGGAGTGCATTTGCACTTGGCGCAGTGCTGTGCAAGATTGCCCGAAACAGCCGTCTGCTGACACAGCGCACGGTGCTCCTTCAGCCGCTCACTGAGACATCGTACTGATTGCCCTATGTATGACCTTTTGAAAGTAAGCGGGACCTTGTACACATTGCCAACAAAGCACTTCACAAACTTGCGGATGTGCGCTACACAACAACCAATGTCACTGTTAGAGGCCTTTTTTTTGGTCTCCAGTGCTTTATCTACCAAATTGCGCATGCTTCCATGCTTATCTGACGCAGAATAAACCACCTGTATATTATGTCTGCCCCTTATTTTTTTATTTTTTTTCAAACGATGGGACAAACAATGAATATACGGTATCACCACCGCACGTCTATCTGGTTTTTCACACGTCGTCTGTTTTCCATTAACAACAACGGAGATAACCGTTCTTGCGACAGAACCGATCAAAGATGCCGAATAGACACCTTTCCTGAGCCTGATCAAAGACCGGGTGCATTGTGTTCGGCTTTTCTGGTAGGTGGATAATGAATGAGGTATTTCCCTTGGCCCCCAAAGGAGCGGCATTATCAGGCTTTTTCCGCTTCGTGACCGCGCACTCCAACGCAAAAACCTCCGTAATGCATGACCTATCAGTGAATTCCACCGCTTTCTGGAATTGCGGTTGCTCGCGTACATTTGGCTGTCTGTGGCACTGGAAGGGCGCTGAAAATAGTTTAAGTTTTAGCCAGTGTGACATGTTTTTTCACCAGATTAGCGTTCACAGCGCGAGCAGTCCATGGATGCTGAGGGAAGAAACATTTGTTATGCAAAAAAGTTGCAGAGGATTTCTAAACATGTTATTACGAAATAAGAAAGCGAAAGCGTGCGATTGAACTTAGGACGATTAAGGCTTCATGGCCCTGGCACTGGCGTCATTCCTATCATACGATGTGCTTCAATACCATAAATACAAAGTACAGGCGCCCGCAACTTTTTTTTAAATCCTTCAGCACTTCTACGTGGACTCAACGAGGAAACTCCGCTGTCCGTCTTGATATGCTTTATCTACCCCATTTTGCCGCATACAAAAACTACTATTAATAAAATGCTTTACAGCCTTCATATTTCCATAAAAGACGGATTATGCTGCCTCCGAAAAATGTCTTCTTAGCAATGCATGCGCGTATAGGAGACAGCGCACTTTACAGGAGTTCGGTCTTCAGCGTTTCATTGTGATTACATGGTGTCTTATGGAGGTATTTAATAAATTACCCCAGGTATTTCATAGTTTCACATAAAAGCGCTTTAACAACCATTTCCCCTCTAATTTTTTTTTACTTTGAAGTAATTTTTTGTTCATGATTTTAAGCTTTCTTTTCTCCCTTTACCATGTCTTATTTTTCCTTTTTACTTTTATGCTCCCCCCTCCTACTCCCAAATCAAATCCTTGATACGATGCAGCTCAGTATGGCTGTCTTGGGAGGCGGCACGTAGAAGATATCACGCAAGAAGGATGTTCACCAACCATAAATCAGTAAATTTAGTCATCGCTGGTACCGAAGCAGGTTAGCCTCACGCAGCCTAAGTTCGAATGGATCCGAATGCTTCTCTGTCGTGAACTCAACTAATTAGGCGTCTTAGAAGCATGATGGCTCAGTGCCTTAAATTTATTGACCTTCTGCAAGCCATTGATTCGACTATCAACTCCCATCGCCTACCAATCAGCTTTATCCAGTTAAGGCGGTTTCACACCATGAGGGGACTCGGCCGACTGCACATCGATAACTTTTTCTTATGTGCTCACCAAGATTGTTGTGAAGTCCACAGATGACCTCTAAGCTTGAAAAATTGAAAGATCGTTGCTGATAGCAGAATCCGTTTTGCTACTTCCGCCAGAAGAATTAACCGGTTAGTAAAAGTTGCGAAATGGTCTTTCTGTCTGGGCATATCAAGTATGCCTTGTCCAAGCACGTACGTGTGTACGTACGTCATGACGCATCACTGTTATCACAATGATCATCAACATCATCGTGCCCCGTTCCTCAGTAACGTAATAAAGAAGAGCATCATCCTAATCCTGCCTGATATAATACTCCTGCAACACAGTCGTTTCCAAGGCTTTGGAACCACGCTGCACGCCATTTCACTCAAATGCCGCCATTGAGCTGCTGCACAACGTTTTTCAAAGGAACTTGGCTTAAATGCTTTCTGTATCGAAGGAGCACCACCTCCGACACGGGAGCACCATTTTTGAAGTTCTCGAATGCCTTTGAGGCGTAAACGTTCATACCACCGTGCGCAGAGTCTAGCTTAATGCAAAAATTACAAAAAAAAAGCCGAGCAAATTTGGATTTAAAATAGCAAGTTACTATAAAATTTGAGACAGCAAGATAGAAAACAAAGGACGACGAAGCAATAAAAAAATTGGCGCAACTTGCACTGGTAATGCAAGGTTGGACAAACAGCACAGCTGGGGGTCGACTTTGCTTCTCCCCACACTGGCAGCGGATCCCAGGGGAGAGGGAGCAGCCGGACCCCAGCAGTGCAAAGCTGTTTTTTTTTTTTTTACGGCACTGTATAGCAAAGACCATTAATTATGTGCAGTGGTTTATTCAGTAGCAATCGCCGTCATCCTTTCGTCGCCGTCTTCGGATGGCACAGCAGCGTAGGGCGAACCCTCTTGTAGCGCGTCATCGCCTCCGCTTCTCCGCTTCCTCGTCCGCTGGACCGGTGACCGTCTCTTTTTTTGTTTTTTGTGGTATTTTTTGTGCTCGGTTGTCCACGCATGAAAACTGTGATTCCCAAATCACCACCCATCGTTCATACAAACGTGTGAATTGTGAAGGGATGGCTTGACAGGCTCGTCGTCATCGTGTTCAGCGCGGCGGACCCGTGGCGCGCCGGTCGCAACACGACGACGACGACGATGACGACGACGAAGAGGGCTCGTCATGTAGCTTGAGCTCACGCGCAAGACTGGACAACACCGGGCGGTCGCCGCGAGGCACTCGGGTTTTATGTCTCCGCCGGACGGATTTGTGTCGACCTAAACAGCTCTCCTATTAAAAATCCCGGGCTCTCTCCACTAACGGGAAACCTGGGGAGCGGTGAAGCATGAAGTGCATAAGTGTATTCTTTGCGCCTTGGCGTTTTTGCCAACGGAGATGAAACTGTTGGGGGGTACAGGGTATACAGCTTCGCTTGTCTTTGAAGACGAAACTCTCTAGCGCGAGGCATGAATGAGTGTCCCGGTGTTTTTGTTTAATACGTGTTACAAAGTTATCCAGCGTGAGGCGTAAACAAGCGTGCCGGTGTTTTTTTTTTTTAGTACGCGTTACGATCTAGCGCGGGGAGTAAACGAGTTTCCCAGTGTTTTGGTACCGTGACTACATGAGACGACGATTACGACGACGACAGGAGACGCCAACAGCCCCAACCCCTAAGGGGCTTCGCACCTAAAAACAGAGCAACGAAGGACCACTGTTCCCCGACAACAAAAAGTTTGTTCCTAGCTTCAGCCTGGCACTCCAAAATAACTTGCAATTAGGGGGAAAAACACCTATTTTTACAGGTGTATTTACTTTATTATAACAAGTTACGTTGTTTTATCTTTCGTCTCCTGTGAAAGTTTACCAGTATCCTGTCTAGCCATAGTGCCCCCGACTTCTCCTGCACACTCCGTGATAATGCGTGTTGTTGTCGCTGGCTTCCTGTGTCGTAAGCTCGGCTTCCTCGTTAGGTGCGGAATATCGGTTCTGCAGCGCGATCCTGAATTCTTCTACTTTACGTCTTACTGTTAGCTCATTTATCGGCTTCTTTCGAACTAGCTTGTTGCGGTCCCTCCTCAAATCTAGCCTAATTCGAGATCTTGCCATATGGTGGTCACTACACCTTACCCTTACGAGCACTTCCACATCCTGCCCGACGCCAGGGTTATCGCATAATATGAAGTCTATTTCATTTTTGTGCTCCCCATTCGGGCTCCTCCAGGTCCACTTCCTACTCTCCCGTTTACAGAAGCAGGTATTCATTACGCGTAGGTTATTCCGTTCTGCAAACTCAACTAGTAGGTCCCCCCTGCTATTTCTACAGCCCAGACCATAGTTCCCAATTGCGTTGTCTCCAGCCTGATGCTTGCCTACTTTAGCATTGAAGTCCCCCATAACTACGGTATACTGTGTTTTTACTTTAGCCATTGCCGATTCCACATCTTCATAGAAGCGTTCCACTACTTGGTCGTCGTGGCTGGATGTGGGCGCGTAGCCCTGCACCACCTTAAGCTTGTCCCTCTTATTGAGCCTAATTACAAGACCTGCTGCCCTTTCATTAATGCTATAGTATTCGTCTATGTTGCCAGCTATGCTTTTATTGACTAGAAATCCCACTCCCAGTTCTCTTCTGTCCTCTAGACCACGGTAACATAGGACGTGTCCATTTTTCAGCACTGTAAAGGCTTCGCCTGCCCTCCTAACCTCGCTAAGCCCTATTACATCCCATTTAATGCCCTCTAATTCCTCGAGCAACACCTCGAGACTTGCTTCGCTAGATAAGGTTCGCGCGTTAAACGTTGCCAAGTTCAGATTCCATTGGCGGCCTGTCCTGATCCAGGGATTCTTAGCACCCTCTGCTGCGTCACAGGTCTGACCGCCGCCGTGGTCAGTTGCTTCGCAGCCGCTGGGGACTGAGGGCCGAGGGTTAATTGGCGTATTCATGGGATGTTGTGGCCGTTACTACACCAGGGTGGCCAATCCTGCTCTGGTGAGGGAGTGCTTTACCGGCAATGGTCGCCGGGGTCAGGCCGCACCCCAAGCCCCTTTGTGCAATTCCATCAATAGGCGGATTTTTTTTTTCCGGTGGGAATTGTCCGGCACCGGGATTCGAACCACGGTCCTTCTGCACGCGAGGCGGGTGTTCTACCTCTACGCCATCGCTGCCATCTTTATGAAGCTAAGTTTTTCTTAGAATTCAGAAGCATTCTTAGTCTTTATTACGTTATTGTGTTTTTTTATTGCGAAAACTTTTTATGTCGTCAATGTGTATTGCATATTCTGTCTCGTTTCGTGCGTACTTTATATCTACTTGTGGGCCGTCGCTGTGTACTCTTTCTGCGCAGGTTTCTTACGCTTACTGTTCGCACTTGTGTCCATTTACTTGGTGTAAGGGAAAAATTGTTTTGTTTAGTGTCTTGTGTGCAATTTGGTAAAGTTTTTTCGCCTCTTTAAGAATTTTTACAGCGCTCCGTAAAGGGAAAGGGGCCAAATCCGCCCCTGGCCACGATGGAATTCAATGGATTCACCTACGCAATCTACCTGAACCAGCCCAGCTACACCTCCTCGAACAGCTAAAAATCACTCGTGGGAAACCGGACTCGTCCCCAACCACCTGAAACTGTCGCTCATATTTCCAATACCGAAACCAAACACGAAGAAACAAACCCCCGACGACCTCTCGCATCTCCGACCGATATCCCTTACTCCCGTTATCTGCAAACTAATAGAACGGCTCTCCATAACCGAATCGCCCACTATCTTGAATTCGTAAGGCCCATTTTCACCCCTCACAAACAGGTTTTCCCCTAATCTCAGCACCGCTGACAGCCTCTGGCTCCTCAGACGGGTGATTAACCGGAAATACTCCCGACAACCCCCCGACTACCTTCTCGCACTAGACTTACAGAAAGCCTTCTACTGCGTTAGCCAACAAGCAATCCTTGAAGAATTTTCTGAGGCATTTCCCAGCCAGCAAGCTCAAACCTGGACCCGAAACTTCCTTGAAGCTCGCCCCATTCAATTACACGGAACCTACCCCGGCTGGTCTCCCCGAGTCTTTTACCTTGACAGGGGTGTACCACAAGGCTCCATACTTGGCCCAACTCTTTTTAACTTAGCCATGACCAGAATAGCAAGACGGATCACCACTGAGTCCACAGCCCGCTTTACTATCTACGCCGGCGATATTACTATATGGACCGAATCAGCCCAATACCCAAATCAAGACGCCATGATTACCGACCTCCAGTGCGCAGTGACCGGACTCGAAAAGGTCCTCTCCGACCTTGGCCTGTCCCTCGCACCTCACAAAACATAATTCCTCGCCATCTTCGGCCGTCAACCCCCCACCGATTACGTGCCACCTCAAGTCAGTGTCGCCTCCATTTCTGTGTCAGCCAGACTGGAACCAATTAAACTCCTCGGAGTCTACATTGGAACCAGAAACAGCCCCACAATATGGCTTAATCACCTTAAGCATAAATGGAACTTCGTGCAGAACACCCTCCGACGGCTCTCAAACAAACATGGGGGAGCCAACCAAAAGGCTATCAGCACCCTCGGCAGAGCAGTAGTGGTGGGCATTCTTACTTACGGAGGGACACATTATGACCTCAACTGCACCCAATGACACACGCTACAAGTTGTTCACAATTCCACCCTACGCACCATCACTGGCTTCCCACATCATACAAAATTGCAAACCTCCAACAAGCAGCGACCCTCCCACCAATTGACCGCATCATTCAGGAACAAACGGATCAATACAATTTCGATTGATTGAAGCGTTTAACGCGCCGACGCAACGCAGGCGATGAGGCGCGCCGTAGTGGAGGGCTCCGGATTAATTTTGACCACCTGGGGATCTTTAACGCGCGCCGAAATCTCGTACACACGGGCGTTTTTCCTTTTCGCCTCCATCAGAAAAGCGGCCGCCGCGGCCGGGAATCAAACCCGCGACCTCGTGCTCAGCAGCGCAACGCCTTAGCCACTGAGCCACCACGGCGGGTATCAATACAATTTTAAACGACAACTAACCCACCAAGGCGTGCTCCTCACTGCGTGGGATCAACGAAGCAATATTCCGCTACCTAATTTTGCAGCCCCGATACCCCCCTGGCAGCGGCTGCACTTCACTCAATCCGTCACCTCTCAACCCGTCCCACGCAGGAAGCCCAAGCTTCGACAGCAACGCTGCCGACGCCTTGCCTCAACTAAACGACCGTGTCATCAAATCACTGCGCTCCAAACATCAGACTGCCAAGTCCGAATCGACTGGACCCCCGGTCATGAACCAGCCGCTCCTGGGAACCAAGCAGCTCACGTGGCTGCACAGGAGGCCCTTCTCACAATAGCCCCCGATGGACCCCCGGCGCCGCCCTTCTCGGACCACGCCTGGCCCAACTGCCCTGACGATGACCCCACTCTCGCTCCCGCAATCAGGCTCCGTAGATTCAAGCAGCTGAAACAACAACGCCTCAAGGCACTCACCCCTTCAGGCCACCTCACGTCCTTCCCCTCCCTGACCCGAGCACAAGAAATCTTCTTGAACAAGTTCCTGACCAACACCTGTACGGCACCAGAGACCATTCGACAATGGCATTATCCCCAGCACGCCCCCCGATGTCCCTACTGCCACCACTCGATCGCAGCCGATCTCCACCACCTCATCTGGCACTGCCCCAAGTTTTCTCGATTTGGTACATTCACTCCCCCTCACCACGACACCTCAACCTACATCGACCTAACATCCCTCTCACACGACTCTTCGAAATCGCCATTTATGCCACAAAAAGCGTCCTAGTATGGGCAATTTAGCAGTGGTCTGCACGAGTTCTGAAGAGAACCCTTGAGGCCGGCATCATAAGAACAGTGCTCCGTCCTCCCCATTCCCTATCCCCCCCCCCCCCGGCCTTTGGCCTTCCTTTCTAATAAAGTTTACAACAACAACAACGAAGAGATCCAGCGCGAGGCGTAAACAAGCGTCCCGGTGTTTTTTTTTCGTTTTTTTTTTAGTGCGCGTTGCGTTCTAGCGCAGGGAGTAAACGAGTTTCCCGGTGTTTTGGTACCGTGACTACATGACACGATGATTACAGACGACGACAGGGGACGCTAACAGCCCCAACCCCTAAGGGGCTTCACACCTAAAAACAGAGCAACGAAGGACCACTGTGCCTCGACAACAAAAAATTTTGTTCCTAGCTTCAGCCGGGCACTACAAAGTAACACATTTAGGGGAAAAACACTTATTTTTACAGGTATATTTGCTTTATTATAAAAATTTATGTTCTTTTATTAAGCTAAGTTTTCCTTAGAATTCAGAAGCATTCTTAGTCTTTATTACGTTATTGTGTTTTTTATTGTGAAAGCTTTCTATGTCGTCATTGTGTATTCTATATTGTGTCTTGTTTCGTGTGTACTTTAATCTACTTGTGGGCGGTCGCTGTGTGCTCACTCTGTGCAGGTTTCTTGCGCTTACTGTTCGCACTTGTATCCATTTACTTGGTGTAAGGGGAAAATTGTTTTGTTTAGTGTCTTGTGTGCAATTTGGTGAAGTTTTTTCGTCTCTTTAAGAATTTTTATAACTTCGTGATCTTTAAAATGTCTTTATAAGAACTTTACAACTTACGTGAGGAGGAGTAGCCGGCGCTCATACCAGGCGCCAGCCAACCTCTGCTTTTCTGTCATGCATTAAAAAAAGTTTTTTCTGGCCTAAGGCAACGCTTTAGTTTCATTTGTTTTGCCAAGTTACGATAACGAAACGCGGCGTTTGATCACAACCTGCTTTGCTTCTGTTGGAAACTGTAGCAAAAAGAAGGGGCAACCGGGGTGAGCCCGCTTCTTGTGTGACAACTGGCGGAGGAGAAGCAGATACGGAGGAGCAGTCGAGTGACACGCCCTTGCCTGTCTCGATGACGGGGATTATGAAGGTGAAAAGTGCCGTGTTGCCACCCGCTACTCATATCAGTGAAGGGGGCGGAGGTTTGAGTGCGTAGTATTCGTTGGGCGACCTCCAGGTGCCCCGTTCCCGTTCCCGTTCCCTCTTGCCAACTCGCCTGTCACCGGCTCCGCGATAAACGAGAATAACCGGTGAGGTAGGAACATTGACCCTGTTCTCTGGCTACAGGCAGCTACAGACAACGAGGCAAAAGTGTACGTATAGACAAAAGACCGGAACGTAAAGATGTGGAAGACAGTGAACGATATATAATGATTAAAACCGCCTCCGGGGGAAAATAACAATTACCACGAACACACACATGTACGTACGTATATCACAAGACTCCCAAACTGTCTTCCTCGTCCCTGCAGTATCTTCAGAAGCCACAAACAATTTTCGTGCTTCGAACAGCACCATCGCGGTTGGTCCAGAGGATAAAAAATGTCCCCTGGAAGGCTGAATGTTCTCGCTGAAGAGTCGGAACTTATTATAGCATGTTTCCGGTGGTCGGAGGAGCGAAAGCCTTGCAGTTACTGAAAGTTACAGGCTTTTCAACGAGCTAGGTGCAAGGCTTTAACAGGCACGAGACAGTAACGTCTGAAGTACTACAGGCCGGCTAATAAAAACGCGCCACCGCCAGATGCTATCGCTGCTTCGTCCCGGCTGTTCTAACGCAGTTAGGTAGACGCCGCACAGTAACGTGACTCGCGACCACTTACTTCTTCGACGTATTCGACGAGTGCACAGACTGTTATGCGGAGCTGCTACGTTCAGTCAAACCATTTAGAAAGCCTACAAGAATGCCACGCACCACTATTTGTTAATTTTTGCTTTCTTACCCTCTTGCCGGCATGACAGGTGGCACAACAACACTACATCCGGCACGTGTTGTCAGCACGCAAATTTCTAGAATCCTGCGGTATTTCTCGGCGGCACAGAGCACTAAAGCTGTTGCTACGTCCGCGTCGGCACGGAAACTTATTTGCACGCCGTCGTTAGGTCCGGCAGTCGTGCTCCGCCGATGGACGCCACGGGCATACTAGCGGGCTTAGAGTTCGCTGACAAGCTAGTTGGCACCCCTTCACTTGGTATGCGTAGATCAGGCGCAGCTGCCCGAATGTTTTTGACAGGGCGGCCGGCTCCGACAAGCTATGGCGGGGAATAAAAGGAACCGCGATTCATATGCAATGCGGCTGAATACCTCGTTGCATACGTATGCTCGAGGTCGGCGTGAATCCGCGAGCCGCATGCCAGTAGATTTCCGCGCCAAAAGCAGCATCGTAAGACAGCGGTAACAAGCGTAGCCCCTTTTTGCGTGCATAGAGAGTACAGAACGGGAAAGAAGAAGAAAAAAGACTGAGATATGCATGATAGAAGCAAGGAATCTGAAAACGAGAAAAAATATCACCCTGGGGAAAACAGAACCAGTTTGTCCGGCACCCTAGGCCCCTCAGCGATGAGTTGACGACTGCTGCGCGGCTGATGCGCAACGAGAAATATAAAAGAGACAAACGAATATACACCCTGAGCCGGGGATATTTACGGGGTCGCCCTACCGCCGTCGACAGTCCGATTTGAGGCGTCGATGACAAAGCGGAAAGCTCGAGTAACCACGGAGGTACTACCAGAGAAGAAGAATCCGAAGTGCGAGGTACAAGTAAGAGATATAAAATGCGGAGAGCGGGGAGCAATCAAGCGGTGAGCCGTGCCCCGGAGCCAAGGAGGAAAGAAGCCCGAAGAGCGACGACGGAAGGGAACAGGAAACATTGGCCTCGCTGTGGCAAAGAATGACATCCAGTGGCCGGGGCGTTTTGATTAAGACAACCCAGGCAGCCGTTCCTGGAGGCAGGGACGATCATTAGTATTGCGGAGGAACGCAGTGAATTCCGGTCCAATGAGAAGTCTTGGCAATTTGTCGAACGCATCGCAGACTCCTTTATCGAATGGGAAGTTTAAGCAGTTCGTAAATTCTGCAACCGCGTCTCATGGGTAGGTTGTACGCGGTGAAAAAAAAAAAAGAGAATAACGTTCTTATTAGACGCACGTAGCGATAAAGCTGACGAGGGCGTCGCTGAATACGCCGTGTTTGTTTAAACGTGACGCAGGAAAAAAATGGGGCTAATTCCCGTTTGGTATTAATTGGCTGGAATGCAGGATATGACAATGAGTGATAGGTGGATTGATACATACTGACACAAGGACACACACACCTCTTCGAAACCTGGCGGTAGGAGCGAGTGGGGTACATCGTCTCCTCTGAAAGGACAAGCACTCATAATTTTTTCGTCACTAGTATGGATAGCACTCACTTTTTGCTCACGAGAATGTATCATCATCATCGTCGTCGTCCCCGCGTCATATTCATGTCCTCCTTGCATGGGTGAAATCATTTTCCACAGACTCCCAACTGTTCCCATCCTGCGTATGTCCGCATGCATTGTTTGCTACCAAATCATATCATGCCTCCATCAAGTTATCCTTCTTTTATCTCTCGACAGCTACTGCAGTGCGTAACCCTGGCGGTTCACCAGTTGTCAGGTCTCCGCGCTACGTGCCCGGCCGAACTGCACTTCTTTCTCTCAATTTGAGCTAGGATGTCGTCAGTTCGAGTTTGCCCCCTAATCCAAGACACTCGTTTTCTCACTCGGAACACGGCCTCTGCCCGGAAGCGCTACCCCAGCATTCTTCTAATAGCTCATCGGGTCGACGTAATTTTTTCCCAGATTCTTAGTATTCTCCATGTTTCCGCTCCTCAAAGCTTGCCGTCGATGTACCCTTGCCTTCACTGTCCATGCGGTTACGAAGGAACGAGTGCCATCAATGGTTCTGCCGAAGAATTGATTGTGCAAAATTAGAGAAAACTGGGGCACTCGTATCTGCATGAATTTGGGGGTAAAGAAGTTTTGCTCCACTGGGTTGTGTCGATGAGAACTTCAATTATGCTTTTTGCCTACCTTTGGTGAATAAAAGGTTTACAACAACAACAACATTCCCGTATTCAAAGATGCATGCCATCTGTTTTCTTCTTTTCCAATTTTAGGGAAACCAGGTGCCATATATATCAGCTATTGATTATTGATTGATGGGTTTAACGCGCCGGCGCTACACAGGTGATGAGGCACACCGTAGTGGAGGGCTGCGGATTAATTTGGCCACCTGTGGATCTTTGACGTGCGCCTGAAATTTCGAACGCACGGGCGTTTTTGCTGTTCGCCTCCATCAGAAAAGCGGCCGGCGCGACCGGGAATCGAACCCGCGTCCTTGTGCTCAGCAGCACAACGCCATAGCCATATATCAGCTATTGGGCGTGAATCTTACCATTGACTTGGCGTAATTGAACACAACAGGTCTCCGTAAGCACGTACAATGCCCGTGCTCATTATGCACTACCACCGCGAACCAAATGTTTTTAATTCTCTCAGAATGATTACATGCTAAAATATTTTACTGTATTTATAACAGTCATGATGACGACGATGATTCCTAAATAGCGAAAAGTGTCATTCTCCATTAATCATCATCGTGACCATTGTCACCGTCGTCATTGTCATAGTTGTCGTCGTTCTCGTCGTCGTCGTCATCATTATCATCATGCCTCTTTCTCAGGATATATAATGGTCATTTTTTTCTCGCTTCGCTCTCGAAGGTAGCAAGTACTATTATGAGAAATATGAAAGGGAACACAGGAACCAGTTAAGAACACCCTCAGACCCAGCTATCAGTGATACGCTGCGGCCGCCGTCGGAAACAAAGTGGAAAGGGGGACGCTGTTCTAAGAACTGTTCCCATTCCCGCCGTACGGTTTATCGGCTGTCGGACGACGCCATAATACTGACGAAATGACGTAAGCTGCTGCTTTGTAGAAATGCCAGCGTGGTGGGAGTGCCAACAGTTAGTGGAAGAGCGCCCTCCTTTCCCCATTTGTTTTTCACAGAGCCATCCGCGTATCACTCCCAGTCTGTTTCGAGGCAGTTTGCCATGCGTTCCTGTGTTCCCTTTCATATTGCTCATAATAGTACCAGAGTCCTTCAATCGTTCTCTGGTCATCAAACTCCCGGCCAAGTTTCGTACGGGGACAAAGGCTACCGCGAGGGGCGCAACCGCAGATCGGAGGGCATCGGGCGGCCGCCGCTGCTCTGTAGCCAGACCGGCAGGCAGGAACGCAGTAGCAGCACGCCCGTTCGCACCAAATTTTTTCGCCACTCACAAAATGATAAGTCCATTTGAGCGGTCCACGACACGTAAAGCGAGAGCGCACTGCTGATAAGGCGGCGAGCGTCTGTTTTATCTTACTCCGTTGTCCGTTCCCTTCCAAAGGCGCTCTGACCACGCCCCCGGCTGCCCTCCGATCAGCACCAGCGTGCGGCGCGGCAGCGTACGAAGCTCTCCCATAGCGTGACGGCGAAGTTTCATGACCAGAAAGGCATTGAAGGACTCTGATAGTACCTCAGGATGTTACTTGTAGAGTACTCACCTTCGCGAGTACAACCGCCTGAAAACGACAGGATACATTCGAACCATGCAAGTGACAAAAGCAATGCATTCTAGCCAATAATAGTTTAAACAACAGCCGCAGCAGCAGCAACAACAACTACTAACACTACTACTACTACTACTACTACTACTACTACTACTACTACTACTACTACTATACTACAACTACACTACAACTACAACTACAATTACAACTACAACTACAACAACGTACAGATAATTCGAAGGCCGCTTGCCACAGAAGGAGAGATCCCCGCTTTCTTCCCCTATTTTTCTGTCATTTTTAGTGCGCACGGCCATTCTATGGGTAGAGCTAATTACATCTGCCGCACAGAGGGTGGGATGTTTATATGGACGCACAGGCGAGACCATTAAACTTCAAGCTTCGTAAATACATGCGAGGGGCACGAAACAACGTTTGTGGTCGTATAAATTGTGGTCGGCTGGGCATTGAGTGCCGAAAAGCGGAAGACCCTACACGGCGCCGCTCTCTGCAAGTGCGCATCGTAAGTGCGCGTACAGGACCGTCGAGAGGACATGACCGCAACTTGTATACGTGCGTGGACGTAATAGCATAGGAGGAAAAGGTGAGTGCGGCCGGGGAAGGGGAATGAAAAGGGTACGGGGGTGCTTCGAAAAGAGCCGGTCTCCATTTTGATTTATGTGGAGGAGGGATTGGTACGTGAGCGGTGCAGCGATGCTCCGAAACTTCCGAGTCGTCTCTCGCTGCGCTCCTCGGCCCCGGAGCAGTTTTTCACGCGCCTGGGCTAGGAGTGGCGAAACGTCGCCATTTTATGGGGCCTCAAACCCGACGAACGAACCTTCTGTATTCGGCGCATGCTCCTCCGGTTTGTGTCACGCCGCCTTGTAACTGCGAAAAACAGCGCGAACTTTGAAACTATATAAGATGGCTGATTTTGTTGCAGTCTCGATGAACTCAAAGAAAAATGCCGGAGTCATCTACGAATGAGGGAGCTCGCGTTAACTTTGTTGTGATGAGGAAGAAAATGGAATACCTAAAGAATGGATCAAGAACAGGAGGCTGGTGATATTGTGAAAAATGTACCGCCAAAAGAGAATTAACCTGGATCGGAAAGACAATAAAAAGTTATTGCAGAAAAAGTGATTGAAATAAAGCCGGTATTAACGAGAACCATCGCAGTGAATTACCAGGGATGTCGGCAAGGTATTTTAGGCGCGCAACTATTATTATTTGAGCCTTTTTTCACAGCGTTGAGAATTGTAGGGCAGATGTCGACTGTTCATCTCCATGACGACATTATCTTCATCATAATGTCAATCATCATCACACCTCCACTGCCCGTAAATATTGATTAATTGATTGTGGGGTTTAACGAGCCGAAACTACACAGGTTATGTGGCGCGCCGTAGTGGAAGGCTTCGGATTAATTTTGACCAGGTGGGGATCTTTAACGTGCGCCGAAATCTCGCAGGCCGAAATTTCGCCTCCATCAGTAAAGCGGCCGTTGCGGCCGGATATCAAACTCGCGTCCTTGGGCTCAGCAGCGCAACGCCTTAGCCACTGAGCCACCGCGGCGGGTTCCCGTAAAGGTTTCCCCGCAGCAAGACCGCCTATTTTGTGGTGAAGGCAGCAAGACAGTTATAAGCGAAGACAACTATTACAGCATTGGCTGATAATTATACTTTATTTTACCGACAATTTACCCAGAAGGAGTAACTAGCAACAAGAAAAATCAACCCTCTACAATCTCATTATGCTCATGTAATCGCTTTTGCTTAACCCCAATCGCAATAAAAAAAAAATGACACGAGGTTCAATACTCAACGTCATTACTTCTTCGCTGCTTCTCTCGTTCCAACTATCTGCAACCGAGAATTCAGGCGGGTCGCCACGGTACGGCAATGTTGTTTCTGCCACTCATAAGTTTGTTTTTATTTGCGTACAGCTCCAAATCTTGCCTAATCGTGAGAGAGGGAAAATAAACGCCTAAATTTGCCCCCTTTATAATAACTCTCTTCTTACCAGCCCAAAACGATCTTTCGGCTGTCACACAATGAGAATTGCCTATAAAGCTACCACAAGCAGTAAACGAAGGCGTAGAACGGAACGTGTGATAGCGTACAGGGGAGTTGTATTGGAGGGAGGGGGCTAGGGTATTTAGTCGCTCGCAAGTAAACGTTATAAAAAGGACCATTCCATGAGTGCATTCGTAATTCATGAGCTGTCGCGTCATTATAGCCGCCGCTCAGAACGAGCCGAATGGCCTGCGCATGCGGCGCGCATAGACGAGGCCGTGGCTGAAGGAATACGCTACGTGATTACGGCTGATTGCAAAACGCGAGAGAGACGTACGCGGAACCGAAAAATACGCGTCAGGGGAAGACGCTTCCGCTTAACTTCGCCGGTAGCAGGTGACCGGGGGTGGGGAATGATTAAAACAAACACAACAACATAATCGATAAAAAACGAACGATGAAATAAAAATGCGAAAGCACACTTGTAGTGGACATCTGCGGAAGGCAGGAAAGGCGGAAATGAAAACGAAAGAGGAGGCAGAGAAAGAAAAAAGACAAGATGCGATGCGAAATTTGTCATTGTCAAACTCCTCCTTTAATTTAAACAGTCCGCGAAGCTCGCGGCTGCGCCGCAGCATACTGCAACGCACAATACGTAGCTGACACAGCCTGGGAAGTTTCGTAAAGTGCCGGTGTTGTGGTCGGCTTTATCGTATTAGCAACAATATCAAAGTTATCGCTACAACTAGTACATGATTATCAATGAAACAGAGCGGCTTGCGTAGAAACACCGTGAAAGAAGAATCAAACGGCTTTGCGTGGACTGGAGTGGCGTTGTGGCAAATGTTGTCTTCGTCACGCGCCACTGATTCTTCGTGCCGTGTGGGCACCCCTGAGTGAGTTGGACCTCCGGAGGCGCGACCTCAGCGCTCAGGCTAGACTGAAAGGCGAACCATTCGCGTGTCCTCATTTCGTAGCAATCCATTGAGAACTTTGCAATGAATGGAGTTTACGCATTTTATGTTGCGCATTCAAGTTTGCTGCAATCAAAGCTTGAAGGAGGTGTATGCGCGTATGCACCGATTAGAAGGAACTAAGGAGGAGCGAGGAAAAAATTTCCTTGTGTAAATGAGTTATACTAAGTGGTTTGGGAAGGTTGTTGCCCTTTAATAACGCTCGCAAAATTTGCTACGAAATTTACATTCGAATCGGGCCCAGCTGTAAAACCCGATTGGGTACAGAGGTAAAATGCATGCCCGTGAGTCTGTTTTGCTACGTTCAGGAGAGCCGATTTGGCGGATCGCGATTCCCAGCATATGACTTGAATTTAAAATTTTCCAGGAACGCCGGAGTTGGAACCGTTGAATAGCTGCTTAAATTAAGCCGCTCTGTTCTACACCGAGCCTCTCTAAAGTCGGCTTCACTACTACTTGCATATAAGCACTGATAAAAAAAAAATGGACCATCATCACTAACGCGAAAACCTGGGGAGGGGCGAAGCATGCAGTTTATAAGTGTATGATGCTGTTTCGATGGTGCAACTTCGATGTATGATGAGGTTTCGAAGTTATGATGAAGTGTATAACGCGGTTTCGATGCTGAGCTCTCGGAGCCTTAGGCCTTGGCCCTTTAGCCCACGGAGATGAAATCGTTGGGGGGGGTAGATGCATACAGCTTTTCTGTAAAAGTCTCGGTCTTTGAAGCACGAAGTGTTATAGCGCTAGGTGTTGGAAAGCGAGTGTCGCGGTTTGTCTTTTAATACGCGTTTTTTCCCACGGAGACGAAATGTTCTAGCTCAAGGTTTTGGCAAACGAGTGTCCCGCTGCTTTAGTACCGTGACTACATGAGACGCCGACAGCCCATGCCCCTAAGGTGCTTCGCCCCTAAAACTTTTTTCCGGGCACCATACAGGCAGTCTGATACCAAAGTGGGAAGTTGGGAGCTTTACCGAAATTCTCACTCACTTAGTACCTTATGTATCCCGATAATACGTTACATGCCGATTCTTTTTTTTTTTTAATTCGGCTTCACTACTACACACACATGTTATGCTCGAGAGATATACATTCTTTAAGAGACAATTCAGAAGTTTCACATGAAAACATGAAGGTCCAGTCCTATAGAGTGGTATCAACAAAGTCCTTTTAAAATCACCTGCACTGCTATACACAATTCTATTGATGATAAAAGATCTTTAGGGCAATGTAAGAGGTCTTATATGAAAACATCGAGGCCCTAAGGCCTAGTAGTAGTAAAGATTTTTTATTCGGCCGAAAAGCTACAGGCCCAGCATGTCGACCGCCTGGGCGACCACTCTGCATTGTTCTTCTTCCCCTTCTGAGCTGAGCCGGTTGGTTCAGGAGGGATACCAGCCGGATAGCTGAGCCGCCCGGCAGTAAAATAGGCAATGAGGTAAATCAGCATAGGCAGTGGGACAGATGGGACAAAGGGGTCAGATCGATAGCGATGGGTCTTTGGCTATATTTGACCTTGTTGGCCTTGGGCCATTAAACCCAAACCATCAATTAATCAATCAATCAATCGGTAGCGATGGAGTAATCAGAGTATTCATTTGGATGTGCTGAAGAAATCGATTCTCCGTTACTGTGAGTGATGTATAAGGAGGCGGGTAGAGGCGTTTTTCCATACGGAGCTGGAGGTAGACCTCCTTGATGGTGATGGGCAGGGATAGCCTCCCACCGTCCTCCGAGGCCCGGGCAAAGGGTAAAACGGTGCCCGGTAGGGTATTGAGTGCGAGTTGATGCGCTAACTCATTGCCGTCAATCCCGGACTGTCCAGGGACCCAACGGAGGAAAACGGTGGGTCGCTGCAGAGCGGAGACCGCTCATTCGACCTCCTGTTGAAGTGTAGAAGTTATGGAGCGGCTTTTTACGTGTATAGGGTGGCATTGGAGTCGGAAAAGACTGTGTATTTGGGGACGGGGGGAAGGGAGTCAAATGACTTAAGGGCATGGGCAATGGTGTGAACCTCGAGGGACATTGTTTCGGCTTCAGCAAGGTGAGGGTGGTACAGAGCGTAACCGCACAAGCCTCGAGGAGACACAAAGGAGGCATCGATGTAAGCTATCCCCTGGGTCCCGAAAAGAGGAGAATGTTGCTGCGCGGCCGCATGACGACGACCTGCATGGACAGGGGGCATGTTCGACGGGAGGAGGATACGAAGGTCGGGTGCCGCGATTTCATCGGGAGGGGTAATGGGGAGCCGGGAATCGGAGATAACCCACCTGAACCAGTAACCACTGGGTCTGACGGGTAAGCGAGAGCCGAGAAAGCTGGGAATCACGGTGGAGATTGAGGATAAAGCGAAGGGAATGAAGAGGCCCGAGGCAAAGAGCTTATCAGTATAGGTGGTGATAGGGCGGTTCAGTGCTGCCTTGTAGAGTCCTACCAGGGCGGCCTCAAGGGTATTGAGTTGAGTGTTGCTCCTAACGCCTTATACTAAGTACCTCCCTTAAACCCCATGTCTCACTGTGGAGCGTTATATAACCAGACCTTTAAAGTTAATGCATTGCTTCGAAGACATTTTTTCAGGCGCAATGTAAATAGTTTGATATCAAAGTATGCAGGCCCTCGAGTCCTTTAGTAAGAGAGTAAGATTTTTGAGATTAGAAAGATTTTTAAGATTAGTAAGATTAGTAAGATTTTTGCACGTGGTGAAAGTGTGACACATCAAGCGTTAAAGATAGACATGAGGGTTTCCTTAATAAGACCACATTGAACTGTCTTCGCCTTTCAAAGTGCGATAATCTGGGGTGCGACACCACGCAGGGCAAAAAACGACATGCCTACATCTCGTAATGTCACAGCGCGGGTCCTAATTCTCTCGTCAAAACGAATTACGGGCCCTGCCATTGGCCTACCTATCTTGTTTGATGACAAGAATCAGACCCCGAGGTACATTGTGATGAAGCAGACAAACGGGGATATTGGAGAACGTATGGTATGGGTCTATCCCACATCTTTGTTGCTTTCTTTTTTCTTTTTACATGCAAAGCTGGTGTTAGCGAGCCCAGCTTCCTTGTGTACTTGATTCTTAGTTTTTCTGGACTGCCACTTTCGGATGCATGGGGCTTTGTTGGGTGAGTATGGATCCTAAAATAACCGGAACTATAATACGCGTATCTTACCTCACACCCCCTTCGTTCCGGATACGCATTCCTAACCGCGCCATTCTTTCAGTAATTCTTGTTTAACAGATAGTTCACAGTGTAGTTATAGAACGTTAGGATGTACGCCCTTGCCTTGTGCTTCTGAGCCCCGATTACTTATATACATGGGTTCCTGTGGGAGGAGTATATGGTCCCTGAACGTAGCTGTTACTCGCTTCCCAATACATGTGAACACAAACCATTGTTTTTTTTAACTTTATTTGTTCTTTTAGTATCTTTTAAGTATCTTTTAAAGTCCATCTTTAATTTTTTTCATCATCCCCACCCAAACCTAAGGTGCGTTCATACACGGGAATGGGCGTGCAGGATGATTGCGTGGCGAAGACGATGACATCGTGCCGAAATTAAATTAGGAACCTTTTTTTTTCCGTCATCGCCATCAGCACCAGCAATTACGCCCGCCAGGCAAATTTACTTGCCAGACGGTCCATTTTTTAACAAAAATGTCGCATTCTTATCCTTGCGCTTTCTCAAGAAACGTCGCAGTGTCTCTTTATGACAGAAACAGGAAGATAAAGGACAGGTTGTTGCACGCAGCAGCCGTTTAATTGGCCTGATAGGTAAACATTTTTTGCTGAAACGCGACAAAAATATTCCATCACATGGGTTTTTATTGGTTTGGAGGACAAACTTGACCAGGGCACATACCGGCAGCTGACAAGGGAAGGGCGAGGTATGCGTAGAGGAGGAGGCGTGGGCGGAAAGACAGAGAAAAAGGGGGTTAAAGGAAGAGAGAGAAAGAGGGAAAGAGGGCGAATGTAAAAAGTTGGAAGACTACAACTAAAACCACAGAAGAGCCGTAAAGAATGCCTCCATTTTCTTCGTCGGCTTGATTGACGCCTCTTTGGAGCACCCAGATCCGATAGCACGCATGGTTGGCTCTCAACAAAAGCTGAGGTTGGAGAGCGCAGACGAGCAGTTTATCCCACGTCGCTTGCCCTCGCTTGCCAACCCCGCTTTGTTCGTACTGCCAAGCATTGAAGAGGTAAAACAAAACACCGTTTTTCCGATTATGTATCGATCATCAGCCGCCCCATTGCGCAACTTCATCCGTAGCACCACACTGCATGACTATCTATAAAGGTGAGCGTTTAATCATGACATTGACGTCTTTGTGAACGCGATATCGACGTAGCGATCAGTGTAAGCCGCTCATTTTGTGGATGGGAAATTTGAGCACGGAACTTCTTTTTTTTTTTTATCTGGGTTTAGAAATACGGTTTTTTTTTTTCTAACCGTTGAATGACGACGTCTGTGTCGACAAAAAAAAAAAGAGGGGAAAAGATTCTTTTACGCGCAGAGTAGAATTACGTGAGCGTGCGTACAGTCACGGAAAAATGGAATGCGAACACGAAAATATAAACCGGAACACGCAAAATTGAAAAATACTGTCTGTGAATGTGCAATAGCGGTACACAGTTGGTATATTCGGAAGCGGCGGCCGCTTTTCTGATGGAGGCGAAAAGAAAAAACGCCCGTGTGTACGAGATTTCGGCGCACGGTAAAGATCCCCAGGTGGTCAAAATTAATCCGGAGCCCTCCACTACGGCGCGCCTCATCGCCTGTGTTGCGTGGGCGCGTTAAACCCCACAATCAATCAATCAATGGTATATTCGGAAGCGACATTTCCGAAATTTGTTTCTGTTATTAAGCCAGGCGCCAATTTTGACTTGCATGGAAAGAAATCGCGCTATTTGTGTTTGTTCTGGGTCATATTTTTGTGGTCGCGTTTCATTTGACCATGACTGTACCTACATGTAGCGAGAGCAAGCAGCAGAGGCAGACAGTCGAGAGCGGAAATGTGTGAACGCAAAGAAGCCTGCAACACTGGCAGAAGAGAAAAAATCTGCCGATTTTTTACCGCCCTCTTTACCGAGCTGGGTAATACCGCGTGTTCGTCCGCAGCCAGCCTACATACCAGCAAACTTCCGTAAAAGATATTCCTCTCCACGTCCCCCACGCTGCCCTTCCTGTCGTAGACCCGCAGAAGCTGACATGAACCATCTAATATGCGACTGACCACAATTGGAACGTTTAAGGGCCTCATACCTACCCTCCATCTCAACCCTTAAACCTCGCAACGCATGACCCACACACAACTGGCAAACGGCTTCTTCTTGCTATAACTTAACGTCTTCCCTTCCACCCCTGAGGCGTTCAATCTCTCTCTCCTCTCTCTTAAATGAATGAATGAATGAATTAATAATGAATGAATGAATGAATGAATGAATGAATGAATGAATGAATGAATGAATGAATATAATTCATTAATTCATTCCATTACAAGTTGATTTAGCACGAACCGTGATACTTACAAAGAATGATACTCACACACACCTTTCTCCACACCTTGAAAAGATTACGCGTGCGCTTGCAGAAAATTGCGGCAATTAATTTTAATGCTAGCACAAGTTTAAGATCCCCAGGTGGACGAAGGTTATCCTAAGCCCTCCACCGTGGTGGAGGGCTCAGGTGCAGGTGCAGATTCGGCCCGTCGTACAACTTCAGCATTTGAATTTCACTCTTAACGGCTGCTTTGAAGAAAACACGCCCCTGTCGATCGCCAGTGACAACGTGTAGGCGTGCATATACAGGGTGTCCCAGCTATCATGCACCAAGATTTTTAAAAAAAGTAAAGGCGTAACTCGAAAGAAACCAGGTGCATAATGTTTGCAGTACTGTGAAGAAGCGGGCAGTATTTGGTTTCTTTAATAAGACTTAATTAACTAATTGTAATGAATTATCTAACTCGAGAAATACTGTCCTAATCACTAAAGTGTCAATGAGGCAATTATGGGTAACCACGAGGGGCATCTAACTGCGTACACATTTCTTCTGACTGATAAAGGAAACCCGCGAAATATGAAAAATACCACGTGACGGCGCCTCCGCGCGAACCGTAAAGCAACGCCCTCAAACAGGCTGCCTCTGAGTTAGCCAGAATGAAATATACAAAAGAGAGAGAGAGAAAGGACTTTATTGAGATTCCTGCAGTCGGGGACGGATCAGGCCGCGCAGGGCTTCACCGTCCCGTAGTCTTCTCCGCTCACCGCGGCGTCGGGCCGACCCCGAGGACTGCGTCCGGTCGGCGCGGGCTACTCGGAGTGCCACCGCGATCGCCCCTACCCTCGCTCCCGCGGGAGGAGGCCGAGAGGAGTGCGGGTTCCCCTTTCGCCGTTGCTTGCCCAGGGCAGCCTCGAGCCGCTGGATGGCCCTCAGCTGGCTTTCGCGCTCCGAGGAGCGGATCGAGTTCGTAACGTCCGGAGGGAGGATCGGCCTCCCGTCACTCGGGTCGTGCTCGTCGCATCCCCACATCAAGTGGGCCAAGTCCGCATTCACACGCGCACAAACACTGCACACCGCGTCTTCGTACATGTCCGGGCACACGTGGCGCGCGAGCGCCGTCGTTAGAACCGTCCCGGTTTGCAACTGTCGTAGAAGCACTGCCTCCCTCCTCACGAGCCCCGGGTGGGGCGGAGGGTAGGCCTGCCTCTCTGTCCTGTACCAGCACAGCGTCGCACCGTACGTAGTCAGGGGTTCTGCGTCGTTGTCCTCTTCGTCGTTGCTCGAGTCTTCGTCGTCGTCGGCGTCCGTCGCTGGCGCGGCCCGGCACGCGGCGAGATCACGGGCCGCAGCGTCGGCTGCCTCGTTGACGTTTCGGTGGCCGTTGCGAAGCTCCCGTCCCATGTGGGCCGGGAACCACCGTACGGTCGTTGCGATGTTCGTGCGAGCTCCCTCCCCGATGCCGGAAAGGATGCGCATCGTCGTCCTGCAGACCGTACCCCTGGCGAAGTTGGCGATGGCCGACTTGGAGTCGCTGAACACCGTCCTCGTCCCGGGGTGAGCAAGGCCAGCGCGATCGCCGCCTCCTCCGCCTGTCTGGCGGACTTGGCGCGCACGCTGCCCGAGCCTCAGCAGTTCTCCCGTGGCGGCACGCACCGCCACCACCGCGTAGGTGTCTTCCTTGTCGCGACGTTTGGAAGCGTCCACGTACACGGCGTCGCTCCTCTCGTTGTACTCTTTGGCGAGCGCGCACGCCCGCGCCATTCTCCGTTCAGGGTTCCGTCCCGGCGCGACGTTCTTCGGGAGCGGCGGCACCACCAAGCTGTTGGCGATATCGTCGCGCAGCGGGACCAGCTCGTCCTCCTCGTCGAAGGGGCAGCTCAGTCCCACGCGCTGCAGCAGCCTTCTGCCCGTCCGGGTCGACCCCAGGCGTTCCAGTTGCGACGTTCTCTGCGCCTCGCTGATCTCCGAGAGCGTGTTGTGCACTCCAGAGACGCGAGGGCCGCGTTGCTCGTGCTGTTGAGTAGGCCCAGGGCCGCCCGGTACGACTTGCGGATCGCCGCGTCGATCTTGGCTCGCTCCGGGGTCCGCCAGTCGTGGAATGCTCCCACGTAGGCCACCTGGCTTACCACGAACGCCTGCAGCAGGCGCAGCAGGCTCGCCTCTCTCATGCCGCGCGCGCGCGTTGCGAGTCGCTTGACGAGGCGCGTGGCGATGCCCATCTTCGTTACCAGTCGTTCTACCGTGGTGTTGTTGAAGCGGCGGCTCGCGTCGACGTGCATGCCGAGGACGCGGATGCTCGTCGCTTCGGGAATCGCCAAGCCGTCGCTCCCGCGCACCACGATGCTGCGCTCCGCTTCGGCCGACGTCTTCTTGCGGTAACGTCCCGTTGGGGGCAGGATCAGGAGCTGCGACTTTTGTGGGGCGCACCGGAGACCCGTGCCGCGCAGGCTCTCCTCAATGCCGTCCACCGCCTCCTGCAGCGCCGACTCGATGTGGCCGTCGCTGCCGCCCGGCACCCACAGCGTGATGTCGTCGGCGTAGACGGTGTAGCGCACATCGGGCAGCTCGTCCAGGCAGACGGGCCACGCCGATCATTACCAAGTTGAATAGCAGCGGCGCGATCACCGAGCCCTGCGGCGTGCCGACGCTGCCCAGCTCTCGCTCCTCGAGTTGAGTTTGGCCCACCTCCAGCCGGGCCGTGCGACCGGTCAGGAAGGTCCGGATTGTAATTGTAGGAACGCTTGTCCCAGGCCGAGCCGGGACACTTGGGCCAGGATCGCCGAGTGCTTCACCTTGTCGAAGGCGCTCTGCAGGTCCAGGCCCAGGATGGCGCGGTTGTCCGAGGTCGGTCTCGTCGGCGGAGCCAGCACCTCGCGCTGCAGCAGCAACATCGCGTCCTGCGTTCCCAGCCGCGAGCGGAAGCCCAGCATCGGGTCGGGGTACAGGCCGTTGGTCTCGAAGATACCGCTGCCACCGGTCGTTGAGGGACGTGCTCCAGCACCTTCCCACGCACGACGTGAGGGAGATGGGGCGCAGGCTCTCTATGCCCGGTGCTTGTTGGGCTTGGGTATGAGTATTGTCTTGGCCGTCTTCCACTGCCGCGGGAGGCTGCCGGCTCGCCAGTGCTCGTTGAAGTACTTCGTGAGCGATGTTATGGCCGCGTCGCTCAGGTTGCGCAGCGCCTGTTCGTGACGCGGTCCGGGCCCGCCGCCGACCGGAAGTTGAGGGGCCTGGGTGGCGCGCCGGACCTCCCACTCCTCGATGTCGCGGTCGAGCGAGGGGTGGGCTGGCCGGCGTACTCTCCGTGCTGTTCTCTCGCTGTCTCGGGAAGGTAGCGCTCGTTGAGGCGTTTGTGCACTTCCCGCTCCCCGAGCTCTTTCGTCGCCGCGTACATGATCTGCGCGAGCCGGTGTCGCTGGTATTCCTTGCTTTGGCTTTCGTCCATCAGGTGGCGGAGGAGTTTCCACGTGCCCCCTCGGTGGAGCTGGCCGTCGGCCTCGTTGCACAGCTCGAACTTCTGCTGCGCGCACAGCTGGCGGCTGTACTTCTCGATCTCTCGGCCGAGCGTAGCGATTCGCTTGCGGAGGGCGCGGCTGTGCCGCTGCCGCTTCCACCGTCGCTGTAGCGAGCTTCGAGCCTCCAGCATGTGCGCGAGCCGGGGGGTCCATGCGCGTGGTCTCCTCGGACGTCTCCGTAACGGACGTCGCCTTCTCCGCGGCCGCGACGATATTGCGCGACCACTCCTCGATGTCCTTAATCTCGCCCAGGTCTTCGGTGCGAAACTCGCGCCAATTCGTGAGTCGGTGCTTGATGCGCCCGTCTCCGGCGTCGCCGCCGTTTCTGCCGTTGGGTCGGAGTGGGACGACGACTTCGACGATGTAGTGGTCGCTACCCAGGTTCACTCCCGTGTTCCTCCAGCTCGCCGACCGGTCGTCGGGCAGGTGGAGAAACGCCAGGTCCGGAGTGGTGTCTTTGACGACGGACGTGCCGATGCGCGTGGGATGTGCCGGGTCCGTTAGGAGAACGTAGTCAGCCTCGGCGGCGTCCTCCAGCAGTTCTCGGCCCTTGACCGTCGTGGCGGCGTGGCCGAGTTCCTTGTGTCGTGCGTTGAAGTCCCCGCACGCGACGACGATGGCGCCGTCGCATGCGGAGACCGCCCCGCGTGCTCTGTGCAGTAACGTCTTGAACCTTTGTTGGTTGTGCTGCGGATTACTGTACACGTTGACCACCATCACGGTCGTGCTCGTGCTCTTGTACTTGTGATTGCCCGTGGCCACGGTCAGCTCGGTCGCGCACAGTTCGATCGCGCTGCCGCGGCTGTCCATGAGCGAGTCGTGTTTGATGAACGCGATGCCCTTCCGGACGAAGGTGCACACGCCCTGCGCCGCTCCGCGCCCGCAGGTGCGAGCGCTCGGCGGGCTGGCGTGCGACCTGTAGCCCGGCAGGGACACCGCGCCGGCGTCTTCGGCGTGGGTCTCCTGCACCATGATGACGTCGGGTTGTTCCGCCGGCGTCAGGGTGCGAAGGTGTTGCTGCAGGACCGCCCTCCGGCACCGAAAGCCGTTGGCGTTCCAGTGCCAGATGCGTAGCGAAGTGCGGTGGCGGTTCGTCGTCATCATGGTGGCGATACAGTGACGGTGACTTGGCTGCCGTGCTCTTGTACGACTCCTCTCGCGGGTGCCGTCAGTTGACTGAGTTGTTGTATGGCTTGTTGGAAGACTTGCTGCTGCTGCTGCTGGAAGGCTTGCACCTGCCGCTGCATGACTTGCATCAGCCTGTTAGTGAGTCGTTTCTCCAGGACCTCGAGGTCTCTCCCCCAACGGTTCATCTGGCTTTCGAGTTTGCGGTAGCGGTTGTTCAGGCCGGCGTAGCCCACCGACTTGCTTGCGGTCGCCGTCGATGTCCTCGTCGCACTCGTCTTCGGCGTCGTGTTCGTGTGCCGGGGATTCCCGGCGCTCGGCCACCTGCTTCGGCGGCGGTGCTGGGCGTTCCGTCGGCTTGACGGTGGCCGTCTCTGCGGGCGCAGGCTTGGACCACGTGGTCGCTCTCGGTCCCCACAGTTCTTCGAGCTTTAGGGTTAGCTGTTCGATGGTTACTCGCTGAGCCTGCACGGTGGCCTGCAGCTCTTTCACCATTTTCCTCAGTTCCACGGTCTCCGGGGAGGCACTCGCTTGCTTCGTGTCGTTGTTGCTGCGTCGCGGCGGCGGGCGGCTCGCGCTTCTCCGTCTGGATTCCGAGCGCTCGCGGCGAGCGGACTTTGAGCGCCGGCGACTCGGCGCGGCAGCTGCTCGCCAACTGCGCCGGTCGTGATCGCCGCCCAGGAGGCGGGGCCTCTCGACGTGGCACGACGACCGCGCGATGCGCTCCTGCTCTGCGCGTCCCCTCGCGACGCACTCCTCCGCGCCGCGCTCCGGCGCGACGCGCTCCTGCCGCGGCTGCTGCTGCGTGGCGAGGCGAGTTTGGGGAATTCGTCTCTTCGAGAAAGTCGGATCTTGGGCGCCGGCGTGGCCGTTCTCGCTCGTTCCTCTTCTAGCTTCGTTCCCACTGCCGCTTGCGGACTTGATACGGGGTCTTGAACTTATGTTTGCACGAGCCCTCGCCCGTGGGGTGCGGGCCGCCGCAACAGGCGACACCGCGGCTTGCACTGGCTCTCGTGCCCGTCGCCGGGTTCTTCAGTCCGCACGCGAAGCACACGCGGAGCGTTCGGCGTGGGGGGCACACGTCTTTCCTGTGGCCGATTTGTCCGCAGATCTTACAGACTTCCTTGTGCTGCCGGTATAGGTAGCACCGCGTGACTACGCCGCCGTACCACACGTAGGACGGCACCTTGCTCCCGTGAAACAGGATGACGACCGCCGTCGACTGGCCGAGGCGGTGTGCGTCACGGCGGTGGGGTTATGCTTGTTTACCACGTGGCGATAGATGTCGTCCGCGGTGTCCTCTAAGCCTACTCCACGTATCACGCCGCGAGAGGTGTCCTCCGGCGCCGCGCGGTAGGTCTCGTATTTTCTGCCGCCAATGGCGATCCGCTTCACGACTTCGTACTGTAGCATTCTTTCCCAGCTCGGGGTACTGATGACCAGAATATTCTGAGCGAGGTTCGGGAGCATGGTGTCTTCGCGCCCGGCTTCTCGCCCGCCTTGGCCGCCTCGAATACGGCTCGGCGCAGGCGGTTATCGGCGTTTTGCCTATCTCTAGGCCGCCACGTGGCCGCACGACCACACGGAATTCGTCTCTCGGCGCAAAGTTGGGCATGCGCGCCGTCTTCGCCATGCCGGCGTTGACTTTACTCGCGATCTGGGCTCGCGTGAGGGTGACGTGGCGTTGTGAAGCGTTAGGCTTACCGGCGTGTGGCGAGGCTCGCTGCGTGGAAGCTTCGAGAACACTCACTGTCTTCTTGCGACGACGCTGATGGGATACGCGGGTCCACCCGGCGTGGTCATCGTCTTCCTCCGGCTCGTCGTCGGCGCGCGGACGCTCGTTGCCGTCGACTACGTGGCCGTCGATGCCGGAGCACGTTGGAAACAGGTTCTCACCGTCGCACAGTCTAACACAGTCTGCACTCGCTGAGAAGAGTCCGCAGTAGACACATCCATCTCGCAGGATTCGTGGAAGAATTCCTCACCGGAGCGCCGAAGATCCGCCCGCTGGGCAGGTCCGGGCACGCCCGCGGCGGCGGCGGCGGCCGTCGACGTGGCCGACGCCATGCCCGTATTCGTCGGTTTCCTCGTTAGGCTTAGCTGGGCCGCCTCGCCTCGCCGAAGGAAAATGCTCCGTAAAATCGCCAAAAATGGGCTAATCGGCCCAAAATTTGGTACCTACGGATCCTCTCGACGTTAGGAAACTCGTACGTACGATTGGGACATCAGGGGCGGGATGGTCCTCCCAAAAATCGTGGCGACGACGGAGCCGACGTGGAGTGCGTCCGCTCTGCTCGGCGATCGCAGCGCCCCTCCTACAAAAGAAAGAAAGAAGAAATCGCGACCGAGTTCGTTACTTATCTGCACACGCGTCCCGCGAATCTTGCTGCTGCTGCTCCTTCCATGCATGCTATTATCAAGTGTGATGCACTGTCTCTCGGGCGGTAACACGCGAAGCAGTTGCCTTTCAGTCAGCTTTGTTTTGGGGACGCTGCTTTACAATGCGTGCGTAAGCGTCGTGACGTGGTATTTTTCATATTTCGCGGGTTTCCTTTATCAGTCAGAATAAATGAGTACGCAATTAGTTCGTCGCTGAAAATAGCGCAGTTAGATGCCCCTCATGGCTACCTACAAGTTCCTCATTGACACTTTAGTGATTAGGACAGTATTTCTCGAGTTAGATAATTAATTAAAATTAATTAATTAAGCCTCATTAACGAAAAAATTACTCTCCGCTTCTTCACAGTACTGCAAACATTATGCACTAGGTTTTCTTCGAGTTACGCAATTTCTCTTTTTTTAAATCTTGGTGCATGATAGCTGGTACACCCTGTATAGTAGACCGCGTACAGTTGAAGGGCTTTTAATTTAGCTTCACCGCACAACATTAGCTTTAGGGTTCTGAACGCCAGCGTGCTCCTCTAAGCATGCTACCAAGTGTTTCAAACAGCGCAAAGGGGGAAGAGACGAAAAAAAAAAAAAAAGCGTCACGTATAACACTTGCAAACTTAGTTCTCACGAGAGATATGCGTTGCTTGTGTCAACGACTTCGTCTCCTCGTCGTTATCGTTCGCGTTGCTGATGGTGGTGTCAGCTGGCGCAGCTTCGATTTGCGCTTAGTAAGCTTCTCTACAACGTGTTAATCTGGCCTCCCTTGGCTATGTTTCAGCAGCCAACTTTTGCCTGCGCTTGAGGTTTCTCGGCCTGCCGTCTAGTTAAATCTACTGGATGATTGGATTCAGCCCGTCGCTTGCGCTGACGCTCATTCAGCGAAGGCCCAGCGGGAAATTCATTTATGGCGGGACTGAGCGACCAAGCGCCGACGAAGCAGCCTAGTCACGCGGTACCGCACTGGTGAGGCCTCGAGCGAGCGTAGTTGCGGCGCCTTTCCACAGTGTAACACGTGGCGTGACGTCACACATGCAAAGGAAGGAACAGCGCACTTTTTGACGAAGGATGGAGAGAAACACACACCGCACGCGCTGGCTGTGTGTTTCTGTCCGTTCTTCGTCGAAACGTGCGCTGTTCCTTCCTTTGTATCCCACCACCAACTAGCCCAACATGGTACCCTTTTTGAATATGTCACACATGCCACACTTATGCTCCAGCAGCTCAAGGTCATTTCAAAACGATTAATCACCTTGCGGGACATGTAGTAATGGAGCTTCGGCTCTAAAGGAAGGATCAGGACTGCCCGTGACCTTATTACCTCGTTCCTTGCATTCTGGCGCTGTTTGAAACACCATGAACCACTCAAGGCCGCGCTGCATGGTTACTTGCGCTGCTGTAAACGCATTGTCGCGTACAACCTTGCTTTATTCAAAGCTACTCAAATAAACGATTACGAACAACGAATAAACTCTAAACTCGATTTAGCGATGTCATCGGGACCTGTGAATCCTTTCATTGAATCGAAAACTTCATACAATTAACCAAGTGCTTCCTTAGTCTCACGAAGTTTACGAATCCTATGGACAACTCTGGCTGACATTCGCATTGGTTCGCTAATTTGAAAAAATTGTAATCTTGCATTTTGTAAAATCGACTACAGTAACAACTGTAGCCTTTGCTCGATTGCTCCAGTATATGCTTTGCATCCCTTGAGGAAGGCCCGGGACAATCTTATGCTTTTTTCTCTCTCTCTCTCTCTCTCTAGTCTGGTTATGAGGCACGTAAGAACACGGAAAAACATACGGCAACTTACGCTACCCACGTGGCGGTAATGGGGTTCTTTCATCAAACGGGAGGGGCGAAACAGTATTCATCCGACCCCCCCCCCCCCCCCCCCCCTCGAAAAAAAAGAAACGGAGATAACAACACAAAAGAAGGCCCCAGTGTCCTTGGCGTCGACAACATAATCTCTTTCCCCTGACGGCGCGACAGCAAAACCGGCTTTGTGTCGCGGCTGCCAGCGCCTTTTCTCTTTTTCGAGCATTATTTTGTAGTTGTCTCTCGTGTTCGTATAGCTTTTCTCGGCGGCGCAAGCGCTCCTTAGCGCGCTCGGCAGTCGAGAAATGCGTGTGAACACGCCCATTCTTTCTGCATGTCTCCCTCTCTCTCTCGTCCCGCGCAGATTATCCTGTCAGAACGAAGACGCACCTCTTGACATAGTCTAGCTGTCTTTTTGATGTTTCTAGCTTTCCACAAGCTACAAAGCGTCCTAGCACAGCCCAACTCACCATCATTTGGTCTCAGAGCTCTTGCGTCACATCGGGGTTCACAAATTTTCCTACTGTCTGCACGGAAGGGCATGTCTTGCGATTTAAAAAAAAAAAAAAACGCGCGTCATGGCGCGAGCCACTTAACGACTTTTCTTCCTCATCTTTACTTTCCGACTTTTCTTCCTCATCTTTCCTGCTTTCCGTTCAGCCAAAGGCCGCACACAACACGACAGAGCATGCGCACGTTCTTAACGATGTAGCGCGAAAATCAACTACACTAACCTTCCCTACAACGGATTCGCTTTATTCAATATCTCGGCTTATTCGAAGCGTTTCATGGTCCCCGCTGCGGTTAAGTGAGAGCAGATTACCTCCACTTTTAACGAAGCATTGTTTATTACGAAGTCATTTTTTCTCCCGAGGACATCGTTACACAGAAGTTCACGGTATCTATAACCTTACGCCTAAACTGATCCGTTATTTCCGCATTGGCACGCACGGAAGCTTTAACTCATCGCCAAGACGTGCTGCTTAGAGTGCAGGGCACTCAATGCGTTGTAGGGTACTTCAAGCGCTTTATGAATGCAAGAGACAGCAAGGTCGGGGTCTCTACGGTACACACGCTTTCCCGCAGGTTCCGGCGTCCCTGCACAAACACAAAACCGGGCGCGGTGCGCGTGTACACACAAGGCGCGTCCCGAAGGTGAGCGCACCTTGGGCGCTGCGGAACATGAAGAGTATAGACCGGAACCAGCGATGCAAGGCCCTTCTCCTCAGCGGCTGCGGCGGCGGCAGAGTTGCATCGGGATGGCCGCCGCAACACCGCGAGCGATTACTCTAATTCTTCAAGGTGAAGGAGGTGCGCACTTTGCCACTGCCGCGGCCTATCGGCCGGCAGCGCCACTGCCCTTCGAGAGGGTGCGCAGCTCTTTGCACGCGCGCTGGGGCGCCCGTAGTGGGAGTACGTGCGGCTCTAACCAAGTTCTCACGATCGGCTGCCCATTAATCACCGCGCATGCAGGCGCCCTACCTCGTCTTGCGTGCATGCATGACCGAGAAAACAGCCTATGCGTGCGCGCGCGCCGCTGAAGACTGCTTTTGCGTGCTGTTTCTTCGCGAGGTCGGACTCTTCTTTCGACGCTTGACTCGGAGGCGTACGCTGTGTCCGCAGGCGACTTGTGCATACGCAATTCGAGGTTCTAATATGCTTTTAGAATAATGGCCCTTCTTCAAGTAAATGCTTGGTGTGCGTGTGCGTGTGCGTGTGCGTGTGCGTGTGCGTGTGCGCGTGCGGCTGAGAATGCGTGTACCCGCATGAGGACAGTAGGGACGAAAATTAATGACAGGTTTCAAGCTACACATACCACAATTCAGGTTTTCGGACTACAGATACGTAGCGTCATTTAAATTCTGTGCTCTGTACGAACGCCTGCGTGCTCGTCGGCTGCGCAATTGCTGGCCTGCCTTTCAATGCCTGCACATGTAGTTGCGTTGTTACTGCCTATTACCGCTGTTAACTATGTCCCACTATTTGGGAATTCCTGTCGACTGGCTCTGATCCGCTTGATCCCGCCCGGTCGCCTGCTCCGAGGGTGTATCAATGACCAAAGTTGAGGCTTATGGGGATAAACTCGTACCGTACCAGTGCATCACACAGACTGGCGAGAATGTTTGCACGAATGATTAAATGTATTAGCTCCGCATAGCCTGAGTGAACCTCAAAGGCATCACTTTAAATTTCGCCTTTCTCGACTCTCCAGCCCCGCATCGCCTGAGTAACCCTCGGGAGGTATCACTTCAAATTTCACCTTTCTCGACTCTCCAACCGAATACTGGAGTCGCTTACCATGACTGCATGATTTTCTTCGGTGTTTTAGGTGCAAAACAGTGCTGAAAATGTAGTGCGGGGTGGAATACCAGTAAAATTCCCCGGAAACGTCTCTAGACGAATTAGGTGTCTTTAACTGCGGTGTTTGTCGAGTCGAAGTTATATGGCTTCAGAGTGCAAAGATTCTTTAGACATAACCTTTAAGCTTTCCGTGTTGGCGCCCTCAGCGATCTCATTTTTTTTTTCGTTTTTTTTTTTTTACAGCGAAGCTGTTGGCCTCTTGTTGGTAGGAAATTTCGTGTCGTAAACAAAAAAACCCAGGCAGGACCTAGTAGTTCTCCCCGAAACACCGAGCACAGGCGTCAAGCTAATCAGGCATGCAGAATAGAGCTCAGTATTCGCGTAAAGAAAACAACACAAAACAAGCATCGAAACCGCACGATGGCAGGTAAGGCGCCGGTGAACAATGGGAACCCCTCCCGCCCCCACCCTTCCCCTCATGTGTTCTGGTAAAGATTAGGTTCGCAGCTGCGGTCGAATGGGGAGGGGGGTTGACGTCATTCGATGGCTAGCGCATGCGTGAGGCTAGGCAGGACCCAGCAGTTGTACCCCAAGACGCCGAGCGCAGGCGTCAGGACCCAGAATATGCCGCCAGAGAAGCCGAGTGCAAGCGACAAGCCCGCCGAGACAACGAGTAAAATTTCATACCCTCCCTCATCAGCATGTGTAGTGGTTTACAACAGCTGCGCTGGACATCCACTTTCGCAGGGCGGGATGGCGTCCTTTTTTTTTTTTTTTCACGATTTCACGCTCGCTTTTGCGCAGTGAACGTCAGGAGCACACAAGCATGCAAAGGCGAGTTCCCCACCCCAGCAATAAGCACATCAATATCGCATGGCCCCTCTATAAACTCTAGGCATTTCAGGGCATTGATCTAGGAACAAACGTTTACACGGTCCACAAACTTCATTCCGGTAGTGCTGTCCCGCTCGAAAGCGTGAGGTGAAATAGTCCGGCTAATTTGAAGC
Organism: Haemaphysalis longicornis; assembly: GCA_013339765.2. NCBI lineage: Eukaryota > Metazoa > Arthropoda > Arachnida > Ixodida > Ixodidae > Haemaphysalis > Haemaphysalis longicornis. The sequence goes on from CM023450.1 coordinate 75,180,959, forward strand.
GTCTTGCTTCCGCGACCCCCTTCAAGAACTGTAGCGTAAAGCCGGCTGGCAAATGAGACATTTTTAAACTTTCATTGCGTTAATGCTAGAAGTTGACACGGGTAAACGGAAGAGGTCGGTATGGACTTCATTTGTTTCGGGTATTGTTCTGGGCGCCCATTCAGCTTGCTCTTTTTTTTTTTTTTTTTTTTTTTTTTGATGGAGAGCTTCCTTGAAGTCCCGACATCCCTTTGCGCTGACGGGGTCACTCGTTGCAGGGGAAGATTTTTTTACAAAGGGCCGAACTCTAACATCTCGCGCATACTTCACTCGTAAACACGTCATGCAAGAAACAAGTGGATGGCTGATGTATTAAGATGGTTGGATAAGGCAGTTGAAAAAGAGGTTCAACAGATTTTGGAGGGCCCCAGTTGCCTACTTCTTTTTGGAGGTTATCACCCAAATATAAGTTATTTGCGCTTAGAATTTTAAACATGTTTACAGACGAATCATATGCTCATGCTCCAAACGAAATATGCAAATCGCCGCGAATAAAAATTGCTTCTTCCGATGAAAAAGTACCGCCTCCAGATCTTGTAGAATACTATTGTAGAAAACACGGAGAACCAACAGTTCCTCCGCGAAAGTAACTTAAATTACAGCATTGTGGCGACCAGATGACTCATAAACACATGGTTCCGAAAACGCGACGATGAACAAGAAAGCAGCCTCTTTTGTCGAGACAGAAGCAGAAAAAAAAAAGTGTGAACATGTATTTCGCTGTGTAGATATATACACAGAAGAATTGTTTATGATTCCCTCCGTTCGAGTTTCGTTATTCTTCCTTTTTACCTAATGTTATTTGCACAGTATAGATGACAAAGGCCTGTTCCATTGATACACAAGCCTGTGCATTCGGCACACACACCTGTACAACGTGCGCGGGCTCCGATCGTTCGCTAGTAGTCACGCGTGGCTTCACATTTGCGAACCCGCATATTTCAGCTTTCATGGTCATCCATTTTGCGACAAGGAACTGGGAGATACACGCCTGCCTACCCCTAGTTTAGCCCAAACACGTCGCTCGATCGCTGCAAAAAGGAAGGAAATAAGAAAAGAGTTCGTGATGAGAAAGGTTGGGAGGAGAGGACGAGTCAGTTTAACACGATAGGTTGGAATACTAGATAGTCTGGCCATGCGCGTTAGGCGTCTCGAGAAGATGCGTCAAAATTATCTAAAAATGTAGTACCGAAAGATCTACTGGTTCGCGACATGATACCAGACAAGAGCGCGTGCGGAAAATGGATTCCTGCTCAATTTGAGGGCGACATGCTCTCAGTCCTGCGAGAATCTCGAACGCTCCAAGGTTGATGGCTTCATACGACACCCCCTTTTATACCAAAATCCTTGTCATGAGGGATAAACCATTCTGTGGGAGAGTGCTGCCCGTGTCTAATAATACTGCACCGAAGTTTAAGTGTTCTCTTCAATGCGCGCATGTAAATTACGTTGCGTCGAAATGTGCCGTCTCACTCGAGCTCATCACAAGGCCGCGCTCAGCTCGAAGCAGTGTGTTCACCCTGCTACTGATGATGTTTGCAGCTGCGAAGTCCGCCAGGAAAACGTGAACACGTAATCGAGACAACCCGGGGCCTGTTCTCCAGTTGCGTACGATTCTAGCGGCGACGGCGACGCCACCTCGTGGCGAATTAACGCTTATACTGGGATTGCGTCCACGTTATACGACAGGCGACGGTGCGTGAAGAAAGTAACCTCTTACCTGAATCTACCATCTTAACTTCCTCGCCAATCTCCCTCGGATACTCATGCCGTCTCGATGCCGATGCCTAGAATTTTTTAGGACCCCTCCACGGACGACGGACAATTCTCGAACAATGCGGCCGTGACAGCTGCCACAGTAAAACTGATTTGATTTGTATTGATTTTAGGGTTTTACGCGCCGACGCAACGAGGTGATTACGCGCCGTAGTGGAGGGCTCCGGATTAATTTTGACCACCTGGGGATCCTTAACGTGCGCCGCAATCTCGTACACAGGGTAATTCTACCCGATCGCCTCCGCCAGAAAAGCGGCCGCCGCGGCCGGGAATCGAACCCGCCACTCAGCCGCCGCGGCGGGTGCCAGAGTAAAATTGATTTTGGATACGTTTGTGTGTTTTAAAGCGTAGCTTTCTGTACCCCACTTGTGGCGTCGTTACGCCCGAAGCGCACTGAAGGAAAGCCAACTGAAACAATGCGTTTCCGGAAAGGCACATCAAGCGCCTCAAGGAAAAAACGCTCCCGCGGTCGCAGTCCAAACTGGGTTCTTCGCGCTATGAAGCCGGCGTCTATTCAATTGCACCATTCGGACACGGTCGAAGAAGCTTGGATTTTGGTCTTTTACTTTGACTCGGGTTGCATGAGACAAAGCTTAGCGTTTTAACCACATTTCTTGTTAAATGAAATTGGATTTGATTTTTCAATTAATCTTAATCAGACCCGTTGAACCGTACACGCACACGTGAAAATACGGCATACATTTTCTATTGGACTGTGAGTTTGAGGAGTTTGTTCTTCATTAAAGAACAACGAGAAAAAAAAAACACTGCACAATAGAATGAGTGGTGTCCTGTTCGTTTCTCGTTATTTGGTGCCGCTTTTTTTGTTTTGTTTTTTTTATTTTTCGCCGTGATCTTTAATGATGGTCATACATTTTGGCTGGATGAAGTTGCAAAGAGTGCACAAACCGCCTAGAATTCCGTGACCGACAGCATAGAATATTTTAGCTTCTTAGTCCCATTTTATCATTGCGCTGTATACTAGCGTCGATTTACTGGCGCAGTTGGCAGTACCACCTAACTGCGCATGCGCAGCACACGCCAGAACGCATCTAGATTTTACCATCATAAAGTTTTATGCTAATGTATACTAGAGGAAAATCTAGCACCACTATCTAGGCGAGCCGCGCTTCAGAGAGCGTTCCGTCGTGTACCGGGCAGGCACGTTCCACTTGTCCATGGCACGGCTCATGAACGGGCTGGAAAATTGCCTCCAGGGGCCCTATTCTCGACTGCACAAATTCCCAGGAAACTGGGGAATTTGCCGGAAGTCTTTTATGATTGGCTTTAAATTTTGGTCACGTGCTTCCGGTTGACAAAGCGGTTGTGTGTGGTTTCGTCATTTTGACGTTTCATGACGTTTACTGTCAACAGTTCTAAAGTTTGCCTTATTTCTCTTTACTGAAAGCGCATAATTATTGGTCTGCAATAAAAAACCAGACTAAATACACCGGACATGACAACGTAGGCCTGTCTTTGCTATTTAACAACAATACTGCTCGTAATACGCGCCCTCTCTGTGATTGGCTGAGAATGCGTGACGTAAATTAAACAGTTGGCGCAAACGATCACGTCACACATTGGCAACTTCAGGCTGCGTAAAAGTGACGTAATGTTACGTAACAGCTTGAAAATGGCGGCTGCTTTTGCTGCGAAACAGGGCAAAAAATTTAGCCGACTTTCGGCACTGCGAAATGTCCTGGAATTGGCTGCAGGCGCAGTTTCGCATGATGCACGGTTCAAAGTATGTTTTCTACCGAAAGAAATAATAGTTTCGACTGTTTCCAAGTCAGAGATCACGGAGCATAGAAATGACATGCAGTAGTTTGCTTTTATGTTTGGCAATAAAGCAAAAATTATTTGTTTGGCGTAACCGCACCATAAAAGGGCAGTACAAGCCTCTCCATGACAAAGAGAACCCAATGCATGCATGTCATTTGTCCCCACTCCTCTTAGTAAGCTGTTGGGTCACATTATCGAACTCAAGAGAAAAATAACAAAGAAAAGTGACTCTTTTGTTTATTACAGCACTTATTGAAGTTGAGCTTGTCGAATGAGTGAATCGGCGAAATCGGTGCGCTCCGCGGTTATCAGGCGAAGCGCTTCGCTGCTCTTATGTTTCATACAAGCGATTGTCGCGGCCGTCTTTTTCTGTGATCACGCCATAAACTTGTAACATTGCAGCAGACGATAGCGTGGCGGCGGTGGCATCCGGGAAGGTGATAACGCAACAAAGCTTGCATTGAAGCAGAGAGCCCAACTATATGGTACTAAAAGTGATTGAAAGAAATAAATAGATACGGTAAAAAAAAATGTTTGATGTTTTTTAGCTCAACATACGCCTTTCGTTCGCTTTTGGATCAACGTTACTCTATCGCCTTGTGGTGTTGACGCCAATTTTGACCTGCAGAAATGTGTTTCTCTTGCCAGTCACAGCTACCGTCCTAATTTTTATAGTACGTGCCAAGGGTTTTTATATCTTTTATGCGCAATATATGATAACTTGTTTGCGATCTTTATGAGTGAAGCGTCAAATTACACTGCATGTCGTCATAGGTATATGTGCATCACGTCACTGATTGCTTACGTCGCGCTTATGCAAAAAAACATGCCGATTGCCTGGGAATTTGTGCAGTCGAGAATAGGGGCCCTAGTTGCCGAAAAAACAGCAATATTGCTGTAGAAGATTAATCAAATTTGCTTTGTTATTATAAAATTGCAGCTCCAAAAAGATTTATTTCTCAGAGATTATTTGGAAGCTTCATGCACGATGAACAAGAAAAAAGTTGTGACCACTTTTGTTGATTTTGGTTCCAAGACAAAAAAGAAGCCATCTGGCTAGCTAAGCCAAGTAGGCGAGGAACGTCGCTAGCTGCAATGGCGGCGCACACGACGGCCCGCGATTGCCGCGCCAGATTTCCCTCTAGTATATATTAGTATGAAACTCAATGGTTACCAATGCTTAAGAATGCGAAGGTTTATACGTCCATGCTTGTATCGTATGGCATGCATGCGTATGTTCAACGAAATGCGCGCTTCCACGTATACGTACCATGTGTGAGTTTATTGCTGGCGGAAGACGGTCGTCTCAGCCGTACACCTACAACCTCAGCCGCATCTCGCACTCGCACCGGCGAGTGCAACGCACGAGGCGTGAGACCGACACTTCCCACGGTGGAGCACGTTGTCTGGAACAGCGTCGGCGGAGATCTGGGTGGCATAGGCGAGACGCCTTGCCAGCCTGTATTTTTTCTTGGCGCACGCCATCACGCACTGCGCGCCATTTACGGCCCTCGAATGGCTACACGCTTGGCTTCCCGCAACCAGGGGGTGTGTCTCTCCGAAACGACCACTGCCGTGTCTCCTATAATGCCCGTCCGCTGGCTGCAGTTACGTGTTCGCTTTGTTTCGTTTCTTTTTTCTGGCCCTCAGTCCGTCCGCCGTCAATCAGTGAGGTGAAAATCCGTTATCAAGTTTTATAGGTAAGCTTTGTGTGAGTGCGGGTATTCCTGTCCCTTCTTACAGAAAGATAGTGTGTGATTAGGGCTCCCTTCCTTCGCTCAGTGGCTGGACTGTCTCTCGGGGCAAGGCTTTGACGTTTGACAAAGTGGCGCGCTACCACGAATCGTGTTCATCGATGCAAGGGGGGAGGATCTGTTTTGCGTATTACGTGAGGTGCATACCATGTGTTGTACAATTAGATGTGGAAACGTATTCGTCTCTTGCTGTCTCCATCCGTCGGCACCTTTTTAGTTGAGTGCTTTGTGCGGAGGGGAGAAGATGCCGTATACTGTTAGAGGATGTCTTGATAGTTGAGGGGTATGGGAACCAGCTGAGGATTGCGTCGGGGGAGAAGCAGCAGCGATACACTCCAGCAGCTTGCAAAGCCACATCACTATCCTACCTGACACTCAAACAGCGTGCAGAAATTTCTTGTGATACCGAATTTCTACCTACAACCCACTCGATTCTTGACAAATGTCCACCCGACCACATTTGCAACATCATCATCATATGTACCTTGAGGTATGAATCGCTGCGCGCAAATGATGCAGCACATGCTGCAGCTCTATGCTAATGCAAACAGGGTCCCGCACCAAAGAATAAGCTCATTTAGTATAAAAAATGGGGAAGCTTGCACTCATGCGCAAGACTTGAATGGCGAAGCTGTTGTAGGTCAGCATTTCCGAACACACAGTTAAGTTTCAGTATCATTGTTTATTTGCATAGTTGCGCTGATAGTAATTGTAGTCATATGCATCGAACAGGTCGTTGTCGTCTTCTCGGCGAGTGGTGCATACAAAGTCACCCTCAGCATTGTAGACTTCTACCAGCTCAACCGGCGAGGCTTGCAGGAAGTTGCGCAAGGCTTGAACCATAGCCAAGCTTTATACGTGAGCACTGAAGGACACATCACCGCGCATTTGTACAAGTTTGAAACTGTTTATTTACGTGTTCCGTCGTTGCTTTGCACTGTACTAGTAGCAGTCGTCGTCATATGCATCGAAATCATCGTGTTCCTCATGCCAAGCATTTTGCTAAAGCAACTGCGAGAGCCGGGGCCTCGGCGGTCACGCGAGGCACGCTCTAAGGAGCGCTTTGAGCACTGCCGAATCCGCTCGGGCTGCCAAAGTCACCGGGGACCCATGCCTCGGTCACCACCCCTCCCCCGAATTAGCCCTCGGGGCTATAAAAGTCTCTCTCTCTCTCTCTCTCTCTCTCTCTCTCTCTCAGGAGCGCTCGGCATTTCGCGCTCCCCGTGGGTTTTCGCCGGCTTTCTCTTTCTTTCTTTCCTTCTTTATTTCTTTTTTTCTTTCTTTCTTTTTGCTGAAGCCAATGCGTGTGCCGAGAATGCTCGGCGGTCGCCGCGAGGCACGCGCTCACGAGTGCTCCTCATTTTCTGGGTATTTTTTTTCTGCAACGGCGAACTTATGGCTTGTGCAACAGTTCCGCTGTCAAAAAAAGTGGCCGACGATCACGATACTCCTAATGCGAAATTTGAGCTCTACCGGTTGCCTCGCTCATTGTTCAGAAAGAACTGGCTCAGACCATACCCTCTTGTGATTACATAGGCAAACGGTTTATATCAGAAAGAATACGCTATGAGTGGCGTGGATGGCGCGGGCAATCTGCCTCGGGCGGAACCTTTCACACAGGCCGCCACAAGAAGAGGAGCGCGATGCGACTGCCACGCTAATCGGGCCATCACGAGTGGCAGCGAGTGGGCGCGGTCCACAGCAGCACCGCAGACAGACCTCGTTTAATTCAGCGATTTGTTTCCATATATGGCCTGGGTGGACGTGCTCGTCGTATGCCTTAATTATCGCGTCATCGGCGAACAACATGACGGCGCGCGCTCCCGTGGCGCAATGTCTTAGCGGGTCCCGCCCCGTAGCATGTCTCGCGCGGCACCCGCGGCACTCCGCTTTCCTCCTCACACTTTCGCCGTACTTTCCTGCACCGCTTTCTTCCTAACTCTCTCTTGGGTGCACTTCCCGTTATCTTGGTTACATCGAGGGACGAAGACGAAGGACGCTGTGAAACCACAGGAGCAGCGGCAGAAGAGCTGCGCTCTAAAAAGAAAAGTCATTACAATTGGGCTAAGTTACGCTTGCGCTAAGTTCTCGCATTCCGAAAGCGATCTCGTTCTTTGTCCCAAAGCAAGCCGAGGGCATGCGGCGCAAAACGTGTTCGGCTACTTTTATAACAAAACACCACCGTTCATGGAGAGGAGGAGAAGGGGGTGCACACTAGAGTGATCGCAGAACACCCCTCAGTCCCTTTAAATCGTTCACTGTCGCCGCTAGTAAGGCGTGCGGTAACGGCGCCGGGACCGAGTCAGCGCAGCGGGAAGGAGAAAGATGGCGCGTGTGCCGGAGAATCGGAATTTGCCTCGAGCACGCGTCGCGCCTGTACATCACGCTCTGACCGTCACGACTTGCCGATCACTCGGACACGCGGCTGGGTATACACACGGCATAAGGAAGGCGCACCGGGAATGCGCTGGGAGACGGAGGATGCCCGTGCACGACGCCCGCATGCAGTATGCGCAGCCCTCCAGCGTTCATACACGCGCAGGTCTGATGGGTTCAGCGCACGCCCCGCTGGCCATCGACTTGAGCTCTAGTCGCTTGCCGCAACCGCACGTGGTACGCCAAAAAGTTACGCACCTTCTTAGCTAGTAACCCCCCAATTATCATGACGCCATCAAATGTGTGTTGGCCACAGTTGTGCTCTTCTATGCATGTTCATGTGCGTGTGTGTATGTATGTAGTTATGTATGCATGCATGCATGCATGTATGTATGTATGTATGTATGTATGTATGTATGTATGTATGTATGTATGTATGTATGTATGTATGTATGTATGTATGTATGTATGTATGTATGTATGTATGTATGTATGTATGTATGTATGTATGTATGCATTCATGTAGTATGTATGTATTTTGTTTTGATTGATTGATTGATTGATTGATTGATTGATTGATTGATTGATTGATTGATTGATTGATTGATTGATTGATTGATTGATTGAAGTGTTCAGCGCGCCGACGCTGCACAGGCGATGGGGCGCGCCGTAGTGGAGGGCTCCGGATTAATTTTGACCACCTGGAGTGGCCGGGAATGTATGTATGTATGTATGTATGTATGTATGTATGTATGTATGTATGTATGTATGTATGTATGTATGTATGTATGCATGTATGTATGTATGCATGTATGCGTGTGGGTATGTATGAGTGGCACACGTGCAACATAGAACATGATGATGATTGTGACGATGGCGTCGGTAAAGTCTGCGCCATCACAATGAGTCATCATGAGCATGAGGGTGAATCATGACGTATACGAATCTGCGCAGCCCTGCGGTCACCGTAAGATTGGCGGCCCCGCGAAAGAGAGGAGCTTCCACCGCTGTCCGCTCAGCACAGTTACACCCACCGAATTATGTTTTACGAAAGGCCCGCTCGCGCATGTGAACAGGACTCGGACTTCGTGCCGACTCAGCAAGACACGCAATGACATGGAACGATCCATTGACCCCGAGAACACGGAGTGCTGTATGAAGCGCGTTTTGTGCGCACACCATCGCTTGAAAATGTCCGAAGAAAACAAAAAGAAAATGAAGCGCGCAACAAAACTGAGGTATAAGTATAGTCAGTCAGCGGTTCCGTTTGATCCGTTCGCACGCCGGCTTCCGCGAGCGAGCGGCAGACCCCAGCAATGTTGTTTCCTTTTTTTTCGTCGTCCCCTTGAGCAGGAAAACGGGAAGCCGGTGCGCCAGCGTAGTCGGTATGAAAGCAACAGGTCCTTGCGCGGGTCATTCGCGATGTGTCTTTTCGATAAATCATCCCTGTGTGACCTACACGTTTTGTGTGCACGCGTGGTTGCGACCTTATGATCCGGATCTTGTCGGGCAAGACGGACTTCTTTTTATCCTCCTTCTTCTCATTCCCTTTCTTACTGCTTCCGTAGAAGTCCGCTTGTGAGCCTAATGACGGTGTTGCGTGCGTTTCCGTTCTTCCTCCTTCATGATTAATTGCAGCGCAGAGCGCAGAGAAACGTTATTCGCGAAATTCGCGCATTGTTTATTACGTGAAAATACAGCGTTGCGGAAGCGAAACCAAATCCGCCGAGTTTTCCCGTCTTTGCCTTCGCCATGTGCAATCTGCCAGCTTTCCGCACGCATTGCTTGTTAACCTTCCGTTGGCCAGTGTTCAGCGTGAATGTGGCCTGAGGTAGAGCCGAATCCATTCAATGTATCTGATGTCCCGTCCACTTGCAAGTAAGTAAACGTCGTTGTGGTTTTGTTTCAACGTGTTTTCCAGCCGTTGCTTTGTATGTGTGTTCGTACTTAATTAAGCAGCGTACCAGTACTTCCGCAACAGCACAGAGAACTTGGAAACTTAGAATGCATTCATGAAAAAATGGAATAGAAAAAATAATTTAAATGGAGGGAATTTAAGAATGCGTAAGCATTTCGTCCCTGTCCCTGACGAACGTGAGTCTCGGCCCGATGCTTACCCCCGCAGAATTTCGCAACGTAGACTTCTTCAAACTCACCGTACGTCACGTGATTCATCGAGGCAGAGGCAGCTGGAGAGCCGCACTTCGAACGCAGCTCTCGCCACTCTCGAAGACAGCACTCTCCACGCACGCTGTGAGTGGTCTGTGCAAGCGAGATGAAGCTGTCCTGCATCGCATCCGACTCAATGTGGCTTACACTAGGCATTTCCTTTTTAAACTCCGATAGGCTTCCTCACCTTTGCGCCCTACCTGTACAGTTCGCGAGGACCTGAAACACGTTCTCTGCACGTGTCCTCGCTACGAACTTGAGCCTACCACGGCTAAGCTCTCTATGTGGGCCTGCCCGCGTCCGTCCAGATCTCTTCGAGGCACCTCCTTGGGCCCTGGCTTACAACCGGCATGGCAAGTTGTGCCACAAAAGCGCTTTTAACATTCCCCGGAGCACTGGACTTGAGAGTGAGCTATGAACTCTCGGACGAATGACTATATCGCCTGAATGTGTGTGTGTGCTTTTCGTGTGCGTCTGTGTGTTTGAGTATTGATGGGTGAGTGCGAGTTCTTTTCATACATTTTCATCCCACCTTCACCCCCATTTGGTGTAGCAAGTCGGGCGCCCAGCCTGGCTAACCTCACTTGCCCATTAAAGATGTTTCTCTCTCTCTCTCTCTCTAAACTCTGTCGGTCTGTGCTGTCTGTTTCTCGCTCCGTTATAGTGCGAAGCGGATCGACGCGAAACAACGCGAAACATTTGCCGATATGTCCCATCTATTGCTCAGGCAGTAATAATTTTAAGCATGATGTATTATTCGAGGTGTACTTTTTACTTTCGCAATATTTTCACGTCCATCACTTTCCCCGACTTCATGGACGCCCCTTCTGCTGAGATATATTCTATTCAACCTCACGGTGTATCCCTGGCTACAAAACGCCCCCCTTCGCTCTACCCAGCACTCCAAGCCTGAAGGGACCAGCTCACCCGCGCTTCTGTGCCCTATCAGCTACGTCTGATCGACTGCGCCGAGGCGGCGAATGTCATCTGTCGAACCCGGGAATGTAGATGGAAAGGCTTTAGTGCGAAAGCAATTGTATCCTAAGAATCATGATTCTACACGGCAAGCTATGAGTTGTTATTGCAACTAAAACAAGCCCTGCTAGGTTATTATCAGGTCCTATGGCCTGCGCGTGTTGGTATGACTGCTTATATTGCCCTGTAAATGCGTTTTCATCTATGCATTCGTGAATAAAATAAGCCGCACTGCAGGAAAGATAACTTTACACAATGGGTTTCACAAAACGATGATGATAATAAACGAATTGCCACATAAAGCGCCTCAAGAAAAAAAAAGCGCTTCCCGTTGTCGAAATAGAACCTGCGTCCCTCGGGTTATGAAGCCGACGTCGATCAAATTGCGCTATTCCGACACGGTCGAAGCAGTTGGACTTTGATGTTGCATGAGAGAAAGCTTCGCGTTTAGCTACCGTTCCTTTGGAAAGGGGTTTTTATTTTTTTTTATTTTGTAAGCTGGCTTTCCCGCATTTTCAATTGCAGTAAAGCCTACCTATTAGAAATAAGACATGATCGCATGTGGGAAATGGAACTGTTTAACATAGAGATTGCGACTGCAGAACTTTTAATTAGCAACCGTTAAAGCAACAGTCTTGCGATGCTTAACTTGGGGCAAGAAAATGGCTAATTTGGTGTAAGAACATTTGCTTTTCGCGCGATATTCTGTGGTCGGCGCCAGCAACCCGTTTGCCATTTTTCTTGATCCTTTTTTTACAAAAGAGCGTATACACCGCCATCACGGGCGTAAATTTTGACCATTCAATTGTGAGACCCATGGGCTCCGTTAAGTTTCAAGCTAGATGGTCCGAGTGGGCTGTTTCTAAGCTATATAGGAGGCACAGTTCAGTAACAGCAATTTTTTTTTAATCACATCAGGCCTGGGACGAGGCCTCTAAGCGGCGCCATCCCTAACTCATCAAGTTTTATCATTCCGGACTCGCAGGTAATCTAAATAAACCTCTCGGCGCCGAGTAGCACCAAATTCGTTTAACAAGCAGCCGTGGCATACCATACACCACTGTTTCGCCCTTCAGGTGAGCAGAAATCTAGTTCGATCCGGCCCCCACTGAAATTTAAGCATTCGATGCAGGAACTTAATTGCTGCTCGCCGAATCCTTGCAGCCGGTACGTATCGGCACTGGAAGAGCTGCCGAAGGAGACCTTCTCTGTGGTTGCACCTTGAATGAAAACACCTGGGAAGAGCCACAAGCGCGATGCATCGGCACGGCGTCCGTGACGGAACGTCTGGTGCAACGAGGGAAAGCAAAAGAAAGCGGCAGAAGAAAGAGAGACTCTGTGGGCGACACGAGGCAGTCGGAACGGTGATGCGCGCTGAAGCTTCCGCACCCGGAACATATGCACGCGCATACAGTCTCCAAGAGTCGTGCTGGCCGAAATTGCCGAAGCGCACGCGCTAGACACATGAGCACGACGATAGAGAGACGAGAGCTTCCATTTCATCACTTTCTAGGCGGCAGAAAGCTCCCGCATTTTCCTGTCTTCCCGGTGAAATATGTTGCACAAGATGACTGTCTTAGATCACCCTCTTAGTGGCACATTTCTATCTCTGTCAGTAAAATTAGAAGTGATCATCCAATCTGTTTAATTAAGAAGACGTTGTGAAGGGCTTACTTATCTACATGGTGTTCCACTTGCTCGTCTCCTACAGCGTCTGCCTTCTCCGGCTCATTTCTTATGCGCGTCGGGACGACGTGTGCTTCGTGGTGACATCAGACAGCGCAGGAGTCAGGGCCACAACACCCCTTAGATAATGTGACCGTGTAGTTCTGTCACCTCATATGAATTGTTTGAGTTAAGACTGCGATCACTCAGGCTTCTTGTGGTGACGCTTCTTGACGTCGGCGATCGTATTGCAAGCTTCTAGATCAGCACTCCTGATGCTGAGAAGTGCATATGCCTTGATTATAGGAGGCGTTGCCGGTTTACGTATGCGGAAGTAGATAGACATAAGCGAATTATAAAGATTGTTTGTTATTGAAACGAGTCAAGCGAAACTGGCTGCAGCGTCAACGGTGGCATTGCGATACGCAACTGCGTGGGATATGAAGAGTAGTAGTAGTAGTAGTAAAGTCCTTTATTGGGATGGGACGGCCGGTTGGCCAGAGGGGGGAAATGGGAATAGCAGGGAGGGAGGATTAACACTACTTGAATCTTCAAGGGCCGTAGATCGAGGATCTAATTGTCCATTGAGGATCTCATTGTCCAGTTTGAGGGACCAAATGGGTTGTAGGCCCCGGCTCACACTACTCGAGCCAGACCGCTCTCAAGGGAAAAAGTGCCTAGCGCGGCAAGGAATTGGGGGTCATGGTATGGGGGATTAGCTGGTGAAGAACCATTTGGGAGTGCATTTTCGATAATATATCGATGGTCTGAGAATGCAGTGCAGTGCCAGATTAAATGGTTTAGGTCCGCAATATAAGTCGCTAAACAGTGCGGACAACGTGGGGGTAGTGACGTCCCAGGGTGAATCCATTTGTATATTATGTGAGGAGTGACAGCAGCGTTCGCACGAGTCTTATTAATGGAAATTTCGGCTGGGGCGTGGTAAGGGAAGGGACGCCGTGTAGGTAGCCAAGCGGAGTGCTTGATGCTAGGCGGCATCGGCGCGCGTGGCGAGCGTGGTCCAGCTGCAGGCGAAAGGAGTGGGGCGAGACAGCAGCGGGGATTGGTCATCCAGCGGAGGGGTTACGAGAAGGCTCTCCATAGCCGTCAGAGTGCACGTCTGGTTGCCATTCCCTGCATCATGTGTCCCGGTATCCATGTCAATATGAAGAGAGGTCAATGGCAGCCGTCTAGTTCTAGATGAAAGAACAATGGTAGGGGAAGGCATAAAAAGGTAGGCGAAATTGCGGCATCCAGGATGTGAACGGTCCATTAAAATATCCTTTGTATGTATTATAAGCCCTCCGACGCAGATTTACAGGGCATTTGTTTGAAATTTATTATGTTGGATATCGCCAAGCGTGGCACTGAGTTTACTGAGTGAGTGAGGTGAGTGAGTGAGTGAGTGAGTGAGTGAGTGAGTGAGTGAGTGAGTGAGTGAGTGAGAGTGAGTTAGTGAGTGATGAGTGAGTGAGTGAGTGAGTGAGTGAGTGAGTGAGTGAGTGAGTGAGTGAGTGAGTGAGTGAGTGAGTGAGTGAGTGAGTGAGTGAGTGAGTGAAGTTAAGCTCCTTGCTGAGGCGGACTTCATTGAAAACCGCTTCATGAACAAGACACTCTTGTTCATGAAGTGGTTTTCCACATGCACGTGTGGGTAGCGTGACTACTAGCGTCATAGGACCTCGAGGGTTTAAATCTCATGTCAATCCAGAAAGCTTTCGTAAACTCCGTCATCTCTGCGTCAACACTTATATTGAGCTCCACTTAAGGAAAAGCTGAAGACGTTTTACGTCAGAATGAGCTTAGTATGATTTCTATCAGTCTCATTAAATGCACCACTGCATCTTTGACTAGAGTAAATGTTTAACTATAAGCTCGTTCATACCAAGTGTGTCAGGGGTTGCGAATAATTCGTTGCGGCTGACGAGCAAAACAAAATAAATGGCAGCATCTCCACTCCGTGGATGATGGCGAGGGTGCGGAGTACGGGGACTCGAAATGACATCGAAGTTGCGCTCCCGAGTGCCATCCGATTTCCGCCCCGACCGTCATTCGATTTGAGCCGTGAGTTGCACCTTGATTATTCCCTAAATGAAACTGCAACTCACGGCTCAAATCAAATTTCGCTTGATTTTCGCTTGATGGCGGTGTGCGCACGGATGGACGCGGACGGACATTGGGAGGTCCTAGGGTACTCCGCACCGTTACAGGCGAGTGAGTAAGCCGTTTGACTCTCGCGTAGTAACTCACGGTCGTAGCCCAATGGGTAAGATGACTGACACTAACTCTATCTGGTCTACCAGAGTCAGGCTCAAATCCTGCAGGTGCCTGTGTGATTTTTTGCGATTTTAAATGCTATGCGCACGGACGCGGACGGACATTGTGCGGTCCTAAGGTACTCCGCACCTAAAATTAGCCTTGCCACGCGAAAAAAATCTTGAAATGCTTAAAACTCCCGCGTTTGGCAATGGTTGCAAAAGTACGCCTGACTACTTAGACAGGTGACGTAGTGCTTTGCGTACTATTCATGTTGTCTTGAGTCGACAGGTACGGTGAACATCAGTGTGTGTGCAATCCGTTTTGGTGGGGCGCGACTGCACGCCCCGATGATGCCGCTCTGTCTGCGCCGTTCGCGTCTACGCCTACAAACAAGTACACTAAAGCGTTTCCTGACCAGGCATGTAGAGCCAGCCTGTAGGGATGCGAAGGCTTCGCTGCTTGACGCACCGCGCGTCTGCACAGTTTGCAGACGCACCCAGCGCTCTTCTGCTGTCAGGCGCGCACTCCGAGCGTTCATCCTCTTGGGAGTTTCGTGCGTGCAGTTATACGCACGCCTATACACGCCCACATGTTGAACGGCATTTCCGCTCCGAGCATTTACGGTCTTCTTTAATCCTTCTTCGTACCACTCCCCCCTCGTCCCAAGTACTGCATACCTCGTTGACGTGCCTCGCGCGAGCGTTTCCGAGACAGCCGCTGCGGTTATGTTTATTCGAGACACGCCATCGGTCCGTTGCGAATAGTCCAGCGAAGTGGCAGCGGCAGCGCTAATACGGTGTTGAGAGCTTTGTGGCTGCGCCCTCCTGCTCCTGTTTTCTACGCTGCGCGAATTCCACATTGATTAGGAACTGGCTATTGACTACCGACAGGGGCAGAAACCTTCTGTGATAGCCGGTTTACGATTTCCCATCGACAGTTTTGCGGTGGTCAACCGTAATTAGTGTATCCATACCTACAAGACAGCCGGCTAACGCTACTCTACCGACAGTAAAGTATCGACAGTGTCCTATTGTTGATAGTTGGTTTGACGATCGATAGTATTGATACTACACTGCCGAGAGATTTCCATTACCACTATATGGCGTGATTGTGATTGTGGGGTTTAACGATCCGACGCAACGCAGGCGATGAGGCGCGCCGTAGTGGAGGGTTCCGGATTAATTTTGACCACCTGGGGATCTTTAACGTGCGCCGAAATCTCGTACACACGCGCGTTTTTGCTTTTCGCCATTTCCAGTATATGAACGCGAGAGGAGTGGAACGCATCGCCAACTTGATCACAATGCTCGTTAGTTTTGTCACTGTGACTAACACTTCTACTATAGGAACGCGAGAGGTTTGTGGCCCATTGCTGCTTCGACCACAAGGCTCATTGGCTTTGTAATTACGCCCGCTCTTGTCAGGTGACTGGCGAAGTTCGAAGTGACACTTGCGGGATCGAACAGTTGTATTTTGAGCCATCGCATGACGGAAACTAGTACTCCGCACGGGGCACTTCCTATTTTCATGGCGGTGATCTGCATAGCCAATGGCGTGAGCGAGCTATCGCAGTCTTGCAAGGCGCACGTCGGGCTCAGCCACACTTTCGTATTCGCGCAAACCGCCGAGGACTCGACTTGTCCTGGGCGTAGTTCACGCCGCTGGCATTACGGAAATGTTAGCTCACAAGCGCCCTTCGTCTCCCCAGGCTACGACGTTGGTCAGCATCGTGAGCTCTTAAGTTCCACCAGGAACAAAAAAAGCTTCATGGGGGTTACCATTATACTATTACGCGGTCATGCAAAAACGCGGAACAATTCAATACTTTTTTTCTCTCTCTCTCTCTCTCGCCGGGACCAGTGGATAAACTCAAAGGCCCAGCGCGCGCGATTAAGAATGCAGTATATAATCTTCATGTCGCTATTTCTTGACGTCTCTCTGAAAGGGGGCCGATTACACCGATGACGACGGGCGAGGCATCAAGTCGTCAAGCCGGAGGATCGCCTGTCGTCTTTCGTTGCTGACCGCTGCCGCGGATAGACGTGAGACGCTCGCCTCAGCGTGGCCGCTACGCGCTCGCGTGCGACCCCGGAATACCTGACCCCGCACCGCACGTAGGGTCGCTGCGGTGGCTTTGATCTGCCGCCGCTTGCAACTGCTGACAGGGTCCGGTATTCGAATTGTGGACGGCGCACGTTTAACGGACGTGGCTGATGGTCTGACTGCAGAGCCGGGCTCCGATAACTTTATTTAGTTCCTCCTACGATTCATAATCGGGGGCCAAATATAAGCGTTTGCGTACGTGCGTGTGTGCCAGCGAGAGTTTAGCCTCTTTTTGTTGCTTGTCTCGCGCTCTAAAATGAGGGATTTGTTTCAAATCCACATTGTGCCATTTTTTTAAATCTATTTTCCTAAGAATTCACTTCAAAGCGTCGCAAAAGAGTCGTTTGAAGAGGCAGTGCTGCTTACTGAATAGCGTCACGTCTACCAGTAATGGCTCATGAGAATAAATAAAAGTGCGGCATTTCCTACACAAGTTTTGTGGTTGGTTATAAAGTCGAGCTGGAAGAAGAAAAAACTGTGGTTGATTCCTTTGTCATAGGAATCGTTAAAACACGAAAGTGAAACGTGCAGCGAAATCTGCAGCTGAGCATGATTTGCGGGTCGGCGGCTGTCGTGTGGGTGTACTTGGCGAGCGACGTCCTGCTGGCGGGTCGCTTCGGAAAAGGTGTACTGGCGTCATTTCCGTGACGGATATGACGTCAGTGAAATCTTGGTGTGTCCCGGCATAAAACACTTTCAGTGTTAAAATATAAAACACGAAAACGAACAACCCTAAGTATAACGTACTCTTTAGTACTAAAGGTTGCTTCCCCGCAAGGAGACCCTGTGTGCAGGGGTGCACCCTTTACTGACCGCTTGCTTCGTTGCACTGGCGTCATTTCCGTGACGGATATGACGTAAGTGAAATCTTCGTGAATCCCGCAATAAAACACGTCCGTGTTAAAATGTAACATGGTTTATTCCAAGCTTAACCGAGGCTCGGTTCTTTTCTCATCCTGCAGGAGCTCGGAGGCCACGCGATGTGGTGGAGAGGCTTCCGCCTGGCGCTCGCCGTTCAACTTTGCCTATGGCAGGTAAGCCTTTTCGGAACAATAATGCTTGCATATTACTCGATCTAGTCAGCAGTTGCTGTAGTTTGTGTGCCCACTTAGTTATCGCAAACAAAAGAGGGAATCTGCAAGTATTCACAGCCATTCAGATAGTGCCGACTTCATAACGGCTCGCAATTCCGACGGCAGTCGCTAGCGGCACCATCAGCGGAACGCCTACACTTCTGCAGCTGCCGCTATTTCATTTCATTTCATTTCATGATTCTTGGTACGTGAGGAGGCGGGAGAAAAAGCCACCCAACGACAGTTTGACGATGCCTCCGCCCACTGACGCATGGGCAACACTGAGCACAGCACATACAACGAAATTTTGTTGTAAACCACAGAGAAAAGAATGCGTTGTCAATTTTTCAACATTGCGTAAAGTAGAACACACAGTTGCACGCACGGATATGTCAAACACACACGTATGCGATGGTAAAAGCAACTATGTACACATTCTAAAATTCACATGTATCCCAACGTAAGCAAGAAAAAGAGTATCGGGCATCAGAAGTGTATCAAGTATACACACCTACATGCACATACATAACGCACCAATACATTTCTTCACGCCTTTACATTAGTATATCCACCATCCAGCAAACACCATATTTATTTGATGACATCAAGAGTAGGACACAAGGGAATAAAAAAGTTCAAAATGATTAACTGCTAAGGAATAGTGCAAACGCGTGTTTAACTGATAGTGTATCTACACCCTTCTCCAGTCTGTAAAGATTGTCCAGGAATACAGGTTTTTTGCTTTGTAGCATATTGTCTCCTTAAATGGTTCTATTGAGAGGGACTGACCGGAATTCCGGATGTCTTGTAACACGTGCATGGACATTTTTACTCAATTTGGACATAACAACTAGGCTATTCGTACCTTTATTTCTTCCTGTAATTATCCCTTGCAGAGATTTTAATCTTCATAGTCTCGCAGAGGCGGTAATCACAGAAGTTTGGGACGCTAATCAGGTTACGATTTTCCATCAAAGGGTGCACGGGGTGGTCAGGGACGGCGTTTCAGATATTCCTAATTATTCTATTCTGAAGTCTAGCAAGTTCATGTATATTTGTAGATGTAGTGGTACCCCATACAAGAAAGCATTATTCAATGTAAAAAAAGAACAGTGATTTATATATTAAGGCTCTAGTTTTTATTGGAAGCAAGTCCCGGTGACGGTAAAATGTACCTGTGACACGTGATAGTTTAGTAACGAGTTTATCTGTATGGAAGTCCCAAAGCATTTTCAGAAAAGGTTACTCCTAGCGTCTTGAAACTACTTACTATTTGAATGGGAAAGCCGTTCAGAAAAAGAGTTTGACTTTGGTGCAACTGTTTATTTTTTGCTTTTTGCTCGTAATACGTTCTGTTCAGTGTTTATAGCTAGTCCGCTACACGATGCCCACTCACAAAGTTTAGGAAAAATATTATTTCCCCGTTTAAATAAAACTTCAAAGTTAGTATCCGAAATGAATAGACTGTTATCATCTGCGTGAATTACAAATGTAGCTGAGCAATCGACTTGAACAATATCATTTATATAGATGTTGAATAGTTAAGGTCCTAATATACTCCCCTGGGGGACCCCTAATAGCCTCTCTTTTTTTCGAGGAACTGTGATTATTTAATGAAACAGACTGGGTACGATCACTTAGATATGATTCGATAATGTCGTGCTCAGTGCCACGTAAACCATATAATTTCAATTTTTGCAACAATACTTTCTATTAAGGGAGTCGAAAGTCTTCGAGAAATCCACAGGAATTCCAAGAACTATTTTTTTTTGTTTTGTTTTCAATAGCTTCAAGAATGGATTTTTTTTTTGGCCCAGAAGCGCAAGTTTGGTAGAAAAATTTTTTATTCGAAATCCATACTGAGATTTTGTTACTGAATCCCAACAAGGCGAATCCCACCATAGCGCCAGCTTCTGTGGACTTCCCTCTCAACAGGGTGGCAGCGCTCCGAATTTTTGGGTTTTTGCTTCCACAGAGATGAAAGTACGGTACGTAGTTCCTTTTCTTTAGTTTTTAAACTTCACGATGCAATGCAATTTGTGTACAGTGTTTTGCGATAGCTGTGTACATACCTTACGTATTTAGCTTTTGGTGAGCTGTTCTGCGTGCGACATTCGGTTTCCAAGTCATGAATTATAGGCTGGGCACTATTGGTACGATGCAGAAATTTAATTAAATGGAATGGTAGGCTCCTCTCTGCACCTAAACTGACCTAGACGATACTAGCCCACCCTTGTTTACGAACAAAACGCGCGTAACTGATCTAAGGGAGAATTTTCACAATGAAAAAAAAAACCCCATAAATAAGAGGTAGAATGGCTGGGGATCAAACCCGCGATTAAGCGTCAGAAGCCGCCACGCTACCTGCAAGACCACACAGACTGAAAAGCCAGCCTGTTTTTACAGTTGATCAAAAATATTGCAGCAGCGTCCAAAGCTAACCACTAGACGGCGCTAGGTGTATCAGAAAGTGTCCGCCCTGCAGTGACTTGGAAACGGAATTCCGCGTTCAACGTTGCATGACCCAGACTTTCGCTCTATCAAGAAGTAGCAGTTGTGCCGCTTTTTTTAGAACAATTTATGAGGGCAAGCATAAATTAAGCGTAAGAAAACATGTAACTGCCGTTGTGAACAATCATAAAGTATATCATCATCATCAACAACAACACCAACAACAACAACAGCCTACTTAGGTCCACTGCAGGACAAACGCCTCTCCCATCGGCCTCCAACCACTCCTGTCTCGCGCCGCTAGAGTTCATTCTTCGCCTGCAAAATTGCTTACTTCTTCTGTCCAACAAGTAATCTGCCTTCCCCTTCTTCTAGATCCATTTCTCGATGCCCACTCTGTCACCCTGGTAGTCCACCGGTTGTCATTTCGCCTAACTACGTGTCCAGACCAAGTCTATTTCTTTATCTTTATTTGAACAATGATATCGTCTGCCCTAATTTGTTCTCTGATCCAAGGAGCTCGTTTCGTCTCCCTCAACGTTACTCCTATCATTGCTCCTATCCATAGCGCGCTAAGCCGACCTAAGTTTGCTTTCAAGTTGCTTAGTAAGGCGCCAAGTTCCAGCTCCGTATGTCATCACCGGAAGGGCGCATTGGTTGTATATTCTTCTTTTAAGGGATAGAGGTAGCTTACTTCCCATTATTTGGGAGTGTTTGCAGAGTGCACCCCGCCGATACAAATTCCGCGAAGGAATTCTTTCTCGTGGTAGGGATCAGCACAGACGACCTGACCGATGTAGTGATAATCTTCTACTTGTTCTAGCGTTGCATTACACATGCTAAACAGGGCGATTTCGGCATGATTACTTCTCATTACATTAGATTTAGTAATATTTATTTTTAACCCCACAGCCTTGCTTTCTGAATTTAGTTCGTCAAGCATTTGTTGCAATTGTTGGAGCAGAATCGCTCAGCAAGACTATGTCGTCTGCAAACCTCAAATGGCTCAAGTATTTTCCATTATCCATAATCCCGTGTTCTCCCTGTCAAGCGTCCTGAATACCCCTCCGGACATGCTGGGAATAGTTTTTGGCGAAATGGTATTATCCTGTCGTACGCCCTTAAGGATCGGAAATTAGTCGCTTGGCTTGCGTAGGACTATCTTGCCCGTACATCCTTTATGTGTCGTCTAGGAGCCGTATATAGCTTTCCTCTATCCTCTGGTCTTTCAGTTCTTTCAGAACTGCTGCGGTGGTAACAGTATATACTCACTTTAAATTTCCTTATTAGCCTTAATTAAGTGCTCGTTTTAAGCGGCATGTTGGTGGAGCGGCTCCTGCGTGAACTCAGCCAACCTGACGAACAAGAACTTGAAATTGCAACGTGGTTGCAGAGTGAGTTGATAACACGTGAAATACGTCGTTTAGCATAGTGCAGAAAGACGATCGCTAGAGAGGCGATCAGGGGCACTCCTTCCCATAGCAGTTCCTTCGCACAGCTAATATTGAGGGCGAAAGCTTGCTGTGTACATAATTTCAAGTTTAAAACCTTGTTATCTACCAAGTCCCAGAGACACGGGCAGCAACTTTCACAACGAACCGCACAAAAACTATTCAGATTTTTGCAAAACCTTTTTACGGTGTTCGTATAGAAGTCGACTGCTTGCTCTATTCGAAATATCGCTTCCCTGCAATGATTTCACTAGGTTCTTGAGCGGTCGGAATTTTGAGCAAAAAAGAAAAAGCTGGGGATGGCAAAAAATTAACGATTCTCCCTGTTTCGCCTCTAACGCTCTTGTCTTGGCGCGTATCTCAAGCAAATTGCCTTGTTTGCTTGAGATATGAGTCTCCGAAATTCGCCCTCGCATGCATCCCTGTGCATGCGAGTTTACATCCCAACGAATGGCTATTTCTTCCTCCATTTTCCCCTCGTTCTCTATTTACAAACGTAATAATAATTTGACTGCAGTTATTGGTTTCCGCAAACCGCTTCCGCTAAGCACGCACGACTGACCACACATGTGTCGACGTAGGTGGCCACGGTATTCCGACAACGTTTTTGCATTTCCGTGCGTCCTTAATAGACCTGCGCCGGGCCAGTGCACGGTGCCACGCGTTGGACGCAAGGCGAGCGAGGTCTATACCGTAAACAGCGTGCTGCCGTGCCCTTTTCATAAGTGCCCGTAAACGAGGGAAATCCTACGCGCGTGTGGCGAGGGCTACTCTCCGTAATGAGCCCTTCTGTTTGAACAACTCGCCCGTCGACTTCTTTGCTCGTTGGGGCAGAATAAACGGCCAGTGTTGAGTTGTTTTCTCCGAGAGCACGTTGTGGCTGGTCGAGTACTAAAGCCTTCGTTTCTTTGTGCGTCTTGCGTATGCGAACACTTATATAACTTACGAGCAATATTGTAAACGTTGTTTGCATTTCTGAAAACCAGCCTGCTCACGTAACCTGACTCCCCTCCCAAACCCGTGCCGTTTCAAGCTTTTGTTGTTGTTTTTTCTTTGCTTTGTAGGCTCAGCCACTTTAATTTCTGAGTATACTGCCGCGGCGGACGTCATGGGCCGGTGCATCCGGTGGTCTCATCTAACTAAGCATGCGCGCCACAATCGAGAAGGTCTGCATATCTTAACAGTGTGAAACAAAGAAAATTTTCATACAGGAAACCTGTGGCCGAACGCCTTGCCCCTACCATTTGTTCGCCTTTTTTTCTTAACGCGCTATTACGGTAGCCCTCCTCCCAACCCATTAGAAACTGTATCCTGTGAAGGTTCATAATACAATTTATTTAATGATAACGTACAATTAACATCGTAAAAACACAGTATTCGCAACACTCTCAGTTGTAACAGTTCTGCTCAGCAACGGAAGCTTATGTGTCGTTTCTATTTCGAGTAACTTATATAGGGTTTAACGCGCCGAAGCTATACAGGCTATGAGGCGCCCGTAGTGGAGGGCTTCGGATTAATTTTGACCACCTGGTGATTTTAACGTGCTCTAAAATCTCGACGCGCAGGCGTTTTCGCTTTTCGCTTCCATCAGGAAAGCGGCCACCGCGGCCAAGAAACGAACCCGCGTCTTTCGGCTCAGCGTTCTATTTCGAGTAAAAAAAGTATCATTTCGGTTTGGGCGCCCATAGTATTGTTCACGTCACGGTTGTGGCTGCCTATTTTGTGCCATTCGGCAGCCAGCCATCGGTGGCGTATTCGTTGCAAACATTTGAAAAGTAACTGCACTAACGCGTGAGGTCCACGGGACGGCTGCCCACGCTAATTTTTGTTCGCAACACGCGTCGAATCCAGGCTCTCTGAATCGGCGGCATACTTTAACTACCAAAAGGACGTGTGTAAGGGAGATACAACGACAAGTATCTGACGGAGGCTAGACAAACACAAATATACTCTCGTGTGTGCAAGATTCCACCCCAGCTCGTGTGAATTGATCTGCATACAGCCCACGTTACACAAACACCTCGGCGTCCGTGCATCTTGGGCGTGTGCAATATTTAAAGATCAAATAAGGAATTTTAGCTTCTGCGGCAGAGGGGGACGAATGGACTTGGTGAGCTGGTTTTAAGCAAATAAAGTAGTACCCTCGAGACTCTGGCGTTCGAGCCAACAGCATGAACAACGTCCTTTTTTTACTTTTTCTTGTTAATTTCTTGTGCCACCTGTGTTAGTAGCTGAGTCTGTCTGTACAAAGCCGAAAAGCTGAGACGCTTTTGTTGTCGTTAAGTTCGCTGCCCACTGACCGTGTATTACGTCTTTTCGCGTGTGTGCAGTCTATCGGATCAGAATGCTTCAATCAAACTCCTTCTCTGTCGCGTTTTTCAGCCCCCGCCCGTTCCCCACGTGAATGCTAGACAATGTAATTGACCCTAGACATCGCCATCGGATGCGCCGCGAACAGACTCCCATTCTTGCTTGCCATTATTAGCTGGTTTTAATTCAAGTATAACAGCGCTCGCGAGGTGTTCGATATAACGAAACCTATTCTATAACTTATCCTATTCTGTAACGTAGGCACCGACTTATTCTGTCAGCACATTGGCAATATCCAGAGGTTATTTACAGCTATACATTCATCGTGTTACGCATTCAGACCAGTGTGCACGGCGGCCAGACCGGCAGCTCGAGAACACAGCAGGCGGCACGTTCCACACTATCAGTAACCGCGCATACCTCGCATGCAGTCGCACGCTCCGACACAGTTTTGCGGGCACGCACTGCGAGAAAAAGGACGAGAGAAAAAGAAAAGCCCGGAACGTGGTCGACCTGGATCCCGTGCCGTGCGGCGACCTTGAAAAGCGGCAAGCTCGCGGAGACACGGCCAAAGGTGCGGGTTCAAGGGGACAAGAGAACATGCCCCCGCGACGCCACTACAACACGGATAATTGGTGGCAGCGTTTCTCCCTCATCCGCAGTTGCGGTGGCGCTAAATTCATGTTTGTAATAACACGAGTTCATGCACGCGCTCGCACCTCGTCATAACCTCCCACCCCTCTTCCCCCATTCTTCTCACGCTGCCGTTGCTTAAGGAGACGTCGCGACGATAACAAGGATTGTGGTTTCTTCGCGGGAAACAATGTAGTGTCCCAGTTATTAAATGTTGAAACATTTCCGTGTAAAATGAACGAGGAAAGCCGTCTGTCCATCTTTAACGGTTGCAGTGCCACATTTTCGGAAAATACGAAAATCCAACTAACAAAACGCGCTGGGGCTATCGTACTTTGATATCGTATTAGTTGGATACCACCGCTAAATGTCTTCCCACCAAACATTCGTGTATAGTAGTGAAGCCGATGTTAAATAGGCTTGGTCTAAAGTACTTCATGTATACATGGGATCGTGTGGAAGTATATTACAAAGGCTCTTGTGCCATAATACTTTCATATCTCCACCGAAAAAATGTATTCCCGGCAGTGCACTCTGTATAGCAGTGAAGCCGTATAGCTTTGTAGCGCACTTTTAGAGTTGCAATGGGTTATATGGACGTACTTAATATAATGCCATAGGGGCTTCCTATGTTTATATGGCCCCGAAAACTGTCTTCTTATCTCAGCATTTATGTATTGTAGTGAGTCATATTTTAGAGGGGCTAAGTATAAGAGTATCATAGGTAGACATCAATCTTACGGAGGTATTTAATTATTTAAAGTCCCAATGCCCTCCTACTCTGCTATCCGACCGCTTATACGGCCCAAGAAAAAATGCCTTCCGACAGCACACATAAGTGTAGTAGTGAAGATGGCTTTAAATGCGCTAAGTGTATAGCAAAGCGGCTTAATAAGCACATGTTAGATAATGTTCGATAATTTCCACTTTAGAATTCCTGCAAAAAATTTTTTTTCCTCGTAAAGATTTGATTGAAGTATTGCTCCTAACGCAGTGCCAACTCCGCAGCGGAAATAACCCCCGTACGCGCTCATGCGTGAGCTGAAAAGCACCACACGTCGCAACGCGCGAGACACAATGAAGACGTCCCGGTGCCTGCATTGTTAGCCGACTACAATAATTTGCCTTCATCTGGTACCGCTGGGAAAGATGTGGGACAAGGGATTTGCATCATTCACACGAATGAGAACAACGTATACGGAGTCTCTTTACAGGAAAGAGCTTTTGCCGCTCACGCATCTCCACTGCTTTGGCGGCAGTCTCTTCATGATGATGATATTCACTGCTCTTACAGCAGCGGAGAAGTTTGGAACTACGCTTGCCATATCTGTCTGGTACAAATGCCCGCACGGTAGCGGCAGACGTGCTTTCAGACCTTGTTCATCCCCGGGCCCGTGTGACTGTCCCCCCTTTCACACCTCCTCCCTTTTCTTCTTTCAAAGAAGCGGCTAAAAGCGTTTCTGTCGAAGTCATTTAGTCAGCCTTATTCGTTTATTAGCTAAACTTTCATGTTGGTGGCCAAATTTTAAATCCCGTTTTTCTGGTCCCTGGCTCATGATGCACACCGGGACACAACGCGCGCGTAACTGAAGCCCTACTTTTTGCAATTTCGGGCCGAATAAGAAGAGTCCTTACGGTGCAGTTTTAGACCTCACCACATCCACGCACGTATACGTGAAATGAGGGGAGAGGGATTAGCTTAAAATACGACCGCACCGTGATTTTTCATGAACCACTGTATTTCTGCGTCCCCGAATCTAACCCTGAAGTTTAAACGTCGTGGTCGCTTTTCATTTAAATTCAGTAACATCTAGTAACTAGCATTTTTAGTATTCACTTCTTGCCGTTGCTGGAAACGGCAGAAAGGCAGCCAGATGAAAATGAGCATCGTGTGTAGCTGAGAGAGATTTATTCTACAGTAAGGATACGGGTAAATTTGGGAATTTCCCCGCAGGTACGCAAAACCAAATTCTTGATGTGGTCCCTTTTCATGCTTTAGCGGCAATTCGCAACATCGGTGGACAACGCGTGAACTGTTCCATTTTGTTCTCTGAATGTCGTTAGTTTGAAGCTTCGAAGTAGAGCGGAAAGGTTTTTCTTTTCTGCACAACTCAGCGGCATTGCGGTTTAGCTTGCTACAATTTGAGACAGAAAAGTAGAAAACAAAAATAAGAAACCTTACTCATATACTTGCACAACCCTTTGGAAATCTCGTAACAGCTTGTAAATCTCATACCAGACGGCATGACACGATATTATATGTCGGATTTACGAAATGGAACATACCGCATTTAAAAAACCACGCTAACGCGGCACTCCTCGAGGAATTCAAAGCGACCCTGGAAGGCGTTTTGAACATGGTCCCTTAACTCACGCAGTCATGGCGTTACAACACGAGGGAGTTCGCAATCACAGTGCAAAGTTTGTCAACATTTCCGTATACTGATTTCAAATTTTCCGCCATCCTTCACGCCGATCTTTACGCGTTTATGAAGGAGAGATTCCTCCTATCGGCCAACTTTGTATTCCGTGCACTCCAAGTAACGCCAAGCGTCGTCTTGGCATCGTCTGCTCTCCATCAACACTGAAAGCTTTCGTCAATTACTGTTGCTTGTAGCATGCTTCAGCGCTACCTCGTTTGCCTATGCTTACCCCTTTATTAAGCATGTTATGCACGTTGTAGCAAGGCCGACACGCACACTGTGAAAACGAGATGTGTAAGTCCGTATCGTCTCCAGCTCCGGTACTGAATGCAGCGGCGCACGTCGAAACCAGAAAGGCAATGTCCGAAAATAATTTTGAACACTGCGTGTAACGAGGCGTCATATGGAGCCAAGCTTCTCGTGAACGAAAAAGGACAGATTTGTATGCGTACAGATCTACAAAAATAAAAAAAAAGTGGAAGCTTGCACTAAGTCGCGCAAGGCTTGAACCGTTGCGGAGCTGCAGGATTTCTTTCTAAGTGAGCGCTGAAGGTCACATCACCACGCATTTGTACAAGTTTGAAATTTTTTATTTACATGTTCCGCCGTCGCTTTGCACTGTACTAGCAGTCGTCAACGTCATATTCATTGATATTGTCGTGTTCCTCACGGGAGCCATTAAAGGGAGTGGTCTACAAGCTCATCCTCGCCATTGTAGACTTCCACCACCACCCAGTGTCGAGAACTGGCGAACCTGCAGGACTGCTATACATGAGCAGTGGAGGATACATTACCATTGCTCGAGCCGGGGACGCCGGGCGGTCACCGTGAGGCACGCACTCATGAACTCTCGGCATTCTCTTGGTATTTTTAACGCGTTACACATTACGGCCAGCTACAACAACTCCGCTGTTAAAAACGAACTGGCAGCAGTACCCATTTTCTTTCTGCACGCCCGCGACAGATTTCCGGGAGGAATACGTCGATTGCTACACTCGTATCACATGAAACTGGAGCGAAGCACGAACGTCGTAATTCAATCCACATGCTTGACGTAGCATACATTCTCTCTGACCGCGTTAACAAGTTCTGAACGAATGCCAAAGAACACCCTGACGGAATAATTACAGAAGAGGTTCGCTGAGCGCGCAATAAATTGCACTGCCAATACTCTGCATCAACGCGTCTAACAGGAAGTTTTTCGCTGACCTGTGCGCGGTACCCGTCTGCTTCCCCCCCCCCCCCCCTGAGCCAGCGTGGCGGTAGCTTCCACAAGTGTTGCGAATGGCGCGAGAGAGAAGAATATAAATGTGCTCTCTTTTGGTGTGCAGTAACTCGCTTAAATTAACTTAGAGAACTAACTAGATTCGACCGGGAGGAGATGAGTCGGGCTGTGCTTTGCGAGACCTCTCAGGCTCCATAGCGTCGGCGGAGGGTGCATCAGGACTCGTTTAACCTAACGCAATGGTAGTAGCTGGAAAACAGCGTAGGCTGACAAATATAATCGAAGAAACAAACACGGCACTCAGTCGCAACTGAAAGTTTATTGTTTCCTACGCAGGATAAATACGCGCGTGATAAACAACAAATAGGCAAGTATGGAAGCAATTGATACAAAAACATTTTTATGAAAACGCAAAACATGAACCCCAGGATAGTAAAACACTGCAAAAACACCGCTTGTGGGAATCGTTAAATGTACGAGACGTCGTTTTGACATAAACACTTATTTCAAGATTATAACGAGCTACAGTGAACCAAGTAAACCGTGCGTCTTGTTACTCTTCCATGCATGCCTTCTTTCTTTTTCTCTCTGTCTTTTCTCCTCTTTTCTTGGCTTGGATTTTTCCGGTGGCGTGTCCTCGGTTGGCAGGACCAAGCTCTTCGTTTGAGTTTCGGTTTTTTTTTTATTTATTTATTTACACCGCTCGCAACAACGCCACATGTGGGTTTGGTTGCCCCTCACTGACCATGCCCCGAAATTGTGCCCAGGCTTCGTGCGGGACGGAACCGCCGTGGGAAGGCAAGGGCATGTCCCTGCCGGAGCCCCCGAGCGACCTGCCTCGCCTGGTGGGCGTCGAAGTGGCCTGCGGCAAGCGCCACATGCGCGTCCAGCTACAGTTCAGCGCGCCCTTCCACGGCATCGTCTTCTCCAAGGGACACCACGGACAGCCGGACTGCGTCTACGTCGGGCCCAAATCGGGCATCCAGGCGGCCAACTTCGACGTCTTCTACGACCGATGCGGCACCAAGGTACGCACAAAGTGCACGGTGCATAAGTTCTCACCGTTACCACAGTTCCAGTCCATGACAGCTTTTTATAGGGTACCACACGGGATATGGCAGTCATACACAATCCGATCACAGACTTGGTCTTCCTGTCCTGGTAGTTAACAGCTACGGCGCTCATCATTCTCTCATGTTACCATTCGTTGATACCATCATAATGTAATCATAGTTAATGCTATTAAGTGTCGTCGTGAAACAGATATAAAAAAATCCAGGACCATCTCCACTAACGTGAAAGCTGGGGAGGGGCGAAGCATGCAGTGTAGAAGTGTATACGCTTGGCGCCTTGGCGTTTTTTCCAACGGAGATGAAACCGTTGGGTGGTAGAGGTATACAGCTTTGCTGCAAAAGTTTCTTGTCTTTTGAGCACGAAGCTTTCTAGCGCGAGGCGTAAACGAGTGTCCCGATTGTTTTTTTTTTTTTTTTTTTTTTTTTAAGCCAGCGTTACGTTCTGGCGCGAGGCGTAAACGAGTTTCCCGGTGTTTTAGTACCTTGACTACATGAGACGGTGATTACGACGGCGATTACGATGACGACGACGACAGGAGACGCCAACAGTCCTAGCGCCTACGGGGCTTCGCCCCTAAAACCCACCACAAACTTGATTTTCCGCATTTTTTTATTGCGAACGCGCTTGGATGCATTTTCGTTGCAGTGCCGTTGTAATACTTATTTCGTGAAAACTCGCGCTTGGCGAATATTGAGCGCACACTGATTCCTTTCTCGTGTCGCGCGACCTTGCTCGTCTCTCGCAGCCGGACCATCACGGCAGCTTCTACGAGAACACAATTGTGGTCCAGTACGGGGTGGACATCATCGAGGCGTGGGACGAGGCCAAGAGGCTCCGCTGCGAGTGGCATGACGCTTACGAGAAGTCCGCACTGCGCACTCCATCCATCCAGCTGGCGGACCTGGACGTCCAGGAGCTCAACTTCCAGGGCGACAGCGTCGGGTGCTGGATGGAGATACAAGAAGGCGAGTACCCTGGATGCCGCGTTTGCCTTGCCCTGATGGCTCGACTTACGGATAGCGCTAAAACTACACAGCTTGAAAGGCGGCGCATTTGTTTGAAAATTGAGAAAAAGCACTGAACTTACAGCATTCTGAACCAAATAGTTTTTTTTTTTCGTAGAATGCAGGTGTCAACGCAACATAACATATGCATCAACTTAACATGTGTTGAACTGGAGGATCCTTCCACTAACCTACATTTTTGTTCTCTGGTGGCGAATGCCTTGCGGATGCCTGTGGAGTATTACCCTATAAACAATGAAACATCGCTGACAGAATTTGCGTGCTGAGTGTGCGTGTGAGTGTGTGCGTGCGTGCGTGCGTGTGGACGCAAGCTGGAGTTTATAACCAACAGTGCATTTGGATTGCATTTGAATTTCTCAGAAATACGTCGGTTAGAGCTGAAGCTCAGTTTGTTAATATCAAAGAACCGTTTAGGTGTTGCTGCCTGGCGTGGCTAAACCTAATTTTTCTTGCTTATCCGGGACTTTTCAGATCAGGTTCTGTCTTGCGCACATATACATGCTCAAGCACAGCTAACCATGTTCCTTATTTTCTTCTTTTCCTGGCAATAATACTTTCCTTGCATGCTAGCCTAAAGCAAAATCCACTCTTAACATCATCCCTCTAACTCCGCAACGCGTGCCGCAGGCAAGGGCCCGTGGGCGAAGCAGGTGTCGAGCATCGTGCCCCTGGGCAGCCCACTGACCATGGTGATCGCCATCAACGATCGCGACAAGCAGTTCGACATGCGCGTCAAGTCGTGCGTGGCCCACGACGGCCTGCGCGGCCCGATCCAGCTGACGGACGACCGGGGCTGCGTTCTGCGGCCCAAGATGCTCACGGCCTTCATGAAGGTGCGCGACTTCAGCGGCCGCGCCAGCGTCGTGGCCTTCTCGCACTTCTACGCCTTCAAGTTCCCCGACACAATCGAGGTGCAGATCCAGTGCGTGGTCGAGATCTGCCGGCACGGATGCCCCGAACGACTGTCCCGCACACGAGAACCACCTGACGGCGCAGGCACGTATTCTAGCCACCAATAAGTATTGTGGCGACAGTGTATACCTAATTGAATTCGCATTACTACTCATCTACCCTGGTGTAAGAGCCAGTGGCGCTACCTCAGTACATATTGTGTAATGGGACCAGTGTTACACACTATAACCGGGTACAAGTTAAGAATCGCAACAGCTCATGTAGTGTATCACTCCGCCGAGGCGACGGACCGAGATGTCAACGCGCGTGCGCGCGCGTTTTGAAACGAGATTGAGCTTAATGCGTAACATCGTCTTCCTTTTCACGCATAGTTCTTATGTCATCGCTGCAGTAATTTATAAGCAGATTAAGTGCAAGAAATCATGGAAACGACTCGTATTACGTTCGAAATGCTCGCAGTAATGCACTTTTTGCGCCGCGCGGAGTAACAGCCGGCTGTGGTGATGAGGCTCAGGGGAAACTGGCGTTGCCGTTCTTAAGTTGTCCCCGAGTATAGGATTTACTGTTCACTGGCCATACTGTCTACTAGCCATACTTCATACTAGCCACAACGGGCACTAGTCATACTGTATACTAGCCACGCCGTACACTACTAGCCATAGTAGTTACTAGCCCATACTGGGCACTACCCAGGACACAGTGGCGCAGTAGAGATTTGGGTGCCATATCGACAATCATAACGCCCGTACTGTACTTGAACCCACTTAAAGACAACCAGTGGTTTGATATATGCAGCTATAGACCTTCCATAAATTATTAGAACAAGGTACAAAAAGCACAAGAGAACTTCAATTTTGTAAAGCAGCCTTTGATCCCAATACCCGGGAAAAGCTTCCTCACATCCCTCAAACTGCCTTCTCTTTGTCCTTCTCCACGCCTTCCACGTCCTTCAAGGGTTTGTGGCAATTGCGGGGCATGTTGGCGAAAAGGTCCTGCAGGGCCTCCTTGCCAAGACAACTCGCGTTTAGGCGGAGCGGTCGCTCGGGGTCTCAGCAATGAGTTAGTTTACCACATCTGTTAGAAAGAACATTAAAACAATTTCGGTTGGATTAATAAATGCATCAGGAGGACATTTTCGGTTCCAAGAAGTGTAGTGATTGCCAGACGTGACTGCTTGAGTATATGCTAAATTGACAGAATGCAACTGCGGGCAGTTTAATTGATTACGACGATATTGTATTTGAATACTGTCCCTTTATGTTTTAGAAAATTCTAATGTTTAGTAAACTCATGACTTCGATACCTGAATTCCAGACCAGCACTATAGAGTAATTATCATGGATATATGCAAAACCTTCCAGTAAGCCTAAAAAAAGTATAGCATTTCCTTCCCTTTTACTTTGTTTGAAATGCTTTGAGTCACATTTTCATAAATAGCCTAGAAATGTTCAGTAACCATTCACTCATAATGGCCCAGAATTTCTTTGGTGTTGCTTGCAGTTCTGCAACGCTCTCGGTGATGCGACGGCAAGGCTTGCCTGCTAGGCAGCGCACCTTCATCTTATTGGCCGTCCACAAATGACGGGCCAAGGTCACTGCACAATCGGGCATAGACCGGCGGCTGCGCACAGCAGCGTTGCGATGCAGTTGTGTGCGCGTTCACTGTGCACTCTCGGCGCGATAACCGGGCTATCGCTCAACATACTTGGTTTAACCGCCTTCAACGACAAAATTACTTTTTCTCGCATCGAATTCCAGTAGCCCCGCAGCCACCGTAAAACCCCACTCCTTCTTTCCGCCACCCGCAAGCCAATTGAGCATCTGAAATTCAGAGTTAACAACGACGTTCCACAACAACGATGTGACCAATTGTTTTGACCGCACGCATAACTCAGCCGATTAATCGCACGCGTGCAGAGTGGTGGCGGCGGAGGTGACGTGCCGGCTCCCGACGACCTCCACCGGCAGGCCGAGCGACCCCACCAGCACCACCAGGGGCCACACTACGCCGCCTCGCCGTCCCAGCAGGAGGGGAAAGTGGAGCATCCTCCGACTCCGCACCAGCAGCGTGAACCCCAGCGGGAGGCCGGGGTGGCCGCCGGCAGCGCGCTGCACTCTGTCAAGCAGCAGTACCCGAAAGGGCAGCAGCAGAACAGCGTCACCCAGCCGCCTCCTCCTCAGCGCCAGACCATTCCGTTCGGCCTGCCGCTGCTCTCGGTCAACATCCTGCCTGACCACTACTGTGAGAACCAGCCTTTGCTCTCTAAGGCAGAACGAAAAATGCGGGGAGAACGAGAGAGGTATATAGGGAAGCCTTTAAGACGTTATCAATGTTTCATGGAACGCGTGAGGTATGAAAAAGTTGTCTTGAAGAACACATAATAGGACAGAAAAGTGGAGCGCGAGGAGCGCGCCGGGAAAGGGGAACAGAGCTGACAGACGAGTTCGGAGGGTGGATCTGAGAAGGGGTGACGACGCGCCGGGAAATCTGGGGAACACCAACGGCAAAGGAGTGCAATACGAGCCGTCTTGAGGGGGGAATGTATACCGACGAAAGCAATTAGGTGGCTCCCGGCAAGGGCGTAGACAGCGGGGGGTGTCAGGACACCCTCCGAAACTTATGCATGCAGAATAATGACTTATTATTTGAGTGTCCGGCGCAGCCTCTCTCGCATTTTATTTTATTTTCACGGTGGCGCATAACGCCCCGAGAAATATATTTCTGGCTGCGCCACTGCCTCTTGGCGATGGCGAGCGAGTGGAACGGGCTTCGGAGGGCGCTGTTCTGGTGAAGTGGTGACAGCCCTGGCCGCGCAAAGTTCAACAGGAAGTTCAACAGCAGATCAGCAGAACGTCCAACCTGGCTTTCTTCACATTTTTAAAAAGTTCTCAGCATCCCTTGGGCACGGGGGCAGTAATATCGAACTGCGGGGTTTAGTGTAAAGAATTGAATGTGCATTTATACGTCTGTCAAGAAATTAGCCTTATGAGTTGGCATGATATTTGTCTTCGGTTAACATCTAACTGATACCCTGTTTTTTTTTGTTTTAGGTTCGGTAACGCGGAATGTTTATAGGCTG
Source organism: Haemaphysalis longicornis (assembly GCA_013339765.2). Taxonomy (NCBI): domain Eukaryota; kingdom Metazoa; phylum Arthropoda; class Arachnida; order Ixodida; family Ixodidae; genus Haemaphysalis; species Haemaphysalis longicornis. The sequence continues at coordinate 75,215,511 of CM023450.1, forward strand.
CTGATAGAAATGATTTGCCGGCATGAGATACGCGTGGCTGGGAGCCATTTTGTGTACTCTAGAGGGCAAAATGTCGCCTTCGACCGTACAAAACATCTCATTTTACATTGTATTAATGAGACTTTTTTTAATCTCCAAGTTAACCATCAACAGTCGATGCTCAGCATGTGCCGCTGACATTGCACCGATGACCGGAGCAGGCCCGAACAGGCGGTGGCGTCTTCAAACACTAAAATATTGGCTACCAATTGCACAGCTATTTGCTCGTGAAAGCGATGGGATGGGCAGGTACGGCTCATAACGTGGGGTTTCGGTGACCAGACGGCGATCAATAACGAATGCTTCTTGCGTATACGACTCAGTAGATTGCCTATGGTAAATTCCTGAAGCAGTGCGAACACCGGAAGCGTGCACGCTAAAAATTCTCTCACTCATCTCACAAATACTACATTCTCGTTTTTTTTTTTCCCCTTCCCAGTTCCACCAGCACCACCTGGCGTTCACGTGGCTGAGTTGCAACCACAAAACGTCGCCTCACTGCACCGGCCACCACCGCAGCTTTCGTTTCCGCCCTTGGACCCCAACTTGCACGCCATGCCTCGGCGACCATCCTACGAGGCGGCCAACGAGCCGGTACTACCGGAAAACCCGGCTACGGACGCCATCACGGACCCACCGCAGTTCTTCACGACGCTTTCGATGCGGCAAGAAACTATACACGGTGACACTGAAAAGCAGACTGAGCAGAGCGTCCAACACGAGTCATTGGAGAGGCCTTCAGGGCAGCCCGCGTCTCAGCTCACCGCCCAAGGACAGAGACACAGCTCGGCCGCTCTACTACGAGGCACCAAAGTCCTCCGGCGTACAGCCTTCTCGCACCGAGCAGCACGTTCCCACTACCAAACGTACACATGGTGAAGGAAATGGCGACTATGATGAAGCCAAAACGGCGCCAGATACAACAGTTACGGTGACGACGACGACACCCGCTGCGCAAACGTATCCTTCATCGATCGCGTCTCGAGATGGAATCAACACGCAACCACCAGCGCATCCTTACCTGAACCGGGATGGATACCCAGCTCAGAATGGTGACGTCGCTCAGGGGAACCGCATTCACGCACAGATGGGCCCAATCTTCGCTAATCCTGTGTTTTTCTCCTACGCCCCCAATCCTTCCAGAGCTCCACCCCAGGTGCCGGAAGGTGCTGGCGAGGCAGACGGCAATGCGTCCGGTGGAGGCAAGTTCAGCGCCATCAGACCACGCCCTCCGGCACAGTCCGGCGCATCCGCTGAGCAGTACCAGCCTCCGAGACCATACTACCCTTACCCGATGCCCCCATTCAGCCCTGGCACCGCCAGCCCGGACTTCCTGCAAGACAGAGTGGACCGTGTCTCCGAAACGGAATCGGCGCCTCCCGCTACCACGACCGAACCTAATCCGACCACTGCGGAGACAAATACCGCCGAGGTGCCTACAACCACAACGACCACAGATTCAACGCACGTCCACAAGGTTCCAATCCAGGCCTCCATAGTGCTCACTAGCGGTCGTTTCCCGAGTGGTCCGCGCTCGCTCAAGACGAAGCGTAACGCCGTCGGACCGTCCGATCAGCTGGGCGTCCGCGGCACGCTGAGGGTCATCGCCGGCGTCGACTTGGCCTTCCTACCCAATTGTGACCCGGGACAACGCGGCCATCTTCACCGGTCGCTACGAAGAGATCATATACGGCGTCTGCCTGCCGGCGACGGGCTTGGCCGCCAGCCTGGGCGTCTTTCGTGCTGCTCATCCTCTGCATCACGTGCATAGCGGCCTACCTGTACTACGTGCTGCGGACGTACGAGGCCAAGTCGAAGCAGTCGTTCATCCTCCGAAGGTTTATGTCCACGTACAGGAAACAGGAAGATATGAAACACTGAGACCTCGCCTTACGTATACGCCCGCTTCGTGCGGGAGCACACGTGGTGACGTTAAACGAAAGCCACTGAACAATCTCAGGAAGGAAACGGCCCTTGCGCGAAAGCTGTCTACTGTGCATCGGGTTGTTGGACAATTTACCGAAGGCAGTTACGCGTCAGGACCCTTGGTCTGAGCAACGGCTGCGAGACATTGAAATATAAGAGTTGCCGCTGTTCAGACTCGCGGATCCGTCGCGGTGGACAATCATGAGCCCGTGTTCAGGAAGTGCAGAGGTGCCGAGTGCTCCGTGAACTCACAGTACCAAACTTGGTACTTTATCCCTGCAAGATTTATAGTACCGAGAAAAGGTTCACAGCGTTGTGACTGTTGTAAGTTCCTTTGGTGGTTGCGACCATTGCAAGTGGTTTATTTATCTTGACAGTTGCTATTTGTGCCTTGCAGATACCCCACAGACGCGATGCGTGTTCGCCTTTGGACGCCGATAAGCATGCCGGTGGCAATACTGTTCGGGCCTGTGCAGCACCACGGAACGTGGTGGCAGTTTCCCCGGTTCACCATTCATAGCATGTTGAGCGTCGGAGACGCGAACGCAATTGCTTCTGAAATTGCTAAATAGCAAGTCGTGAAAACCGGTTTGTAATCTTAGTGCTGTAAAGGCATTGACGTTACTACTGATGCGAAGAAGGGAAACCGGAAGTAAACGGCTGGTTTGTGCAGGCGCTTTTTTCCTTCTAAACTTCCGAGGTCGTGAGCCATCCTCAGAACAACCGTCCCTATTAGCGTCTCCTACACCATTGCCATGCCGTGGGCCAAAGTGCATTCACAAGTGACTGGCAAGACTGCGGAATTCCGGCATAGTCCCTGGCAAACTGTGTGGCTGCGTCCTCCAAAACTTTGGGGGTCTGCATTTGTGCGACATGGCGTGTGCGTCTTGTTTCTTTTTTTACCCTGTATACGTGATGGGTGAAGAACACATTTGAGTTTCGCTTCTAGTGACGTGAAGTCAAAACACGCAGCTGAATGTCTTCCTCGTGTCGTTTTGTGCCTCTTAATTGTTTAATCATCAGGCATCAGGACTGCGACAACCCAATACATGCAATGGACATTTCCGAACCCGGGACCTCAAGCGCGTCAAGCCAGCCGACGCCAGCACCGGCGAGTTCTGGAGGTTTTGTTCGGTCGGCTGTGCGTGTGTTTGTTTCGAACTGAAAGACGGTCGCGCTCCCGTGGCATTCACGCTGTGGCTGCTGCAGCTTCATGAGTGTATCAAGGATTGCTTGCAATCTATGCGAGTGACATGAAAGCCTGTCCGCGACGTTGATAGGTTGGGCAAAGACATGCTCGAGTGCCATGTCGGCGTGTCCTCTTTATAAATAAGCCAAGAAAGGTCGTTCTATTGCATTATGTATTAACAGGCATGACTGACTTACACGTATGTGCTTTGTTTATCCCCATTATTTATTTAATTTCAGCTGGGACGTCCTGAAAGTCAACCTTTTTCTCAAGTAATAATTGCTGTAGCCGGGGACTTTCTAATAGCCAGTGATTGATTGATTGATTGATTGATTGATTGATTGATTGATTGATTGATTGATTGATTGATTGATTGATTGATTGATTGATTGATTGATTGATTGATTGATTGAAGCGCGTGTTCACTTTACCTTCTGTCACCCTAGAGGGACTGAGAGACTAGAGTGTAGATTGTAGCCGATAAGAAGATCGCAGTGCGGAGAGCCCTTTTGCTCTAGTCTAGAGAATCTTCACCAAATCTCCAGGAGCAGCCACTTGTCCATGTTTCCTTCTTCCTTATTGGTTGGCGTGAGATTTTCGAGACTACTTTATAGCATGCAAACTTTTAAGATCCTGCTTCTTTCTGCGTGTAGTATGGTATGCTCGTATATACCGGCATGTTTCCGGCATGACAACCGCTTCGCGGTATTCTTCTCTCTTTTATTGCTGATATCAGTGGTCGTATTTCACGGATGAAGCCGGTGTGGATGCAAGGGAGTAATAGACAAGACTAACATTACACATAGCTCTGTTAGCCAACATGCGTTTTAAACTGAAAAAGCACCCGAAATAACGAAGGGGAAAGAAATAGGCGCCATAGACATATATACACGCGCTCGCAAAAGCCAAGCAGTTTGAAGCAGAGCAGGGCGCTCAAATTAATGTTGTTCGGCAAAAAACGAGAACCGGGTGGCAACAAACGGGCTATTTCACATCCGGCTGCTCACCTTACGCGTAAAGCGCTGTGCAACTGGACTCTGAGTAAGATCGACAAACCTATTCCAGATAGTCTGAACAGAAACTCGTTCGTAACATGTTCACTTTGAGTTTGAGGCCGATTCGCAAGGCAAGCGGATACACACCTGATACGTGTTTTGCGCAGTCGTTTTCTTTCTTCAGATTCGGTGCAAGTGTTTTACAAAATTCGAGGCCATTTCTCGATACTTTTTGTCTAACAATACGAAGGAAAAATACACTTCCTTGAAAATCGATTGGCGTTCAATGATAGAGCGTGTGAATGGGCCTACGCGGACTTGTGTTTTAAGCGGGCGAGATTCCGTTCCCTCGTGGGTACAAACCCGGCATTTTCTGTGCGCACCCAGCGCCATCTGCTGCTTCGCTTGTAACACTCCTTTTATTCTTTATATGCAACTGCGATTTTTTTTAGTGTAAAATGTTCTCTTAGCTCAATTCTGCGCATTGTTTTCGTAAATAAAAGTGGTTTGGTATCTTTTAGGTCAGTTTAGAGGTGGGGTGCTGCATATCAACACGTTTAGTTTTACACCGCAAAGAAAGTGCCGTGCTTGTACCAATCTTATAACGCAATATCGCTTCAAGCGGACAGGCCATTCCGACTTTGTAAGATAGATGCTGTCTGTCCTTCTGTCGTCTTTTGTGGGCATGAGCATGTGCTGTCAAAGTGCAGTTTGCAGGCATAAAAGTGTCTCCTTAGCTAACATTTTTCCCTATTGGACCTTTTTCCAGCAGCGCTCTGCGCACGCGCTACTCTCGCTCCCAGCGACCGATTCGCCATTCGTGGGGGCAAAATGTAAACAAAACGACGCCATATTGGATTAGCCAATTGCGAACGCCGAGCCAGCTAAGTGCTGCTCCGACTTCTGAGCCGTGAAAGCGGCCGACAGGTAGGCGCTACGGCTGCCATCGAAAAATTTATTTGCCACCAAAGCCATGCGTGGCGCCTGGGACGGCTTCCTCAACTGCGCAGATCAGGCGGAAAAAGAAGGGGCGTGATTCTCTATAATCCCCCAAGTGTGGTTCGGGCGGCCGCCGCAAGAGGGCTACGCTACTGGAAAAAGGTCCACTGTCAACCGTTCACACTTAAACGTGCCCATGTAGAAGCGTGAACTGACCAATCGTAAGCCTGTGCTGTTGGTATAACAATGATTTAACTATAATAATGTTGCCCCATTGCAATAAATAGTGAACTATATTATTCAGCTCATGACGAAAAACTTTTCAAAACCTCTTTAAAGATCTACTGCTCGAGCAGAAAGTGAGTTTTCTGAGTTATAAAAACACTCTAAAGAGAAATAACGGTTTTCGTCGCGCTCCGGTTGCATGGAAGGTCCTGGTTGCGTGATAGCGGGCATGTGACACGGTTGAAATCCCCACCGAAGGATGCCTTTTGATGTCAGAAGCCACCAACTCCGAGGGCCCGGAAATTTATCGTCACACCACAGCGCTTCTATAAGCACACAAAACGCGCCCTCGCAGAATGAACTCGGAGCGCTATGCATGCTGTGTGCATTGTCGTTCCAACTGTTTGGTTGTTTCTTTGTCGCATGAGGGTAGCCTATGTTGTGTTACTTTGAGCCACAACCTCGTCCTCTGTTTACTGCTGAGGGCTGCAGACCTTACGAACGTTTCATTTTTTGCCTGAAGCGTCTACACGATTTCCGAGAAGGTTATTAAAGAGATTTAAGTCCCATACTTGCTGTTTCCGCTTTGAATTTTTCCCTCCAATTTTCGCCATTCCACCGGCTCACTTGGTGACCTCGAGTGGTGTGACGACGACGTTCTCGTAATCCCAAAGCATGGGTACTTTTATTTGCCGAATACGTCGTCAATGCGCCAATTATTATCTTCTTCTACAAGCATGTGTGTCCCTTTTCAGGTGATTGGAACGGGCACTCGTTCCAGCTTATCTAGGCGAGCTCCCTATTTTTTCCCCCAGCACGCCTCATCTCGACGGCTACTTCCACAACTCCATTCGACAATGGTTCGCGAAAGTGCAGCTGTTATCAACCAATAAAGAAACAAGAGGCACCCGCATCAGGATATGAGCAGAGCGGCCGTGCATGCACACCCTGTTTCTTTCCTTCGCGCCCCGGAATCGTCTGAACAGAGACCAGGAGACACATCTAGTAACTAATAGGTTCATTTTATAACTGAAAAGCTGAGCATAGCTCACAGTTTCAGCAACGCCGCACGAAAATACAAATCCCCGGGCCGTTCATTGCGGATAACGGTCGAATGCGAAAGCCACAGCCGCCAGAATCGACATGCACGTCGTCAGAGCGCGATAGCCAGCAGCCAGAGCCAAAGCCCAGCGTGTTAATCAAGTATTTAGCCAGTTCGTGGCACTGTTACACACAGCCTCCGTAACTCACAAGGCGGCGTATGCACATTTGTGGGTTAACACGGCGTGGAGCTAACTGCGAATTAATGCGCAGGGGCAAGATCAGTTATGCGCCAACACAAGGAAGACTCGAGGACGGCGTCACCATAAAACTGTTCCCGGATAGCTCCGGCCCTGCAGGTCTGGTCTACCCTCCGGTAGTGCCGAAGACGATACATGTCTACCGATAACGGCATTGCCCAAGTATCCGGTAGATTCGGAGCTCCACCGAGCACTTTGTCCGCGTTCGGCGTGCGAGGGTTCAAGTGTCGTCGAACGCATCCAGCAGCCACCCAGACAACTGAAGAGTGAAGGCCCTTCAGCTCTTATTTTTATCTCTCCATGCTTTTGAAAAAAAATGAAGGGTTTCCGTGCTCCCAAAAACCGGTTATACAGACGAAAAGCCGAATTCGGCCGGGGAGCGACCTTTTACTCAACCCCTTTCTTTGGGGCCCGTTTTTGCCGCTCGGAAAAAGATAAAATAGGTTTTTTCTTTCAGCAACTATGGCGGGAATGCATCGCTTCTTTCGAAATCCCTCACTGCCACTTTTTTTCGAAAGCAAATTCGAAACCAAACTGTTGTGTACTATTAGTATGCTAGCGCTGGTACCCGGCAAAGACGGGCCTCGCACATATTGAGAACACCGTACAAACACGTAATTTACCACAATCCAGATTCGCCCCTTTAGGTGTTGATTACTGATAAATCTTGTGGAACAGTTTTTAGACGTTCGTATGGCTTACCTATATCACCAAAGATTAGTTCGATGTCTGAATGAACCTGCGACATACTAAAGAGTTCATGAAAAAAAAAAAAACGTTTTAACCCTCCTCAAACCCTTAAGGGGTGTATTCTTTTAAAGCCAGCCATTTTAAAGCCAGTTCCTATGGCATGATGCAATGTACTCCCGAAATTTCAAGGTTCAGCGGTTCAACATATCACCTTTTAATATTTTCCCCGTCTACCGTTCACAATCTTAGGTCATCAGTCCCTACCATCGACTTTGCAGGCCACAAAAGCCCTTATACGTTTTTGAAGGGTACGAGTTTACACGAACCACTGCGCCTAAACGGGACTATACTCGATTACAACTTAAGAACGGCAACGATTGCGACGATGATGATTGATGATTGATAGTGGTATCCCCTTTGTAGGGGGTGATGACGTGTCATCTTACAAAAAATAAACTAATATACCTATGTTTTACACTCTTCGTTTAATACTAGCGCTGCTCTTTGGGCAGGAGGAGGAGGAGGAGAAAACTTTATTGAACAGTGAGATCGAGCTGGCAAGTGGGCGGGGTCCTCAGTCCAGGACTCCGTTGGTGCGGCCTGCCGTCTTCGCCATTTCAGCGAGCCAAAGCTGCTTACTTAGATCCGAGCTGGCAAGTTCACTCTCCCACTGCCCGTATGTATAGGATTGGGTATTGGTGCAACGTCTGGATTTATTTATTTATTTATTTATTTATTTATTTATTTATTTATTTATTTATTTATTTATTTTTTTTATTTATTTATTATGCCAAGCAGGTGTTTGCCTCCTTGTGGACTTCGCTCTCGCTACTGCGTTCATCTCAAATGTAAAGTTTTCCCGAATTGACACCCACCCTCCCCACCCACCCCCACATAGGCCGAGTCGCCATCCTTGTGTCAATAAAGTTCATTTATTTATTCATTTATTATTTATATTTATTTACACAATACTGCAGGCCAAGTAAATGGTCCAAGCAGGACGGGCAAGACAAAAAAGAATGCACACGCCCATACAATGCAATAGTATACAATGCAATATAAACAATGGGGCATGCCCAAACCATATGGAAGAGCGTCGCCAGGCTGCCGCAGTGGCTGCACAGGGGTGGTATAATGTGGGGTGGATGGTGTGTAGCCGCGCGGGGTGTGGAAATGTGTTAGTTTGAAGCCGTTGAAGGGTGGCTTGTTGTTCCTTTGTTAATTTTTCTGCCGGTGGCGGGAAGGTCGTCGTGTGAGCATGTAGTGTTGGGTAATGTCATTGTATGTAATAAGTGAGTGTCTGGTCCTCTCGTCGTCCTCTTGCGATGCCCGGCGAGCAAGATCTCGGGCGTGAGCGTGAGCCGCTGCATTGCCGCGAAGGGATGAGTGGGCAGGCGTCCAAATGATTTTCATTGCTCTTTCAGGAGAGTTTTGGGCTAGGATGCGTAGAGCTTTCGTGGAAATCCTTCCGGCTATGTACTTTCGACACGCCGCTTTCGAGTCTGTGATAATGATCTTGGCTTGAGTCTGGGTTATGGCTAATGCGAGCGCCGCTTCTTCCGCTTCGAGGATGGTAGCCTGGCGAAGGGTGATACCAGTAATAAGACCAGTGGGGGTGGCGACAACCGCTGTTTTGGTATTTGCACGTGCGCAGTCCGCTGCGTCTGTGAATACTGTTGTTTTTGAGTGACAGTACAGCCTTTCAAGGGTTTGTGCCCTGGCTGTTCTTCTGCCTTCATGGTGCTGAGGGGTCATATTTCTTGGCAGGGGAGCAATTTTTAGCTTCGATCTAATTTCCAGTGGTATATCTTTGGCAGTCTCCATTTCCATTAAGGGGCGTATCCCGGGTTCCTAAGTACTTGCCGGCCTGTCGGGGTGGTGCTTAGTCGCGCTTTCTGGGCGTTCAGGTGCGCCTCTGTAAGCTTGTCTATGTTATGGTGCACATCAAACGAGACGTAGAAGTGCTTGTTGGAAGTCCGAGGGCTTGTTTAAAGGCCTTTCGTGTAATGGTGTTGATCTTCCGCATTTCTGCGGCCAGAAGGGTGGCGTAGGGGGCGACGTACGTAATTCGTGAAATGACGAAAGCTTGAACAAGACTCATCATGTCCTGTTCCTTCATTCCGTGTTTTTGACTGGCAATGCGACGGAGCATCCTGACGATCTGAGCGGTCGACGAGTCCAATTTCCGGATTAGTTGCGTATTCTTACAATTTTCCTGGTAGGTCATTCCAAGAATTTTGATGTTTCGAGTGGGAGAAATCTTGATGCCATCCAACACGACGTGAATGTCTGTGGTGGGATCCCGGTGGCGTTTTTGAACCAAGAAAAACGCCGATTTGTGATGCGCGCAGGTGAGAAAAGGCAGGCGATATCACGCATTCATAGCAATCTCCTTTCAAAACTCGCGCGCTTGTTGACGTCTGGGTCCGTCGCTTAGGCGGAGTGATGCCGCACATGATCTATTGCCGTTCTTAACTTGTTTTCGAGTATATACCAGAATTTTGCCGAGTCGGCCATTTTTTGACGACCGGTGCGCCATCTGGCGGGCATTTCTTGTGGACTGCGTCGCGAGCAGACGACGCCGCAGTCACACGCTGCAGTGTTGTTCCGTGCCGCGCGTGCATGTCAGACGTCCCAGCGACATCAAAAATCGGCAAGTGTCATTTATTCGGTATCTCAGCAGCGCAAAGTTCAACAGTGCTTAAAGGAGAACGTTCAAAACATCCGAGCTGTCACGTTCGCCCATGAATTCCGTTCTCAACCCGCTAAGGCGGCGTGCCACCCTACGCACGCTTTGTCCTCACGGGGGTTGCCTGTGAGGCTACGTTTCGCCGCGCCAGCAAGACTCCCGACTTTTAAATGCAGAGCATTTCTTTAACTCACATGTAGCGTCCGCCGTGCGTCCGCAACAGCTCAGCGCGCAGGCGCGCCCTCTCGCCCACTCCTCCTCTCCCGCATCACGCTACCCTCCTCGCTCTCAACAACAGGTCCGCACCACTCCCCCTACACTATATAAAAAAATAATACTTATCGGCGCCTGGTTTCGATCCCACGACCCTGCGGGAGGAACGCAAGGTACATGGTGCTCTACCCATTGCGCCACAAAGCCGACACAGAATGAAAGACTACGAACGCGCCTTTTTATCACCAATCGATGTTTTTTTCTTAATTCTGGGCAGGTTGAAGTAATTGCCTTTACTTTCGATGTAAAGAATCTACTCGTCCGGCCGTCACTACGCCGTTGTTTGCTGCAACAACAATCACCGTAAGCGCAAAGTGCTCATACAAGAAACGTGCGAAGTGCACCACGACAAAAGAAGTGTCTGCATGTTCGGAGTCTATTCGGTGCACAAATTTCCTGCGTCGCTTGAGTGCCGCCGCGAATGAGTCGTCGCGCTGAATCGGAAAGATTTCGAACCTAGCAAATTTGAGAGGGCAAGTATACGGTCGTGCGCTGATTTTCGAAGCGCTGTTTATTCACCCTCATGCTCAATCCTTATCGCACATTTCTGTGCTCTGGAGGCATTCTCTGTTCATTTTATTGACGGCGAGCCAACAAAAATCCACCCGACACATATATGCTGCAGCACGGGTACGCGAAAAAGTCGAGCCGAAAGCGAAATAGCGTCGCGGTGCACGCCCGGTCGTGTCGGTAATTAAATTGCTGTTGGCGGTTCCCACCCGCCGCTGAAACGCAAAAGTTCTTTGGAACATGTTATGCATGTTACGCATGTTTATAAGCATGTCATGCGGCGGCAGATATTGTTAAAACATTTTATTTTTATGAGCATGCAACGACTACGACCTGCACAGGCAAATCGAATATATGATGGCCTGGTTGAAGAACCGACTGACATTCGCGCACTGGCAGCAGGATGCCATGCTTATAACTTTGCCCTACCGCGCGATCAGAGGCAATAGTGTAATGTACTAAAAAACTGACTTCTGAGCGTGCGTGGCATGACATTCGCAGCTTCGCAGGAGACATATTTGCCGCCGCATAACACTCTTTCCTGCTATACAAACACAGGAGCAACGTATAAGGTACACCAAGATTTCACGGCCGTTTGCTTGCTCAAAAGAACTTTGGCGTTTCAGTAGTGGGTGGGAAACGCCAACAGCAATTTAATTACCGACACGACCGGGCGTGCTCCGCCACCGCGACGCTACTATTTCGCTTTCGGCTCGCCTTTTTCGCGTACCCGTGCTGCAGCATATACGTGTCGGGTTCATTTTTGTTGGATTCCCGTCAATAAAATGAACAGGGAATTCCCTGCTGCCGCGGCGAAACGTAGCCTCACACGCAACCCCCGTGAGGACAAAGCGTGCGTAGGGTGACATGCGCGCCTCAGCGGGTCGAGAACGGAATTTATGGGCAAACCTCACAGCTCTCGGACGCTTTGAACGTTCTCCTTTAAGCACTGTTGAACTTTTCGCTGCTGACATATCGAATAAATGACACTTACCGATTTTTGATGTCGCTGGGACGTCTGACATGCACGCACGGCACGGAACAACAGCGTGTGACTGCGGCGTCGTCTGCTCGCAACGCAGTCCCCAAGAAAGGCCCGCCAGATGGCGCACCGGTCGTCAAAAAATGGCGGCGCCCAGTGCACAGTGGAAATTCTTGTCTCGCTTCCTTTTCGCTTGCCCTCTCCTTTACCCCCTGAACCCCACTCCCAAAGTGCAGGGTATTCAACCGGCGTCTACACGTGGTTAGCCTCCCGGCTTTTCCGTCCGTTTTCCTTCTTCTCCTCCAAGTTCTTGGAGGGATGTAATTTCAAAAGTCCTGCTCACTTTTTGAAATCTCTATAGCGCATAATCCTTTGACTGTTTGCTTGTGCATTTGGATGGCTAACATTTGTCAGCAGAAACCGATCCGGTGTATCCACAAGCCGAATATATATTGAGGACTCCGCAAAAACACCCAACTTCCTCCAGATCCACCGTCACCCCATAAAGGTTGAAATCCTAAACCAACTCTATAGACATTTTCACATTTTAGACATTTCTACGTTACAAAAACACTTCGATATCTCAACGGGCAAGCAAGATAATTAGGAATTTGTGAAAATACAAATTCTTCCTTATACCCCTCTAAATGTTTAATTACCAAAAATCCAGCCTTAGTGTGCTCCACGTCATGATAGAAATATACTCCCGAAATTTCGAGTCTCTATCTCCAGCAGTTTCGGCTGAGCGTTGTTGATTAACTCAGATCAGTCGATGCGGTACTTCTTTTTCAATATAAATTAATACTAGTTCTGTAACTCCATGCGAGATGGCGCTGCTATCGGTGACGTGATCCAGACCAGTGCAGTGTGCAAAAAACAGAACGAAATCGTCCACGTCGGCGTTTGTGCATCGGCGGGTTTGTCTGTATAGTGTTAGAAACCCCCCGCGTTACGACACCACACAGACGTCACCCGGGTTTGTATTTTCACTTTATAGGAACTCACGGTACAACGTTGATTGAAGAATCTCGCCTGGTAAAAATCAATGTCACTATTCCCCGCTCTCCTAGTCTGAGTGCGCAAACCATTGGCGTACGCAGGGGCCTCCCCCGAAATTCCTGATCTGAAAATTTGAAAATCTCAAAATTTTAAAATGTAAAAATCTGAAGTCTGAAAACATCTCAAAACTTTTGAAATTTATTATCTGGGGGAGGGATGGAAGCAGACAAGGCCACTAACTTTGCCTATCATCGAATAATGATTTTTGTGCCTCACGTTGCGAATTAAAGGGGTCCTGAAATACCTTCCGCCGATGCATGGATCTACATGTAACCAAAGAAGACAATGTATTAGCAATCTCCTCCCGCAAGAATTTTGTTAAAGCGATGAGTATTAGCTGAGAAATCGTAAATCAAAAACCGCGCATTATCGTCGCGCCGCGTTTCCTCCTCTTCTCAACTGTTGACGGCGCGGAGCACTGCCTCCCATGATGCTGCGCTAGTCAGCGGTGACGTACTTCCGCATTACGCTCCTCCGACTGCCGTCTGCTACGGGCAAGTTTTGTTGACACCATGAATTCCGCACTCCGCTGAAGGATGGATAAGCGAACGAAAAATCTGGCCGCATGTGTGCGGTGGCCTGGCCTTGCCCTTTCGCGGTGTGCGTTGCTGCAGTGCAGCACGTGACTTTTAATCGGCGGCGAACTCGTAGCCGCTGGGGAGGATCTTGCGCTCGGTCCCTTTCATGCACCGCGCACTGTTTACCCAAAAAGCGCCGTATCAGATGTGGCCCCGCTGGTGCCGGGTCTTGGTAATTGCCGGGTGGTGGTAATTCCTGCCGGCGCCATGTGAAAAAGACATTTTAAGCCGATACAGAACCCGTGCACAAAACGCTTCAATCATGTGACCAGTTCAGCTTGGGGCGACGCGTGGTGGAGAGCGGCAACGTTGGCTAAACATGCTCCGGCGCGGCTCTGAGCTTTCTAGCGCTGGAGCGAGCGCCTTTCTTTGACGATCTCAAACATCGGTTGCCTTGGCAACAAGGCACAAACCACCCCAGAGGTCTGTTACGGTTGCGTGATCCCGGTTCAGCTTGGGGCCCCACCTCGCGGCATATGGGCACTGCAGGCATACTACTCACTCTCATTTGGAAGTGCGAGATGCGTTTGGCATTACAGGAGGCGATGGCGCGATGGTGTGTGTGTTGTGGACGCCTTTGTTTCGCGATGAAATGCGACGTTGTGCTTCTACGGGTGGATAGTGCTTCCCATGGCCTGGATTATCTTTCTCGAGCGACGTACGACTCAACCTCGCATGGGGTATGTGCAGTGTGCGTGGCTAAAAGCCATCTCGGCTTGCGCGCCAGAGTTAAGTGACTTGCTGTTCGTCCCCGCAAACCGCGCGCGAGGTGAGTGCCGAATTTACGAGGGGCAGGAGGAGGCAGCCCATCGTCTGTCAATCGCGGTTCAGACTTGCAACGCATGTTGTGACGTTGTGTTCGTTCGAAACGCATCTCTGGATTGTTTTGAAGTGGGAAAAAAATGATCCGTCAAACCTGGGCATTCGGCTCAGGGCGTTCTCTGCGATTGCACGAAAGAAGTGCCACGGGGCTTCAACGCTTTCTTTATGGAACGTACTCCGGTAAGAGAATATCCATGTCGTGTTATGGCCGTGTTGCATTCAATACGAACGGTTAAGCGTTTGTTTACACTTGTTTCGTTTGTCGTAAAATGTCCAAGCACTCCGGCACTACGCTGGCAGATCAGCCGGCGAGTCGACGCTGAGCAGACGACTCATCTCTTTGCCGGAAGTGCGTGAAAAAGCCGCCCAATAGCAGGATGTCTAGCTCATGACGAACATCGGGGAATCGATGATGTAGACATGTGAAGATGGCGGCGTCCAAAAACACGAAGGAAAGGGTGAGAAAAAAGCGACAAACTTTGCAACAAAAGTGTGAGCTTTCCGCTGCGCGTAAAAGAGTAATACTTGGCCCAGATGACCTTGACGACCCAATCTAACGATTGCGCTACTTCATTTAGTGTGCTCAAAATGCCTTTCAGGGCCCCTTTAATCATGTGCAGCTTCAATGTACGCCCTCAATACGACAATTAGCCATTTTGCAATTTCCCTGAGGTAAAAAATTGACAAAACAAGCGGAAAATTGTGTAGACTACGTCATCATCCCGAAGTTTTTTTTTTTTTGTAATTTAAAAAATTGCTTTTTTTCTTTTTTTTTTGTATTTTTGTTTTGTTCTTTTTACTTGTTCGTCCTTTCATGTACCCCCTTCCCACTTTCGCCTCGTTTTTTCCCTGAATGAATCCATGCGTACGCTACTGGCACAAACAATCCATCATTATCCGCGGGGACATCAGTCGCGGGATTTGCTTGGTCGCTAAATGCGGTTTCAGTGGCACAAGCTATCTCTGTTGAAGCGGACGTGGTGGCATTATCTGTCATTAACATGTTTATCACTTCAACATGCGTGGTTATCTCAGTTAAGCCACCAAGACAGGACTAAATGAAACATTTCTCAGAAAATCTAGGAGAAATTACACGGAGAGATGAGTAAAAGTAAAAAGTAAAGACGACCAAAAATTATTGTCACACATGCTGCCGAACGAATTCTGTAAAGCATAATACAAAAATGGAAAAGAAAAATGCTCGTGTCAACATCCTTATTTGGCAGCTCCGGTCAAAAAAAAATTCATGTGTTAACGAGATTGTGCACTGTATTCGAGCCTTTAGGAACTTCACTGTACACGATAAGCATTATTTCTCTATTTACACATGAGCATGCTTCGGGTTAATTGCCACGCACATACGATTTTTCCATTCACTGCACGCGCCCTATGGCAGTTTTAACATGTGGGCAAGTCAGCACCACCTCCGAACAGGCAACAGCTGATAACGCGGAACAGGAAGGGCAAGACAGTCAGCTGACAATTAACGCTGAGTAGCAGCTTTTTCATCACACGTCAATGCATGCAGAAGCAGTCAAAGGGCACCCATGCAGTGCTATCACAACTGTCCATATTCATAGAATAGTGCGTACACAGCCAACCGTTTTAATGTAGCTGGAAAGGAGAGCTTTCAAAGCAATTGGAGACGCATAGTAACTACATACAAAATTGTGTCATATTTCATTATGCCACAGCCATTAGGTTTTTATGCTGTAAGAAAGTGCGTAGAAATAGGAAAAACTAAAGCCGTCGGACAGTTTCAAGTTGGACGAAAAGCGCGAACAGGAAACTAGGCGAGGCAATCAAAATAGCGCTTGAGCAATTTTAGCGCGATTTTCCCTGAATAAGTAATCACTGAAGGTAGTGTTACGAATTGGCCCGCGCCACCGTACTTTCCCGCATCACTCCTCGGCTGTGCGGCGAAGCCACTGCGTGCGCCTTTCAGCCGTCAGGCGCCACCATGTCGGTGAATCATACTTTCACGTCTCGACAAGCCCGGGCCAGACGCCTCGCTTTCAACGCGTTTCAAACTTCGACGGTTGCCGGCCCGGTGAGGCACATCTCAACGCGTTTCAAGGACACAGGGGCCCCGTCGGTCGCAGCGGAGTCCTGCTCTCTCCCCTCTCTCGGACTCAACGTGCGCCGAAGCTACCGACTGTCACGAACTCTGGAAAGAGCGTTGTGTGTGTCTGTGAACTGCGTAGCGTGCGCATAATGTAGAGGGAAGGCTGTTTTGACCGTTACCGCTTTTGGGTATAAATAGAGCTGCCCAAGCGCTGTAATGATGTGTAATCCATTTTCTGTTAGAGCAGCGAATCCATGCTGTCGCTCTGCTCGAGTCCTGTATTGTAACCTCGCCCGTCGGGGCATTGTTTTTTTTTTTTTTTTTGGCTTCGGCTCACCTCTCGCTATGAAGTAAACAGTTACGTTAGCCTACGGCTTCTGGACTTCTTCACGGCTGCAACAGCGGCTGGCCGCTCGCATCATACACGCTACCACTCGTATGTCGGAGGCCACGGAGCTCGGATCGGGTGCCCCCGCCCGG
Source organism: Haemaphysalis longicornis (assembly GCA_013339765.2). Classification (NCBI taxonomy): domain Eukaryota; kingdom Metazoa; phylum Arthropoda; class Arachnida; order Ixodida; family Ixodidae; genus Haemaphysalis; species Haemaphysalis longicornis. Next base: position 75,232,273 of record CM023450.1, read on the forward strand.
TCGCAACTACTGGTGTCAGCGCTGGGATGACACGGTTGCAACAGTAGGCACACACATACCTATCGGACGTTAAGTTCCCATTCACAGCAATACTTTAAAAAATAGTTAAATTCAGCTTCAAGCCGCACCGGCACTCGCCGATATATATATATATATATATATATATTATATATATATATATATTATATATATATTATATATATATATATATATATATATATATATATATATATATATATATATATATATATATACGAACGGACACCAGGAAGGTTACGCGTCGGCGAGAAAGACAAGCAATGGCGAATGGCGTCACGGGTTCAACATGGCCGTGCCCAGGGTGCCGCCCTGTAAACGGTCTTTTTGGGGGGTACGATTAACCGTATACGGTACTGACGCTTTCTGCGCCTACTCACTCTGTCTTTTGAGGTTGCAAATGTTGGTTACGTAAAACCTAAAAGGAGAGATGCATAACTATGTACAACCTTATGTTTCTACGACAGGTCACTTGAACACGATTTCATTTAAATTCAATCTATAAGCTCAAACAGGGGCACAGTCAACATATTAGTCCCGGCCAATCCTCCGTGTGAACACGTGCCAAAAACTTCGAAGGCATCATCTTCATAGTCGTCGTAGCCAAATCACAGTCTATTTTAGAATGTATGCTGTATACTGGGTGACTTTTTCAAAACGAAGCCAACTTCTACATTTCTTTACGAATTTGAAGGAGGAGGCGAGGCGAGGCGCTACCTATCGCGTATTGGGGACCTATTCTCGACTTCATAAATTCACCGTAGATTCGCCATGTTTTTTGCGTAAGCAAAAAGTAAGCAATCAGTGGCGTGTGAACGTATAGCTATTACGACATTATATGGGATTTGACGCGTAGCTTATAAATATCACAAACAAGCTATCAAATATTGCGCATAAAAAATATAAAAACACTTACAATGTATTATAAAAATTACGACGGCAGCTGAGGCTGCCAAGAGAAACGCGTTTTTTAGGGTAAGAATTGGCGTCAACTGTGACCACAAAGCGATCAAGTAACGTTGATCCAAAGCTACGAAAGCGAGCGAAGGCGTGTGTACAACATCACACGACCTTTTTTGCCCTATATATTTATTTCTTGCAATCGCTTTTAGTAACATAGTTGAGCCTGCTTCAATGCAAGGTTTGTTGCGTACCACCGCCACGTTGTCGCCTGCTGCTGTTACAAGTTTATGCTGTTACAATCAGCTCAGTAATAAATAAAAGTTAAAACGGCTAGTTTTCCTTGTTATTTTTCTATTGAATTTGATCATGTGACCCACCAGCTTACTAGGAGGAGTGTGTACAAATACTATGCGTTGGGCATAGAGTATAATAACACTTCGGGTTCTTTGTAATTGAGAGGCTAGTATTAACTCTATGGCTTGTACTGCCCTCTTATGTTGCTGTTACGCCAAACAAATAATTGCTATTTTATTCCCAAACAAAACAAAAACAAAATACAACACCTTATTTTTATATCCCGTTATTGCTGACTTGTAAAGAGCAAAAACCATTATTTATTTCGCTAGAAAACAATTTTAAACCGCGCGTACTTGCGAAACTGCGCATGCTGAAAATTCACGGAGATTTCACGGCGCCGAAGGTCAGTGAAATTTTTTGCCCCATGGAGGAAAAAAAAGTTAGGGGACGGCATGGTGTCATGCAGTATATTAAATCCGTTCTTCGGCTTTACTATCGCCTTATCTGATTCTTTTTCATGAGGGAACAAAAAAGCTCTTGGCCAATCGCCCTGAGTGGGTATGCTCCTTTTTTATGGGCCATCATCATCATCATCATCATCATCATCATCATCATCATCATACTTCGCAAACCCACCTCCGTTGACACCGCTCCCTCACTGTTTCTCTTTCCCGAGCCGCCGGAGTCGGCCCAGTATGTGGTCATGCACGTGACCCACGATACTTTTTGTAGCGTAGCTACACTGGCCGAGATTGAGCAGTTTGAGCTCGAGATTGAGCGTGTGGGCCGTGAAGGGGGGCCGTACTATAGTGAACTAGAATACTTGGCGAAGACCATGAGATTGGATTGGATTTGGCTAGGCTTGGATTGGGTTTGATTTGGATTGGATTAAATTGGATTGTACTGGAAATCCAATCCACTTGTAGTACGGGTGTGTAGATAATTGGGTCTCCACATTCGCCAGTCTGCGCATTCCAGAGGAGTGGCGTCATAGCCGCGGCAGACGCACTGGCGCCGGCGCGTGCCCAGCTGTCGGCTCCGTTGCGCAGTAGCCACGTCTGTCACTGCGCCGGAGCCCCTTGATAGCCGTTTCGCGTGGCTCCTGGAGAGCCGTGCTGCCCATGCGGGTGGAGCAGTGACTGGACTGGACTGGATTGGAAATCGTTTTAGCAGCAGTAAGCATGATAATCAACTAATCCTAGACAACCAGGAAACCTAAGAATAACCAGCTGAACCTTAGCTCACGCTTCGTAAATTCTGGCATAGCCGAGCTAAGCCACTGCTAATTTTTTGTAGCTTCATGCCGGCGTTTGTTCGGTTGGAGCCGGTGCGCTATCACACGGCGTGGTTACGTTGCACAGCGACGCCTGCGCCGGCTTCGAATTTAATTTTTATGACCAGGCTTCACGCTGCTCCAGTGGCGCTGTCTCCGAACTTTTTTCTTCCTACATGCTTATTTTACGGCGACGGCAGCCGCCATTTTCACGCTGTTGCGTAACATCACGTCACTTTTACGCAGGCTGATGCTCCCAATGTTCCCGCCAACTGTTTATATTACGTCACGTCTTCTGAGCCAATCCCAGAGATGATGTGACCTAGATCATGCTAGGTGCCATATTGTTGTTTAATAGCAAAGACAGGCCTACCGTTTCATGTATGCCGCATTTCGTCTAGTGTTTCATTGCCGGACAAAAATTATCCGCTTTCAGTAGAGAGAATATAGGCAAACTTCAGAATTGGTGCAAGTAAACCACAGATTTTCTTACTGCATACACTAGAGAGGAATCTGGCGCTATAGCGTCTGGCTCATATCAAGGACGTCTGTTACAGTAAACTAGAATATGGGCCGCCATATATAATAGCGTGCGCTCGCCTTAGTTTCATCATTGGCTTGGATTGAAACTTTCTAGTGGACGTATATTCGATCACAGTTTCAGAAAAACGCGAATGGTGTGCTATTATATAAGTGGAAAATAAAACAGGCTGTTTTAAAGCTAAGGAAAAAGGATGTAAAGAGTATTTTTGCCTGAACGGTTGTGCCTACTATTCTGCAGGTCAAGCTGGTAGTTAACAACAACGTTAATATTTTGGGCGAAACTCATTAGAGACTTCCTGTATTAATTTTGTCATTATTTCAAATAATAAGTTGTTTGAAGAGCTTGGAAATGTTTTTGAGCGTGCCTACGAAAACATCGCCTTCGTGGTGAACCGGTACACCGACCGTCAGCCACAGTTTAACAAAACTTGTTGCTGAACGAGTTGGTTCGTACTTTAAGAAAAAAAGAAAACGTGGCGTTAAACAGTCGTGGACGAGGAAAAGATAGGATGGATACAGATGCCCGTATATGTCGTATCTTGCCTTCGTCAAAATACGTTTAATTCCCCCCCCCCCCTCCCCCGTCAGCTACAACTATCGCGGCGGCATATAACCAACTCAGTCATACGTTCCTTCGACTCCGGCATGACCAACGTTAGGTGCGATCACGCACTGCCTGCTCCTTCACCGAACACGCAGTTGCCACGGCTCACGGCTACCACAGAACAGGGAAGATTTCGGCTACCTCGTAGCTCGTAGACGTGTTAATGCACAGTGAAAAAGGCAAATTCCAAAAACCTCTCAAGAATCCAATTGTCATGTCAAGCCCATAGAGTTTCTTACAATATACACTAGAGAGGAATCTGGCGCTAGCATCTATGCGGCTCATATCAAGGACGTCTATGTCGTCATGGGCCTCCATTATACTAGAGTGTAATTATACCATGCGCTCCCCTTAGTTTCGTCATTGGTTTGGATAGAAACGTTTTAGTGGCCGTATATATCCGAACACATCGCCACAAAAATGCCAAGAATGGTGTATTATGTAAGTGGAAAACAAAGCAGGCTGTTTTAAAGCTAAAAAAAGGACGTAAAGTGTATTTTTGCGGAACGGTTGTGCCTACTATTCTGCAGACCAAGCTGGTGGTTAACAACGATCTTAATATTTGGGGGAAACTCATTCGAGAACCTTATTTAATAATTTTGCCATTATTTCAAATAATAAGTTGTTTGAAGAGCTTGGAAATTTCTTTGAGCGTGTCTACGAAAACGTCGCCTTCGTATAGTAAACCGCTGCACCGACCGTCAGCTATGACCCTATTCTCTACTGCACAAATTCACAGAGAATTCGCCATGTTTTTTTTTTTTTTTTTGCGTAAGCACTACGTAAGCAATCAGTGACGTGATGCACGTAAGCTATGACGACATGCAGTGTAATTTGACGCTTCACTCATAAAGATCACAATCAAGGCATCAAATATTGCGCATAAAAGATATAAAAACACTTGGCACATGTACTATAAAAATTAAGATGGTAGCTGAGGCTGGCAAGAGAAACACATTTCTGCAGGTCAAAATTGGCGTAACACCGCAAGGCGATCGACTAACAATGATCCAAAAGCGAGCGAAAGGTGGATTTTACCGTATCTATTTATTTCTTTCAATCGCTTTTAGTAACATAGTTGGGTTCTCTGCTTCAATGCAATCTTTGTTGCGTTATCACCTTCCCTGCCGCCACCATCGCCACGCCGTCGTCTGCTGCTATGCTACAAGTTTATGGCGTGATCACATGAAAAGGCGGCCGCGACCATCGCTTGTGTGACACATAAGAACAGCGAAGCACTTCGCCTGATAACAGCGGAGCGTACCGATATCGCCGATTCACTCATTAATCAAGCTCAACTTCAATCAGCGCTGAAATGACCAGAAGAATCACTTTTCTTTATTATTTTTCTCTTGAGTTCGATCATGTGACCCGGCAGCTTACTAGGAGGAGTGTGGACAAATGCCATGCATTTGGTTCTCTTTGTCATGGAGAGGCTTGTACTGCCCTTTTATGTTACGGTTACGCAAAAAAATTTTTTTTGTTTTATTGCCATACATAAAAGCGAAACACTGCACGTTATTTGTATGCTCCGTTATCGCTGACTTGGAAACAGTCTAAACTATTATTTCTTTCGGTAGAAAACATGCTTTAAACCGCGCGTCATGCGAAACTGCGTCTGCAGCAAATTCATGGACATTTCGCGGCGCCGAAGTTTGGTGAAATTTGAATAGCAAAGACAGGCCTACGTTGTCATGTCCGGTGCATTTAGTCTAGTTTTTCATTGCCGGCCAAGGATTGTGCACTTCACGTAGAGAGAAATAAGGCAAACTTTAGAACTGTTGACTGTAAACGTCATGAAATGTCAAAATGACGACCCCACACAACACTGCTTTGTCAACCGGAAGCACGTGACCAAAATTAAAATTGAAAGCCAATCAGAAAATACTTTCGGTGAATTCTCAGTTCCCTGGGAATTTGTGCAGTCGAGAATAGGGCTACTGAAATCGCATAATACTTGGCCGGCAATGAAAAACTAGACTAAATGCACCGGACATGACAACGTCAGCCTGTCCTTGCTATTCAACAACAATACTCTTGTAATACACGCCCTCTCTCTGATTGGCTGAGAAGGCGTGACGTATTTAAACAATTGTCGGGAACGATCACGTCGTACACTGGCAACTTCTGCGTAAAAGTGACGTAATGCTACGTAACAGCTTGAATATGGCGGCTGCTTGTGCCGCGAATAAAAAATTTCACCGAACTTCGGCGCCTCAAAATGTCCATGAATTTGCTGTCGACGCAATTTCGCATGGCGCGCGGTTCATAGCATGTTTTCTGAGCATACAAATAACGTGCAGTATTTTGCTTTTCCATTTGGCAATAAAATAAAAATTATTTGTTTGTCCTAACCACAACTTAAGAGGGCGGTACAAGCAAGCTGCTGGGTCACATGATCAAACTCAAGAGAAAAATAACAAAGAAAAGTGACTCTCTTGAGTTACCACGCTGATTGAAGTCGAGCGTGACGAATGAGTGAATCGGCGACATCGGTGCGCTCCGCGGTTATCCGGCGTAGCGCTTAGCTGCTCTTACGGGTCATACAAGCGACGGTCGCGGCCGTCTTTTTCTGTGATCACGCCATAAACTTGTAACATAGCAGCAGACGATAGCATGGCGGCGGTGGCGGCCGGGAAGGCGATAACGCAACACCGCTTGCATTGAAGGAGAGAGCTCAACTATGTTACTAAAAGCGATTGAAAGAAATAAACAGATACGGTAAAAAAGATTGTGTGATATTGTGTGTGCTCATCAACCGCCCTTCGCTCGCTTTCGGATCAACGTTACTCGATCGCCTTGACCTGCAGAAATGTGTTTCTCTTGCCAGCCTCAGCTACCATCTTAATTTTTATAGTACATGTGCCAAGTGTTTTTATATCTTTTATGGGCAATATTTGATGCCTCGGTTGTGATCTTTATGAGTGAAGCGTCAAATTACACTGCATGTCGTCATAGCTATAGGTGCACAACGTCATTGATTGCTTACGTCGTGCTCACGCAAAAAAACATGGCGAATTCCCTGCGAATTTGTGCAGTCGAGAATAAGGCCCCTGGGATAGCTAATTTCACCGAACGCCATTTCACCGAACGGTGTTTAATCTAACGGCGTTACTCGTCGTCGTTGGTTATCTGCTATCAAGGGAAGGCCAGGCATGAACGACGAGGACGCTGACGAAAAAAAAAAAAAATTGCACTCAGCACTCTCACCGGCACTGCACAGGAAAGTCATGGCCGTCATGGCGTCCCAGTCAGAAGTGCTGATTTATTGTATCTCTAAGTTTATTGCGTAGAGTTAATAGTTTATTGTGAGTGTGATGTTTACCGCGCCGAAGCTACGCTTGGGCTATTAGGCGCGCCGTAGTGGGTGTCTGACGCGTGCCTAAAATCGACACCGACAGAAGTGCGCCGGCAGGTGCACGATGCCGTAAGGCAATCTAAAGAGACAGTAAATGGTTATTTTACTTCATAATTTCGAAACAAAAATACGCGGCGTAATTCTTAAAATAGCTTTTTAGGCAAAAAAAAAAACGCGGAGGGGAGGGTGAACTATTGTTTCGGCATCCCGTTAACCAGTCGAGATAAGTGCAGATAAGCGACGTCGCCGTGCAAAATTAGATCGATTTCTGTATTCAGTCACCATTGGCTCTTGAGATCGCTATTACACCAATTTCTCGCTAATAATGGCCGTACCTTATACGCCCCGAGCTTCGCGAGCGCTGCGCCGCCTGCCGCCGCATCTCCGCGGCGTTGACGGGATTTGCGCTACGTGACTTATAGGGGTTCGTGCAGTGTTCTGGTTCTGTTTTGCTTCTGTTCGCCTTTCCGCGCCCTAAAAAAAACATGTTATGGTGACGACCTATAGCAAAGAGTACGTTTAGGTCACTTAAAAAGCAGCTGCGTCTTCGTAGAGTACGCGAGCGCCTTCAAGAGCTACCCGGGGACGCGGTTCTGTGCGCTTCGTCGCCGCTCTTCGGATGTCTTCCGGGCGTCGGCGATGGTAACAACATATAACCCCTGTCACCTCCAAATACGTCAAGCACAAATGAATTCTACTGCCGCCTCGTTTAGACCTGATACTGGCACAGTGAGAGGTTGGCTTCATTTTGCAGCGTGGACAACGAATGTGGCTTTGCTTCGAATATATACGTCGCAGAAAAATGTGTTTCGGGGATGCGATTACCCAATCCCGGACAAAAACTTGAGCCTTTTATATGAATATAAACCATGCGAAAATGTTAAGTATGTTCCAAGCCTGTGCGTCGTTAAATATGTGCCCACACACGCCTTATAGCAAGACCAATGCAAGTGAGGGAAACCACGGGAAAATAAATAGGGAAAAAACATAATAGCTCTAACGGAAATGAAAAAAAAAACAGTGCAGCTTCTGACATGCGAAATGCACTGCTATTTCGCTAGACATCGGTGGGGGGTAGGGGAGGGGGACGCTGTGTACAAATGCGGAGCGTAATCAAGCAATGAATGTTTTAGTAATCACACACACGAATCTCGCGTTCACTTTCCTTTTATTTTTTGACTTCAACGAACAGCTGATCGTACGGCGGACGCATTTTTGGAAGTATACGGGGTAGGCAGTTCAACAAGCGATGAAAGGTGTCGTTGGAGGAGCGTGACATGTGATAGGCCCTCTGATTTCAGTTTATGCTTTATTCTGCAGGCTCTCTGTGCCATATGACGATATTTCGAAGAAGCATTTTTCGCGGACGCGGATTATATCCTAAGCCCGTCTCCGCGCTGCTCGCAGAGGATATATGTAGCAGATGAATGTTTGCGGGCGCTCACCTCACGACAAGACGACTCTGTCGTGTGCTGATCCCCGAGTATAATTATGCATTGTCCACCGTACTTTTGTTGAATATTTCCGAAATTAACACAGACTGGCTTGTAAATGGTGGTGATAAATATCTGAGGTATAATATTGGCAAACGTAACTGGCGTGCTGTCAGGTATGAGTGCTCCGCTGATTATGTAAGCGCACAAAACTGATTTACATCGTAGTGTATAGCCGTAGCATGAACATCTGAGGAACCGGTGGTTACGGAGACACTGCTAGTAAATTTAGGTCAGTGTAACTACAATCGGCTCCATGATACGCCGGTTCCGCGACGCTGGCCTGTCACACACACCTGGCGCTTATACAGACCGAATATACCATACTAAGATCGCGTCAGAAACATTTACACTCACGTAAACACACCCTATTTCGAACAGAGTGTCTGCTCCACAAAAACATGGATTTCAAACGCCCGCAAACGGAAAATCTCGGTCGTGAACGTGCCGCAAAAGCAGCGGTGACAGTGGGGAGCGGGACGCGGACTCCCGCGCCTGCTTTCGAAACGGGCCGCTAGGGGGATTTCAGTGGCGCCCCTACTAAGGTCCCTAAAATAGTAATTTTAGGGACCTTAGCCCCTACAGGCCGCGCTCGAGGCGTATTGGTCCGCAGCGACCGAAGGCTCATCACGCGGTATAAATGGCAGGGTTCACATGCTATTCCCAAACGTTCCAATGTGTACCGTTGGATACGTCAAACCCGATATTTCCAAACTTTTTTCACGTCGCGTTCGACCCGGCCGTCTCCCGCGCGAAATAAACATGACCAGGCGTTTGGTGAAGAAGTGTTAAGAAATAAACGGTCGTTGACCAAGTCGAGTAATATTTGCTTCGGGTGCTTGCTGTTGTAAGGCGACTATTTAATGATTACCAACGTTCTTTTCTGCCACGTAATGAAATTAGCTAGCGGCGGGATGCACCCGATCATGCGGGTATGGGGCCTGCTGTCAAAAGAAAAAGCTCAGCTTTTCTGGTCTTGTCACGATTATGCAAGTCATCGTTCCAAAATAAACAAACAAGACTTGCTGCAGTGGTCCGGAGCACGGGGCTCAATAGTCATTTTGCGGAACACATGTGACGTCGGGTAAGGCTAATTCCTCGCTCGTCTTGTTTATTTTTTTATAACTTGTTACTGACATTACTATTAGATTTTTGGTGCTTGTGTAGGGGGCAGTAAATGATTTTTTTCTAGTATAATTGTATTTGTTATACCGATTGTATCACGCGAGAAGGCGCTTGCAAATGCATCGCGAGTGCCGGGAAAAAGGTGCGATTGCTCTTCTGTAACCAAACAAATGATAGCCTTATTCGTTTTTTTATGGTGTTTGAAATCGATAAGAGGATGGTCTCGAATTAAAGATTCAGTTGGAAAAGCTTCAAATTTCCTGCTGGAAGAAGTGGCCGGCCTCTGTAAAAATAAAGAAAACGCCGCAAATTCCAAAAGAGAACGCACTCCGGTTTTTAAACCCAGGAAACTAAAAAAAGCGAAAGGCTGGTGTGTAGCAGAAAAATGGTGATACAGCAAAAGATGTCCTTAAGCATCAATGATGATGATGATGATGCCCTCAAAGGTTTTCGAACGTACCCACAAGGGGGATTGGCCAGGGCTAGCTCTCTTATTGAAATTCGTAAAGACCTCAAAATACTAATTTATTTACGGAAAAAACAAGGCATTAAAAATCATCTTAATTATAATCACCATCGTTGTCGTCGTTATCAGCGGCTGACTTGAGTACCCAACATCCAAAGCACTTCCGAAGCCGAGGCTCTCCCGAGGCTCTCCCTATACAATCGAACTCGAATAACAGGCCTTGTTTCTCGTATGCAAACATTGATGACATCGGCATTTCAGGAAGGCTTAAAAGCCCTGAGCGCACCGGCCCACCCATTAGATAAAACAATAAATATTTTTTTCGCAACAACCGCAGCACACAAGTCAGGCGGATCACGTACACGGAGGCAACACGGGCAACGAAGGACTCATGACGGAGGTCCTCGTCTCCCGCCTCTCGGATTCACCGTTCCCTCACTTCAGATACGAGTAGTAACAGGAAGCTAAAAGAGTGACACAGAGACAGTAGTACCTTTAATGCGGAAAAGGAAGAGCCGTGGTTCAAGTATGCGGATGGGTGACCAGGAAATGGGGATGCGGATAAATCAGGGAAGCCAGTCTGGGATTCTTCGGAGGGAGTTCTTCATGCGCACAGTGATTAACTATTGTTTCAGTCGTAGAAGTCGTATACCGACTGATACAGTGTAGAGCCAGCATACACAGCACTCGTGCTAGGCTGCTTTTAAGTGAAGAAATGGATATTTTATGAGATACTGTTGGTGGGGGCATAGGTGGGAATGATTTTTTAATTATTTTTGTTAGTGCGTCAGGTGGACTTGGTAAAAGCGAAATCAGAACAATTTAATGTGAGATGGTGGAGTGAGGCAGGCCTGCCACATTGCCAGTAAGAGGGAAGGGGGGGGGGGGGGAGTTGCGTGCAACTCCTCTGCAAATGGCTTGTGGGTGTAGGTTGTGTTGGTGGTAAGTAAAGGTCGAGGAATATGAATTCCTCACGGGAGCATCCGGTACCTAGAACAACTTCAAGAGCGGCTCAAATACTCCTCGAAAAAAAAAAAAAAAAAAAAGAAGAAGAAGGAACGCGCCCCCGGATCAGGAGCAGCGGACGCGCGAACTGACCAGCTCGTGGCCTGAAGTTCAAGAAAATTTGATCTCACGGGCCCGAGACGCCGCGAAAGCTCGCGGCTTTTACGTTTACCCCCATTTACGTTTTTTTTTCTCGTTTATTTATACTCTGCTCCAGTAAACGTTTCACTTGCTCACTCACGTGGCTGCGCCATAATTCGCATGATATTGCGCTACGTTGGACGCACCAAACGCAACGCAGGAATCTGCAAGTGCCGCCGTACCAGCTGTTTTGCCCTTGGTGTCACAGGGGACCATCAAATATCGAGTATGCAATGGTCGAGTACTGGAAAACATTGGTACTGGAAAATATACTGGAAAATATTAGTAGCAAGCAGAAGCCCTAGTGGGCTGGTGGAAGGATCGTGCTAATTGAAGAGTTGCTGCTCACGATGTGGGCACACATTGTGGGAGGACCTAAAAGTAAAAACACAAATATTTTTCGTTTCCAACTCTTTTTCCCAAAGCACCATTTCTATGAAATAAATTTGTTCATAAATTGAATCCTTGGAATAGCTATCGACTGGATTAATGAAAACAATATCCAAAATTGCGTATCAGACTTTCTTTCTTTTTATGAAGACGTCTTATTTCTTCTATATTGCTGCGACTGAAACAGCGCCCACCAGAAAGAAAGACTGCTTGCTTGGTTATGCCAATGCGAAGGCAAGTATACTTTACTTTTTTATTGATTTTTTAACTAACCAAGCCTTGGCTAAAACCGCCTCTACATAGTTCTTGAAAAGACTTTCTGATGAGCCACGCGCAAAAGTGCGCCGCATATAACAAACCAAATCTACGCGCGCACTTTGAGTGGCAAAGAAAACGAACAAAGCATCGACCGAAAGCGACTGCAGCGCCAAAGCGCGCTGGAATACTCTTTACTCACGTAAAGCAATAATAATTTTGTTTCAAGCACTAAGTATAAACTAAAACTTTATTTTATAACAGGCGTGTTGTTATAATCAGCTTGTATACTATTTACAATTACTCGTGTTAAAGGTGTCGGCGACTAGCGCCACGCATTGTCGGTACTTTTCCAAGACGGATATGGCCAAGACAACTGCGAGTGGAGGACATGACGTCACTGCGGCCTCTGCTTTGTTGCAAGAGGAACTGATTATTACTGTGGTTTGAGTCGCACGTATTATTCGTGAACTATCCATTTGTTTTGTGTAATATGATTAATGAATCCAACCAAAATGGGAAGGGTCTAGAGCAGCAGGTAAATTTCAGTCAATTTGGCCTTTTGTACTGAGCAGGTTTTTTTTTATTTCGGCTTAAAACAAACTGCAGGATTCCAAGTTAGGGTTAGCGCGTAGCACGGTGGTACTGTCAAGAAGATGGCGCATTGGGATAAAAGCTTACCGTTGTGGAATCCTTCCATGCCTCTGGATTTTGCATCGTGTTGGGTCCTCTGCAACAATGTAATAACCTTTCTCTTTCACGAGTGACACCCACTGTTTGTGATCAGAGCCCATTCTCTTTGGATGAGGACGACAGCAAACTAGTCTTAGCGAGAAGCCCGGCCTGTGCCCTCGATTCACCTTTGTCCGCACTCGTCGGGAAGTCGCCCACGGCCGACTAACCAGCCGCTCGCCGCCCTCGACTGACCGCCCGAACCCCCGGTGGCTGCCCAAGCGATCGGTAACGTTGACACGGCTCGGTTTCTCCCTGCGGGCGCCTCCGTGACTCACCGTGAGCCCTCGCCTAGCGACGCCGGCTGCTCGCCGGTTTCAGGCCTAGCCCCGTTTCATTCAGAGCTCTCAAGCGTCGCCTCGTGCGCCTCGCTATCCCGGCTGGTGGTTTGTCACGGCTAACCCTGTCCTTAAGGAGAGCCATTGGACCGCACACCGGGTGCGCGTGTGTTTTAGCCGTATTTACCCCCGTTTAGCTCGCGTTCAAGGTCTCGGGCTGAAATTTCGAGCCGCCAAGACCCAGGTAGTCGCCGCCTGCCATCAAATTGCGAGCCGCGGGGGGGAAAGGTGTCGGTTAGCCGCTGTTTAACCCCGCTTGAAAATCTAGTTCCCGTGCCTAGCTTAGCCGCCGCCGAATACCTGCAGTTTGCTTGCCTTATTGTTCGTTTTTCCCGTAGCGCCTAGACTTGGATCGCGTGGCAGCTCGCGAGTTGCTTCTCGCCCGAGCCTTTGCGACCAGTGCCTTGATTAGTTTGCTCTTGGTTCCTCTGTAAAACGTTGCCTTGTTCTGAATTTTTCTTTTTTGAGGCCCAAGAACGGCAGGCGCCTTCCGTGCCTGCCGGCATCTTGCCAAAGTTGCATGGCCTCTCGTTTATCATTTGGTTTCGTTTTTTGTTTTGTTTTGTTTCTTTTTTTTTCTGTTGCAGTGTACCTGAAACCTTTAAAAAGCGTTGTTGTCTACGAAATTGAGTGCCCGACTAAACTGCAGCCAAATGCAAGTCTTGCTAAGAGACTGCGGTGCAATAGCCGCCATATTGACTTGTGCTGTCACTTCCTTATATGGACGGATCTCTAAATTCTTGTTGCTTAAAGATAAGATCCACTCCTTAGTTCTGTTGTATTCTTTATTGTCGCTGGAGGTTTCAGTTTGCATGCCGTTTATGGTCACCGTTTCTTTGCGGTATTATGCACCCTTTAAAAATTGACCTCTCATTTCTGTTCACTGTGCATGCAGCGAATTTTGGCGTCTCGGCGTTTCTCTTTTTTTTCTCCGTTTAGTTTGCTGGTCTAGACTTGAACGCCGCTCCTCAAGGAAACAAGGCCGGTGAGTCGCTTTCTCTTTACACTTTCCACACAGACATAGTCTGTGGACCTAGCACAGCTACTTATTGTTGACCCTTCCACTGTGCCTTTCTCTCATTATTTGCCATAGCTGAGTGTGAGAGCGACCAGCGTACGTGAATGCATTTGCTGTGTCCCTTATAGCCCGGTGGAAACCCACAATTTACCAAAGCTGTGTGGCAAAGTGTAGGCACTGGCACGGCTAGTTAGCGTACATAGTATCATAGGTTTTCATACTCGTACATAGCTTGCACTGGCGTCACTAGGTGCCATGTTGGGGAACAGCGGGCACGGTGAGAGGCCGTGAACTTATCTGGGGCTCTTACCTCTAGCAGCACTAGGAAAGCTGAGAGCAGTGCATCGGAAAGTGTGGTGGGGACGTCATGTGCAATGCTAGAGGGAAATCTGTCCCAGGAATCGCGTGCCATAGTGAGAGCCACCATAGACGCTACAACCATTCCTCTCTTAGCTGGCATGGCTTGCAACATGCCTTCTTGAAGTTGACATGTCTAGATGCTAGCGCTAGATTTCCATCTAGTATATTGTTAGTATGATGCTGTCTGGTACTGTCAAAATTTAAATTGAAATTCTAATTAAGAGCGGCCTTAAATGGTTGCATTAATCAAGCATGTTGAACTGGGGCCACTCTTGTCTCCTGTTCTGTTGGCATGCTCTAGGGGGCCACCACTAGGTTGGTTGATGCAACTCCTGTAGTGCAGGCTGGCCGTTCAAAGTTTACAGGTAGTGTAGTGTAAGTAACAGTGCATTGTACACATTCATAGGTGGGGCGAGTGGGGGAGGGTGGGCGGTTGCTACCTATGCCGCCGCATTGTCTGAGTAGAACAGATCATCTCGGCTGGAATACTAGCTTTGCCGTAAATGGTTTCTTTTTTCTCAAAGCCTTGCACTCGGCTACCAGTGTAGTGGGGCCAAAATACTCTCATTATGCGCTTCAACCGTAAAATATTGAAAATGGTAATACCTAGCAGTGGTCTTGAAGCCTCTGTGCAAAGAGAGCAAATTTCCTCCGGTGGTGATCTGCTGAGCTGGTTTATTCAGTCCTTTCTTATCGATTGCAGCTTGAAAGAAGCCATTGAGATTTCTGGGGGTGCAGCATGCATTCATATCAGAAGAATGCACATTCCTTAATGTGAAGCTTTTCTATACCTCGCCAAATGTATGTCGGGCAGCATGGAAGGTGTTTTCAGGGGATTGGGTCAGGCTGGGTGAACTGAGGGCGTCCATTCCAGAGGTGTCCGCTTATTCATTACTGGCATCCCCTGTTTAGGTGCTTTGGTGGCCCCCTTGAAGCTCTAACAGGCGGTTGATCCATCCCCACCATTCCATGAACCAGTTTCTATCTGCCGTGTCAGCTTGGGATGTATGTATGAGCTCAGAATTTGTGTACGGCTGCAGAAACGGTTCCTTAAGAGGGCATATAACAAGTGCTGCGGAGGGGCATTGGTAAACGTTCGAAACTGAAACGCATGGTAGTTTGCTGTGCGGGAGAAGTTCGTTAAATTAGTGCATTTATCCAGCCAATTTTTCAGACAAAGTGCAAGAAACAGTGGATCATCAGCGTAGCGAATTCGTTACATCAAAGTTAACCGTTGTGACCCCTTCGCAATATAGAGGTCACGCACACGTGGGTTTCAATGGGGCTGGCAATGGGGAATTGAAAAATTTAGTTGAATCCAGGAATTCGTTACATAGAGGTTCATTTAAGGGTGGGGGTTTTCTTGCTTTGGGATTCTGAGTCTAGTAAGGTATGTAATACATACAACATAGTACAGTACTTCATGTACTGAACACTTCGTGTAACTGCTGATTCACTGAAAGGGCTGGATATGTCGCATTGCAATATGCCCTTATCTTTACTCTTTCTGGTCAAGGACGGTTACCCGTATTGCATCTGCTAGCATTGTTTGTGGTCATAATAGTGCCTTCAGGTGTTATCTATTGCAGTAAACCTTGTTACAACAAAGCTGGAAGGGGCGCTGGATTTAGTTGTCATGCCCATTGCTACAAACTGCGGAGTAATAAAAAGTGAAGTTAAGCCTACTTTGTTATATCCAGTTGCGCTCCGTTGTGACTAGATTTAACTGTGTAGGCATTCCTCTGTGGGTTTCCTCCTACTCATTGGATTTCGGGCAACGAAATCTTTTGCAGTGTGCGGTGTTTTTGAAGGCGCTCACCTAGGTGGTGCACAACAGGCCTCATTTTACACCAAATGTATGTGCAGTGAAAAAAAGCGTCTACCTGGGGCCTCCCCTTTGTTTCTCTGTCGTTGCAGAAAATGCAGACCTTGCTGGTGAGGCGTTCCAGCATGTAAATGAAGGTGCGGTTTCTCACTGAGCTTCCTATTCTTGGCCCGAATTGGATGTGTGAACAATGTTTTGCCGCACCCTAAAACTGCAAAATTGGGATTACCTATTCCACTTCCACGTTGTGCGCTGTTTTCCAGTAGGAGTGGAACGAGAGGTCACTCGGATGTGCTAAAATCAGATGCTGCTTTCCCAAAAGTCTGAGAATGAGCACGAGAAAAGTCTCGTCGATCCTGTCAGACTTCTGATGGAGGGCCATCGTGGGTAGACGTCTAAAAGATGTTTGTCTCAAGAGGCCACACCACGTAGCCATGGGCGTTCAGCTAAGCATTAGTTTGACTGAAAGCTGTCACTCGAAGCAAAACTGCAAAAGGCGCAATATTTTACGTTTGGGAATTTTTTGAGACCAACTGGGGAATCGGCAGCGAATCTCTCTGTGACCTGTAGTTAAAGGGGTACTGACACCAGTTTTTGGTGTTAATATTGTTACGCAGTTCGCTTCCTTTACTAAACCGAATACCTTGGCTGAAATATGAGCGGCCTGCGACGCGTGGAACATGCTCCACTTTGATCTAATTCATCGCGCCGACAGAACAGCGCGCGGAGCGCTGCGCAGCAAGTGAACGTCAGCGTGACATCATTCTGTGAGAGGGAAAAGGAGTGATGCAACCGTCTGCCGACAGCACTCGTCAGAAACTCGTGACATCATATGACACGCACGGCCCGGCGAGCGGCGATTGGGCACCGGCGTGTTCACGAAGCGATGCATGTAGCCAGAGCTACAGGCATAACTGCTGCCCAGAAAGGCACTCTTGCCGAAAATAAAGTTCCACACGCGGGAAAGGAGCTGATCATAAAGCCCAGAATCGCAGCAGAAGCCGCCGTCGGGTCTTTTATTGGAAGCGGTCATCAAATTTCTGCCGCAGTGCTAGGCCTAGCGCCTTCGGGTAGCTCATCCGCTCAGCTCTGGTGGCGGCGCGGTCGAAACAACGCCTCCTCCAGCCTTTGCGGTGTTTTGACGTCCACACAATACAGTGAGCTGAGGCCGTGATTGTCACGCGCCCTTCTGGCTGGAAGCGTGTGAAACCAAAGCGGATGATTTTCAGGCTGTTTAATGTAATCATCGCACGCTCAATATTTAAAGTTCTGTTTCGGGTTTGTAAGGCCGTTAAGCATTATGAAATCAATGAAAAAGCAACAAAATTTTGGTGTCAGTACTCCTTTATCGTGGTCGCCTTAATTTGTAAAGCATTTCTTGAGTGGGGGCGGATAGGGGTGAGGATGTGGTTACGAGACCGGACGACTGACGAGTGGTGGCCCCTTCCCTCCCTTGGCCGACAGGTGGTGCGAGTCGCTACGTTCCCCCGCACCTGCGCAACAACCGGTCGGTGCTTCCCGGACCTCCCCCTGCCCAGGGTAACGCCCAGTGGAGCCAGAAGCCGCCTTACGCTGAGCCGCAGGGCGGTGACGACTGGGGCTCTCGGGACGGCTCCCGCGGTGGCGGTGAGTCGGGGCACAAGTTTGTCTGGGTTTGCTTCGCGGCATTTCAGTTGTTGCCGTCGGAGCACCTTGGGTACAGAAACGTTTAGAAAGCTGGCACTTCTGGGAGACAGGTCTTTCAAAGCCTATTTTAGTGTTGACTCTAGAGCATTAGTTATTGTGGAGCATGCACCTGATGCTGATACGTTTGAAGATGATTGTCTTCAAAGGCATTGTGTATACTAGCGGAGTATCGCCATAATTCGTTATCACGGCAGTTGGGGGAGCAGGCAAAGTTCACAGCTTTTGGAAAATTCAATAACAGAAATAGAACAGTCCGTGAACAAGTTGTCTTAAACTTTGCCTGTTCTTGAGTTCTAATAAAGTGTACATTGTGGACTTGGTGGGCCTCAGGCACGCTAAACCCACTCCCCAATATATAAGCACGTGTCCTTGAAAATAACATCAGTAAGCTGTCGAGTCTCATAACTTTTGGGGGGCTCTGCCATTGTCTTATTTTGAGCTTTATAATGCGTGGGATTTTTTCCTTTTTATTTCTCTAGAAAGAAAATGCCCCTTCATTGTTCTAAGTGAATGCAACATTGATCATTCGTGTTGGCCGTTGTCTACAATGTACTGGAATACGACAGTAGGACCTGCATCAGCCCTTTGTCAGTAGAGCGTGACAGTACGGTTTTATTAAAGCTGAGCCTCTTTACCTCTTAAAACGTCTTCCTCCGGAAAGAAAGCATACCTCTCTAATCTCTAGTGTCTTGCCGTGGTGTTCCAGAGAACAGGAGGGCTCTGTTAGCACTGCCCATTCTCTTAGCATGTGGCAAGGCAGTGCTTTTTTCCAAGAGCTGAGATGCTACGTCACACTCGCGAGTCGTCATAAGGCCATTCGAGTAAGACTGAATCTTGGGAACAGGCCTGCTGCTGCTTGACTTTCCCACCAGGCTTAGCAGCAACCTGTTGAGTAGCGCAAAGCACAGAAATGGTCATTGCGATTTACAGATTTCAGCTCTAGACTTTCGTACTGCGCAGATAGGTTTTGCGGGAAAGGTAACTCCTCCCGCGTCAGTGAGCACTTAAGGCATCCTCTGGGTGATGTTCCCATTTTTGAAGCCAAATTTATACTCTGCTAAAAGTGGGGCATCCGTCTAAGAAATGGAGGTAGCTCTTACAGAGGCAAGCTGGGATGGGACAAATGATGATTGAGCTAGCATAGCAGAACTGCTGCCACAGCTCCCCGGCACTGTTCATCATTTCAATGCCTTATCTTGATCTCTCATGTCCGCCCACGCCATTGTTGTGTTGCACATATGGAAGCCTGTTGGCTGCCCCCTATCGGGGCAAGCTAATTTTAGATCAGAATAGGCGTTTCAAGGCCACGTTCAAACTTCTGAGTAATCTGGAAACCGTAACTCTTCTGACAAGAGCTTGTGGGAGAAACCAAGCCCTGCACCTTCTTTGCTGAAGAGGACAGAAGCAGGATCGGGGGGGGAGGTTAAGGGGGAGTGTGGGTGTAGATGGTGGGGCAGCAGTAGCAGGGAAGGGTTGTAGTTAAGTTTTCTGTCCTGCTTCGCTACAGATCGGGGAGGTGGCCGTGCTGACTTCTCAAATTTCGGTGGCCGCAACAAGAGGAACGATGGGCCGCCCATGCGCAACAATGCTTTCCCTCCACGCCAGTGAGTCCCCCTTTTTATTAGCGTTTCCCTCCTTGTTGCCGAACAGGATTGTGCATGCTTGCTTTTTGCGTTGCAGCATGGCACTTCTTGATGCTGGCCAGCTCAAAGCAGGTCATGGCCCATGGCTTGTTGCATCTGCTTTTTCCGGGGAAAATGTTTTAGGGTTGTGTTTATATTCCATGGCTTAGCTGGTGGTGTACAATGAACGTGTTATGTGAGCACAATGTTAGTGATTGCAATGCATCGTGATGATCCTTTAAATGTTTTATTGCAAGCTTTTTTTTTAATCCTTTTGGCTTAGTCGTCAGAAACAACTTTGCTGCTCACTTCAGTGTATCTTCTCAGTTTTGGACTTGCCCTTTTAGTGTGAAGATAGGCCTCTGCTTTAGACAAAGATCCTCACAGTTGTTGAATATTCTAGTACTGCATGCTGCCGATGTCATTTTTATGCGGTCTTAATGGCTTGCTGGTTGCCTCCGGGGGCCTACAGGATCTCATTTGGTTGAGAAAGCTGAAAAGACATTTTCCAAATCAGTTGCATTTGCCTAACCTGAAGGGTCCTCCTATCTGCAGAAATGCATAGCTCTTAAGAATCAACCGACCACAAGGTTGGTGCTAGACAGGGCATTGTTCCGTTGTCAGCTGACTGAGAAATTGCTGTTCACTCATTATAAAGCTGCAAGTTCATTCTACAAATTTGTTTGTTCACCATTGCCGTGGCGCTCTTTGCCTTTGCTGACCTTGTGCCATTAAACCCAAAATCATCATCATACAAATTTCTTGTGGTTCAGTCCCACATGCTTGGTGGCTTTGAATGTGTAAACAAACTAAACAGCGTAAAAACTTCGTTGCAACCTTGCGTGGCTGGCGAGAGCGATGCCTGACGCCGCTGTCTCCTTTCCACTTGCAGGGGCGGAGGGTCGAACTGGCGCAACCCGGAAGAGATT
This sequence comes from Haemaphysalis longicornis, assembly GCA_013339765.2. NCBI lineage: Eukaryota > Metazoa > Arthropoda > Arachnida > Ixodida > Ixodidae > Haemaphysalis > Haemaphysalis longicornis. Next base: position 75,252,672 of record CM023450.1, read on the forward strand.
GCACGCGACGGAGGCGGCGCGGAGGAGGAGGTGGTGGCGGCGGCGGCGGCAGCGGCGGCGGCGGCGGCTGGGGCCGCGATGAGCGTGGCGGTGGCAGTGGCGGCGGCGGAGGTGGCGGCAACTGGGACCGCCGCAATGGGGGGCGGCGCAACAACGACTACGACGAAGACTGGACCCGACCGCTACCTAGGGACGAACGGGTAGAGCGGGAACTGTTCTCCCAGGGCCACACAGGCATCAACTTTGAGAAGTACGAGGACATCCCGGTGGAGGCGACGGGCGAGGACGCACCCAAGCACATCAACTCCTTCGACGAGTGCTCCATGACCGAGTTGATCCGCATGAACATTGAGCTGGCCCACTACACCTCGCCCACGCCCGTGCAGAAGCACGCCATCCCCATCATCCTGGCCAAGCGTGACCTCATGGCCTGCGCCCAGACTGGTGAGCCACAGAACAGGGCTCGGGACCAGGTTGAGGGGAACAAGGGGTCCTTGTGATGGCGGGGTCACCCGAAGCACAACACAAGCTGTGGTGGCGTCTTCAGGGAACACCAACAAAATTGATGAGAGAGAGGCATGAAAAATTTATTTGTGGAGAAATCTTCCCCAAAACTCCAGAAAGGAAAAAAGAAATGTCCCCACAAAATACCCGTACCATGCCATTTACTGCGTAGTAGCGCGGCGCAGTTATGTCGCGTTTATTTGGATAGCGAATACTGTAGCGTTTATCAAGCCTTCTTTTTACCTGCACGGAAAAGACTAATGCGGAAAGAAGTGCAGCCAAAGAAAAACGTACAATACGGCACAACTACAAAGCTGATCGCTTTTGTCGGAAGCTTTTACTTTGCCTGTTAGGTTATGCGCTCCGATGCTGCACAAGTTGGCTTTTACAGTTTTTATGTTAAAATGATCACTGGTGTCTTGTGTGAATGCAGTCAAAATTAACTTGCAGTCGGGCAAATGCTGTCAATTTCGGTCCCAATTTCACTGATTGTGGTGGTTTCACCACTGCTGCCCAGTAATTGTGAGTTCCATGGAGAACACTTTAAAGCTATCTGGTTTGGACAAGCAGTTGAAATAATTGCAGGATTTTTTTTCTAAACTTTTCAGAAGTAGAACACAGCATTTAGCACGTCAGTTACTTGTACTTATAGTGTTATATGGTACGGTTGGCTGTTCTCTTGAAGACTGGTGTAGAGCAGCATTTGAGTTTGTCCAGTCTACATCTGTGAATTTATCTCTCAGCTAACGATGAGGAAAGAATAAATGACAACCCTACTAGCTGCTGAGGTTGGGGGCTATGTGATTGCTTTCTTGCTTGTGGCAGTTGTTTGCTGTAGGTTGGGCTGATATGGTTGTGTAGGTAGGGGTTGTTCAGGTCCTTGCACTTTTTCTTTTATGGTGGTATGCTGCAAAGTGTGTTCACTCCTACTTGTGCAGGCTCTGGCAAGACTGCGGCTTTCCTGGTGCCTATTTTAAACCAGGTGTTTGAAGAGGGGCCCCCCAAGAATGTGCCTGCGGTAAGCTGCCGACTCGTCCCTCCTGTTCTAGTGTCCTTTGCGTTTGTAGTTTGTTTTCCAGATGATAGAGACACAATAAGCAGAATGAGAAAGTACAGTGGAACCCTGATAATAGCATTTTCAAGGGACCAGGCGAAAGCGCCTTATGATCAGGGCACGGGTAAATGCCGCCCCAGTAGACTGTCTCGTGGACAGGAGGGGGGGGGGGGGGCTTAGAACTTATTTAAATTGCTATATTTAGCACGTTCTCGTGTAATTTGTGAGCCCCTAACGCGCGCCAGGTGAGATGAGATGGGAAGGCCGACGTGGCTGATCACATTGAGGGGAAAAGGCGAGTGTGTGAAACTGATAAGGCCGTACCTAGTTGCAACGAAAGGGGACGCGAAACAGACGGTAGTTGAGGCGCCGATTGAAGAAAAGGTGAGAAAGGAAGGAGCGAAGCGACAATTGCCCTGGGGTATCGCGTGTGTGTTCGCGTTTGTCAGTTAAATAGGAGCTTCAAATTGGCAGTCCGCCGGCCACCTGGAGTTCTTGCAGTTGGTGTGTTGCCGCTCTGCTGCCACGCGGGGCCATCGAATGTTAAGCTCCCGCCTGCTAGTGCCCGCCTGCTTGCTTGAGTCTGTTCAGCAAGTGGTTGGGCCTGGCACAGACTGTTTGCCTTTGCACATCAAGCAACGTCAAGTGGGGATTCAGAAATACAGATCGGGGCGAGGCAGCGAAACGCTGTAAAAGGTGGTAAAAACACTGGTTTATCCCTACCAGCGTTTGTCGTATAAAGTGGACCATGTGCACCCCAGCATTGTGTAATTGGGGTTATTTAGCATTGTTTTATGGTGAGTTTGCCTGGACCGCGGTGATTTATTGTAAGAAGTGGGTTGTTGTAATGCTGGTGAACACATAATCCGGCTTGCACTGTATTTGTAGCTGCGCCAGTGGTGCTTTGTTGCTCAGTGCGGGTCTCTACTGTCGTACTTGCTCCCCCCACAGCGAGTAGGTGAGTGTTTGAATGGGTGGTTGTCAGTAATTAAATTTATTTTGATTGTAGTCAAATATTCATCCCTGGCTGTACACCTATAGGCACACGACTTGGCACGTCGTGCGACGTCTCAAAACGATGAGACGGCTGTTGCTTTGCGACGGCAGGGCCAATCGGCCTCGGACCGAATTCTCTCGTTGTGCAATGGCATCGCAAAACCGGATAGCGAATCATGGCAAGCGTGGGCTGACGTAGCATCACTAAATAAAGGCTTTTAAAGTATCTGCACTCCTTTCTCTCATTGTAAAGGGGTATTCACAAAATAGAAAAATTCCGCCGTGCGGCTCCTAGGACTGCGTGCCACATGACCCCTACGTCACGTTTTCTCTCCGGCGCACCGCTCTGATCGGAAGTCGGAGCTGCTCGCGAGCTACAAACGATCCGACGCTTGGCGGGGGAGGCGGCGGGATTTCGTCTGATTTCATTGACTCAAATTCTATGGCGGTTACAGGCACTCTATTTTTATTGGTTTTTCATACACTGGACACAAAAATGCGCCGTGCACACGACAGGTGCACTGCGGGAGCCGGGTATACCACCAGCCTGGTCGCTGGCCAAACGGCGGCCGCGAGGTGGCGCAGGCCCGCGCAGGTAACCCGAACGATAGCTTATCGTTCCCCAAAGTGCAAACAAAGCTGCACATGCGATGTGATGGCAAATTGCATTAAAAATGGTCATTTGCACCGCTTGCAAGGACGGCAATCAAATATTCGCAGCAGTGTTAAGGGGGGAGGTGGGTCTTTAGACAATTTTTTTTATTATTAGTGCCAGCTAGATGAAAACTGGCAGTCTTAAGCAGTTTTTTACACTGATTTCAATTATGTAATTGGTTTTGACATAGCTTCATTTGTTCAAGAAATACAACACTTTGAAATTTATTTATTGAGGCATTTCTTACGGGGTTTAGAGCAATTTCGCTTTAGCAAACTCAATGATGATTTATACGGACATAATGCCAAAGGTCTACTCTGGGGGGCTATGCTATTTTTATTAATTTTGAAGACTTTTGCAAAGCATGAAAGAGGTGAACATTTGATATCAGCAATTCGTATAAAATTGCCTTATTTTTATTAATTTCTGCAAATAGGTAAACAATGACAGAGCAATAAAAATAGCATCACCCCCTAGATCAATTCAGTACGAATACAATGGTACCAGTCTTGTCATCCTAGCCCAAGAGCAACATTACAAAAAACCCCGTAAGGCAGAGCTTGGTCTTGCAAAAAAAGAAACTGAGAAAAATGCATTTGAAGTTTCAGATCACGGTAACTTTTGCTGCAGCATAGCTACAACAATATAAATAGCATCATTTTGTAGCTCTATTCTTCACGAAGAAAAGCATACCAAGTATGTGACTGTAACACAAAATTAACTCTGAAAAGACTGACGTAAATTCACACAAATACCGTACAAATCGCAAAGGAAAATTAAATTTTCTACTGTTACACCTCAGAAACTGTATATCCTCATTCACCTTTTCTCTGTGTCTTTACAGAATACAGAAAGGCACAAATACAATGTGCTGTTGTTATTTTTGTGCTACCAATGAGACTAAAGCACAGCAGCCACCCAGAACTAGATTGTCCTGCAATGCATCTCAAAGCTACAGCAAGGCTGTAGGTGAAATGCACTTTGGTGATCAATGCTTCAGTGATGCAAATAGCATCAGCTGCTAGACCAATTCAATACAAATGAAACTATACCAGTCTTGTTATCCTGGCTCAAGAGTAAGATAAAGAAACACCCCGCAAGGAAAAGTGTGACCTCACAAAATAAACTGTAGAGCTGCAAGTGGACTTCAATTTGGCGATGGATACCAGTGATAAAAACAGCATCACCTGCTAGACAATTTGGTGATGGATAACAGAGTGAAAAACAGCATCACCTGCTAGATCTAATAATTAAATGATACCAGTCTTATCACCCTAGGTCAAAAGCCTGATAGTGAAACACTCAGGCAGAGCATGACATCGCAAAATAAGAGAGAAATACATCTTTAGTTTCTAACTCTTGCTACAGCATGGCCCAATATAAAAAGCGCCGTGTCACTCTGTTCCTCAAGAAAAAAAAAACAAGTATGCGACCGTACCCCAAAAATAACCAGGAAGGCTCTATGGAAGTAATGAAAAACTTTTGTAAACAGCGCTGGAAAACTGCACTTTTTGCTGAACTTCAAGTACGGTAGTTCCTACTTTGCACTTCCTTCAATGTCTATGCTAACTAAAGAAAAGCACAAACATATTGTGCTGCCAACTTTGTTTTTCACAAATGAGACTAAAGCACAACAGCTAACTAAATCCGGACGTTTTCACGCGGCGCTTCACGGACCAGATTCGTACGTGAGAGGCGATCTCAGCACCGCCGTCTACGGCGTCTTCCATCGTGTTTCCGTACGCTTGCAGCGCGTAGTTCCTTGAGGTAAAAGTCTCCAGGCATTGCGGCACGAGACGTAAAGACGTTGTGACAGAATTGCAGTCACTAACGGCTGAGAAAACACACCTGAATTGAAAATACTGCGGCGCCGAACGCGCGCCTCAAAAACAAAACGAAAAAAAAAATGGCGGCTCAACGGCGCCGGCCAGTCAGAGACGCGGAACGGGGGGCTCGACTCGAGCGCGCCTGCTCCTGCCAATCAGCGGCTCCGAAACGACCTTCGGTAAATCGGCGGTACCGCTCGTTCTCCTCATGCGACGCCATTTTGAGTTGGCGCAAAATACGCACAAAGAAATCAGCTACAAAGCGAGCCCAAGATGGCCGCCGCCGGCAGTCTGCTTCGAGTGTGGCGCGCGCGCGAAGTTCAAGCTTTTTTAGCCCGTTTTTCGGCGTTTTGCGGCTCCCGCTGCGTTTTCAAAGTCGTTTTTGAGATTATTCCCGATCAAATTCAGCGGTGAAACTTTTAGAGTAGGTGCTTGAAGGTACAAAGACTTCAAAAATGTGTTTTTCCCAAAATGCGTGTTTTCGCGATTTTGGACTATTCTAAGACCCGCGCCCCCCCTTAAGCCTAACATCTGTATGTGGGCCTGTGGGCGGACCCGCCGGCTGCTCCCAGTGCGAGTCTCCCCACCGACTGCCTTGCGTGTCGCGCACCATTCTGTAAGCGCGACAGCGCCTGCATCGCGTCCACAGCCAACTTTTGGTGGCTGACAAGCTCAGTACGTAGTGGCTTTCGCAGAATTGCCACCGTCGCAGGATCGGCGGTGCTACGGCAGCTCTGCTTTAGAGATGGGCGACTGCAAACATTGATATCCGTCCGATAGTCGCATCCTCTGTGCGAGCGAAGGAGCTGGCCAAGCGGAAGCCCTCTCGAAGAGGTCACGATCTCCCTCGGATTTCTCCGCTGAAAAGCTCCGTCGTGTGAATAGCGCTTTATGTGCCGCCAGGATTTTCATTGGTCGGTCGGCACCACGTGATATTTGTTTACATGTGGGAGCAGCCATTTTGTTTCTAGGCATCTCTTCTCTCTGTCTCTCTCCTGCGCGGGCGCTAGAGCGGCCGGTCGCACTCTGCCCGTCATAGAGTTTCATACTAATATCAGTGATGTGATAGCTGCGCCAATTGCGCCTAACTGTGCCGAGTGGTCAATCTTGCTACATCCTGCTACGAGGACTCTGATTTCAAGCAATCTGCGCCAATCTTGCGCCGAAGCTTTGTTTCGCCGGGCTTCCTCGATGTGGCGTGCTTTTTACGCCACGAGCGTTGAAGAGGAGGGAATCTTGGAGTGTTTTCTGCTCGCGAAAATGCGCCGCGCACGCCACAGGTGCGCTGCCGCTGCCGCGGAACACCCGCACGCTGCGCGTGGCGCGGCCGGCGGCAGCTTCGGCCGCGAAGTGGTGTGGGGATCTCGAGCGACTGTGTCCAACAGCTCCCTAAAATGCTGCTCATGGCACAAAGTTGCTTGAGCGGTGAAGGAGGTTATAATGGGGGCGAAAATGGTACTATATAAACCATCGTCCGCGCCGCTAGTGAAAGCGCCCATGCAATATCTGCCGGAGTGGTAAGCCTAAACATATCTGTCTGAGCCAGCTGGCTGTCTCGAGCTCTTTGAAACTTCCACCATGAGGCGCGCGCCTCCCCATTGGGGGAAGTCTGCAAGCTTCTATACGGGTGTGAAAATATCGCGCTCGCAACGCCGACGCGCACAAATCGCAAATAAAAACGCGCCATGCGGTTCACGCTTTACTGTTTGCTTTGCAATAAAGCTTGGCGAGTTAGCACAGGACCTGGATAATTGGAGATTAATGGGAGAGGCCTTAGCCCTGCAGTGGGCGTAGATAGGCTGGTGGTGGTGGTGATGATGATGATGAAAGCTTGTCAGGAGTTCACGTGACTAACTCCGAGGGGTCGAGATGGAAAGGGCATTGCAAGGGTAGCTAGCAGAAAAGGGACGAAAGTTCAAGATAGCCTAATTTGGGCCCAGCTGTAAGCCGGTTCATTGAACAGTTTTGAGCTTCGAAGAAAGTGATCTTGTCTGACTCAACATGTCGTTCAGGGGGATCGCTACAGGAGCGCTTCAGGAAAACATTCTATGATAAATCTTTCTTTGCAAAGCTGCTCTTCGTGAAGAATGTGGTCGACGTTTTCACTGATTTTTTTGTCTTCGTTTCAAATAAGTTAGCCGTTGGTCCACCTACTCAATGATCATCATAGGTGACCCTCTTTCACAAGCTGGGTGGTCGCTTCATGAAGACAGTCTTGCCGCTCAAAAAGCCAGAGAGTCGCCGTTGTTGCAAACCTGTCCCCTGCAAATTGGAAAGTGAGTGTAGAAGTCGGAGAGGACATGTAGCATGCGATTTCTTCTTGGGAACCCGGAGAGAAACAGATGTTTGGGCTAGGCGCTAGAAGCTTTTAGATAAAATGCACTCAGTACATTCTGTTGCGTGTCACCGTGTTCCGTTCATTGTGGTTTTTCGAAACTTTCTGCAGCCTACCGATTGGAATGCTACCCCGATGGTCATTTTTTAAATGAAACTTCAAGTTCTTTCATGATCTGTTAGCTCATGCAGTGAGTGCATGCACACACCCGCACGAACTCTTTCAGTGCTTGTTGAGGCATTTTATAGTCTCTGCTAAAAGACATCTTTGCAGCAGAAACTCGTCTGCACCGAAGGCATTTTACTTGTTTAAACATTTCTGTGTGCCCAGGATGCTGCTGTTGGGGCTCCTCTCAGTTGTTTTACTCCCCTTCTAGCAATATTTCTCAAATCTTAATGCTCGTTCTGGCTGCTCTAAAAGCAGATTTTGCTGCTCCAAACACTGCTCCAAAATGACTCGACCCAATCACATCACTGTAATATACACTAGAGGGAAATCTGGAACTGTCTAGGGGAGCCGCGCTTCAGCAAGCGTTCCGTCGTGTACCGGGCAGGCACGTTCCACTTGTCCTTGGCATGGCTCATGAACAGGCTGAAAAGGTGGCTCTGGCTGCGAAAACTGAGACTATTACTGTAGAAGGTTCATCAAAATTGCTTTGTTATTATAAAATTGAACCTCCAAAACGATTAATTTGTCAGTGATTATTTAGAAGCTCTATGCATGATGAACAAGACAAAATGGTGTCGTTTTTTTCTTGATTTTGGCTTCGAGACAAAAAAAAAGCCATATGGCTAGCTAAACCAAGTAGGCGAGGAATGTCGCTAGCGGCAATAGCGCCGCCCACAGCGGCCCGCGACTGCAGCGACAGATTTCCCTCTAGTATATATTAGTATGAAACTATGCTGCCCGTCACGACCGGCGGCGGTTTCGTTGGGAGAGATAGCATCACTGCAAGCCAGAAACAAAATGGCCCCCAGATGCTTCCGGGTGCACGGAGTGGTGGTACTCTTAAGCGTAGCTTATTTAGTGACGCTAGGCTGACGTAGTCGGAAACGAAGCATTTGTTTACATCCGGTATTTCTAACAGAGGCGAGCCGCTGCCTGGCTGGCAAGCAAGATCCTGTGTGCTTCAGTTTTTGTCAGTGGCTTCAGCGTATGCATGTATGAATCAACGAACAGTGTGGCACTCATCAGTGTGGAGAAACGTGCTTGAATAGGATAAGCAATTTTCGTATTATCAACCAGTAGTAAACACCGTGGAGGTAAGAGGCGTCAGAACTTCTGCGTCTCTGAAAAGAAGCGAAATTTGCGGGCCGGGATGCAAGTGTGCTTTTGAGCAAACCTGTGTGTTTCTTCCTGAAATGTGTTGACGAGAGTCTGCTTGAGTTGGTTATTTTCGGCTCCTCTAGCAACCTGCAATGATTTCGGCACTTGTCCTAGTAGAATGTGTTGTAGAGTGATTTCTACCTGTTTTGTGTCGCGCGAGTGTAACATATCTTTCTTTGAGTGCAAATGGTGGAAGCACCAAGGAAGTGGTACAGGTTGGGTAACAGCTCCGCTCGTCGCAAGCTTGAGTGTCACCTCACCGCGTGCCCTAGTCGCAAGTGGGAATGTGCCTTTACTGCGCCAGGCATGTACAGTATAAAACGGCCTCGACTTATTATTGTGCTTGTCGGAGGCGTTTTGACCTTGTAGCACAGTTTAGTAGTAGTCGTGCAAAGCCAGTGACACCAGTGTTGACCTTCCTTGCTGGTGCCCCTTTACGGGGAGAGGCGGTTGAGTGATGGAAGTTTCCCTGTCGTGCACACGCATGCAGCCGCACCGCTACTCCAGCCGCCCCAAGCAATACCCGCTGGCCCTGATCCTGAGCCCCACTCGGGAGCTGGCCTGCCAGATCTATGAGGAGGCCTGCAAGTTTGCGTACCGGTCGCGCGTGCGCCCCTGCGTGGTGTACGGCGGAGCCGACCCCGTGCAGCAGATGAAGGACCTCGACCGGGGCTGCCACCTGCTGGTGGCCACGCCGGGCCGCCTGGTCGACATGATGGAGCGTGGCAAGGTGGGTGTCGCCCGTCTCCCTTGTTTGCGGCGGTGGGAGGTCTCGAGCGACTGTTCCTCTGCCTGCTCCGCAGGTGAGCCTGGAGCTGGTGCGGTACCTGGTTCTGGACGAGGCGGACCGCATGCTGGACATGGGTTTTGAGCCGCAGATCCGGCGCATCGTGCTCGAGGACAACATGCCCCCCGTGGGCCAGCGCCAGACGCTCATGTTCTCGGCCACCTTCCCCAAGAAGGTGCAGGAGCTGGCGCGCAAGTTCCTCGACAACTACATCTTCCTCGCCGTGGGGCGTGTGGGCAGCACCTCGGAGAACATCACCCAGAAGGTGGTGTGGGTGGAGGAGCACGACAAGCGCTCCTTCCTGCTGGACCTGCTCAATGCGGCGGGCCTGCGTGGAGGCGGGGGTTCGCATGGGTCCTCGGACTCCCTCACCCTGAGCTTTGTGGAGACCAAGAAGGGCGCCGACTCGCTCGAACACTTCCTGCTCAAGGAGGGCTACCCAGTGACCAGCATCCACGGGGACCGCACCCAGCGCGAGCGCGAGGAGGCCCTCTGGTCCTTCCGCACGGGGCGCACCCCGATCCTGGTGGCCACCGCCGTGAGTACACCACGCTCTTTCTAAATTTGTGTGGAATTGGGCTAAGGGCTTTCTTCTCTACCCCGTTTTCAATCTCGAGAACCTGCGGCAGTGTTTCACGCTTCACGAACATCGTGGCTGGTGTGTGTGCAGGTTGCTGCCAGAGGCCTGGACATTCCAAACGTAAAGCACGTGATCAACTTTGACCTGCCCAGTGATGTTGAGGAGTACGTCCACCGCATCGGCCGTACCGGTCGTGTGGGCAATCTGGGTGAGTGAGCGAGCAAGCAAGTGCCGTCGCTTATCAGGGAGCCGTTGAAGGGAGCCATAACGAGGTCACACCCTTTCCTTCCCTCTTAGGCTTGGCGACGTCGTTCTTCAACGAGAAGAACCGCAACATGGCACTGGACCTGGTGGAGCTGATAACGGAGACAAAGCAGGAGCTGCCGGACTGGCTGGCCTCCCTGGCCAAGGAAGTGCAGGCGGAGCAGCGCGCCACCAACAACCGCCGCTTCGGCTCCGGCGGAGGCCGCAGGTGGGTCGCGCACGTGCTTTTTGCAAGTGGCTGGGGATTGGGAATGCATTTTAAGGGACCAGATAGCGAAAAGTGATGAAAAACTGGTTGTAGGTGATTGGGGGCGTTGTCAGGCTGGTATGTTCGGGAACAAGCTAAGAATGGCAATAGCTCATGTACAGTATCACTCCGCAAGCAAAATGGCGCCTGCAAACATGCGAACTGCAAGCCTATGACTGCAAGATGGCGTTGAGTGGCTAGTAGTGGCAAGAAAGCCGCATCCCCGAATCTAAGCTGACCCCCGACTTCCGTAAACGACTTTTTAAAAAAAAAGGGTTGGCCTAGATTCGAGTAAATACTGTACATAAAAGAGTGCAACAGGCGGCCGTGGAGGCAGCCTCGCAGCGACACCACCAGCAGGCAACACATGGTAACTCGTGGTGCATCTTTGGCTTGGGCTACGCTAGCCGACTACCACTGAACAGCACGTGTGCGTTTGTTGTGTGTGCGGCAATCAGCACGTTTGCTGTCAATCAAAAGCGGAAGTTTTTATTGTTACAAGATAAGGCAGCCATCATTGCCCATGTCAGTGGCCCAAGTGGGAAAGGGGGGGGATTGAGCCCACGCGTTCAAAACCGCCTGCAGCTCACTCTACCATTTTAAAAAGCAAGGATGCCACTCTTCAACGGCGCACGTGCTCCAAACAAAACAGTGATGGCTGAGGCTTTTCTGAACGTCGGCAAAGCGGTGCTCAGTTGGTTTTGTAAACACCATTGGAACAACAAGGTGCCACTGTCTGGCAAAGTTCAACAGGAGAAGACTGACTTCGCTTGCATGCTCGGACATTCTCTGTGCCGAGGGCCAGTGAGAAAAGGTGCAGAGAAGGCTAACCCGTGGGACGTTCTGGATGCTGCATCTGACAGGATTCAGTCTTACTTAGGCGTGCACGGCTAGTGAAGAACTTCTTGTATTGTGAGAGCTGAGCTGTAAAGTTACTGCAAGGTAAGGCTTGTAAAGTAATATAGCCGACTTTCGGAAATATTGGGTTTGCGGGCGATTTTTGTGTTGTTTGTTTCATTCTCGTGGCAACGAAATTCCCGCAAAAGTGATTTTTTTTTTTGGCTTTCCCCGGCATATTCGTTGCTGTGGGGTTCGACTATAGCAGAAATGTAGAGGGCAGTGATGGCCACTGATGATGAGCCGCACCAAAAGCTGTTCCCCCTGGTTCCCCGAGCTGGTGCAGGCATCAATCAACAGGGTTCGCACAGGTCCTTGAAAACCTTGAAGACCCTTGAATTCAGAAGTGTCAATTTCAAGGCCTGGAAAGTCCTGGAATTTTTTAATGGTCCTTAAATATCCTTGATTTTTATAGAGAGAATCAATGGCCCTGCCTTTTCACAAGAATTTAAAGCATTTGTCGTGGAATTTAAAGCATTTTAGGTGTTAACAAATCTAAAGAAACGTAACAATCAAGCTGCAGTGTATTGCTTGAAATTTCAAAAAGTTTTGTGGATTTCCATATTACGAGGCAACATTGGGAGCAGGCTTTTCACAATCCAATCCATGTCACAATACAAGCCAGGGAAAGCCAGCTTCTGTTCTCTATCTTGCATCTTCCAAGTCTGTGAACGTTTGCTCATTGCATGTTTGCTGTGCCTCATACGCTCCATCTGTGTTTGCTTTTACGTGCAAATGGTGGACGTGTACATAGTTCGTCCTGCGTTACAGCAACTTTTGCTGATTCAGTTTCAACTGATACTCTTGCTGAAAAAGCAGGAGATGCAGGCAACATTAACGAAGTTTTGAAATCAAACAGCCTGAGCAAAACAACACGAAAAAAAACCCCTCTAAATACCAACCATGAAATAAAAAATAAAGCTGGAGGAGCAGTCATGCACCTGTTAGTGGCTATCTGTGCTTAGGTATTGTGCAATAAAAGACTGTTGCATTGTGTTGAAAAAGCTATAAATAATCCCAGATAAAACATTAGATGGGGACTTGAAAATGTGTTTTCTGGTCCTTGAAAGTCCTTGAAAACCCTTGAATTTTTGCTTTTGAAGCCTGTGCGAACCCTGATCAAGTACAGGCTCTCACTGCATGTTGCAAGAGCCCTGTTGGCAGTATGTCAGCGTCTGTCAGACCACCAGCTGCTTGCCAAGTGTCAGTGGGGCAAGACACAAAATGCCGCGGAAAGCTTGCACTCAGTGATGGGGTCCCTGCTCTTAAAGGATGAGCACGCCTTGTTCACTGTAAAGGCAGCAGTGCACAAGGCAGTGTGCAGGTACAACGCTGGCAACTTGCACGCATGTGCAGAAATGTGCACAACCTTGGGACTCGAGCCCGGTGCGGAGAGCCCTCCAAAGGGCAGCTGAACAGGATTTCCTGCGAACACGGAAGACGTCCAGAGCGCACCAAACAAAGGGCAAACGACCAAAGCAGCCACCTGCTAGCAAGGCAGCCAAACAACATCCCTGGCACATTATAGGCCATATGAAGAGTTGACAAGACTTTGTATTTGATTTTCTTCAGAGTGCGATTTTGGCTCACCAGCTCCTTCTTGACAAGCATAGCAAAACAGTACGTGAACCGATCTCTGTTCCGTTGGTCCCACTGGATTCCTCAGAGTGCATTTTGTGTCGTGATAGTGTTTTTGTAGATCGTGGTAGGTTGGGATATTTTGTACAAAAAGTGTGGTGATTCAAAATAAGATCTCAGACTGTCGCAACCTGTCATTTACCCACCAAATTTCATCACAATCCACCAAGCAATAGTTGCCGTATTTACACGATTGTAGGTCGACCCTCTTTTTCAAGTTTGACAATCCATGTTGGGGGGTCGACTTAGAGTCGAAATCGAACTTTGTGCCACTTGTAACGGCAAGAGAAATGAGAAATAAGGGGTGCTACGAGCTGGGGAAAGTGTAACACCCTCGTGTCTATGGTTACGGTCGAAGCAGAGCGTTTACGATTGCATGCATTCTCACGTCATTTAAGGTGATGTTGACTTTGAAAGTTGGCATAACCGATCTGTGCCCTTGGCCCGAAGAACTCTCTCGGCACTCGTTCACAGCAGCGTTCAAATGGGCTGCTTTCAGTGCTCTCTCTCTCTCTCTCTCTCTCTCTCTCTCTCTCTCTCTCTCTCTCTCTCTCCCTTTTTTTTGGACAGAGATGCAATGGGGGGAGGGTCGACTTTAATTCGAGTCTACTTGCAATCGCGCAAGTACGGTATTTTTCAAAGCCATCTCCTTTGTGGAGACACTGGTCCTAAAATGCACTTCCTTTACTAAGCCATCTTTAATAATGAAAATCACTGTGCATATGTGCTTGTCTTCCTCATTTCAAATATGTAATTAGTTTTCAAGTGGCATAATTATTTCTTGAGGTGTAAAGAAAATACTGATGCTAATTAGGTAATTTCTTATGGGCCAGTAAGGGGATTTCTAGTTTAGTTTTGATAATAAGTGACGGATTTGTGACGTGAAACCTGTCATGCGTGGTGGTGCTTTGTATATTTCCTTAAACATAGTTGATTAAATAAAATTAGCCTAATTATGCCGAGTACAGTGTTTAGAAAACTGACAAAAACAAAAAATTCCCTGAGCCAGGCTCTGGAAATTTTTTTGAGATAGGGAATTTTTTTTTTTCCACAAGCATGTTTTTCCCTATGCCCAAGGAGCTATATATAAAATTTCCATCAAAATTAAGCGACCGGGCACACCTGTTCCATCTCTTGTGAAAGCAACTCGTAGCACATGGAAAACCCGAGCGGCAAATGCTGCTGTCGAAAAAATGCTATTCGCGTTGCATCTTGGTCGATTGTAGTAGTCGGCGATGATATAAATTGACATTACGGCTTGAATATGTACTCCTGGGTTTGGATATTTGGCTGGCCGGGAAAAAAATAGCTCTACTTTCAAGAAATGTCGATTTTAAGCAACATTGCTACGATGCAGTTCTCTCGATTTGGTTTGGCTGTGCTTGACTGCAAGTTGATAACCACATTTCCATCAAAGAAAGAGTCCACGCTAGTGCAACTGTGGCTCGGTCAGATTACAAAGTGTAGGTGAGGTTTAGTTGCCAACTACTGCTTGTTCCTTTATGAAAGTATTGAAGCAGAACAGTCGGGGAAAAAGCTGTTGTGGAGGTAAGCTCTGCTGGTCTGATAAGTAATTTCAAATCCTGCGTTGGCGTGGCTTCAACTGTGTCACGACTGTGGGTGGTGCGCTGGAGGGCTTGGTTGGAGAGAGTTGTGCGTGACGAGACGCATGTGTCGTTCCTTGCAGCACTCGGTATGGTGCGGGCGGCTTTGGCAGCCGCGACTACCGCCAGTACGGCGGCGGAGGCAGCAGCGGGCCGCGGGACCGCCCCATGGGCGGGGCCCCCTCCGGAGGCATGGGTGGCCGCAGCGGAGGACCCGGCGGATACGGAGGCGCCCCACAGTACGGCGCCTACGGGGCCTCCAACCAGTTCATGGGCGGCAGCGGATACCGGCCCAACAGCTACGGGGGCAACTACAGCAGCGGCTCCAACGACTGGTGGGGCAACTGAAGCGGCCCCTCCCTCCTCCTCCTCCCCACTGCTGCTTCCTCCTCCTCACCCCGCCAGCGCAAGTCTCCTCCGTGTTGGCCTGCGACCGCCGTCTTCTTGCCGCCAGAGTTCGCCGCCAGTGTGGCCCTCGCCCCTTTGCGGGGCCGGGGCTGGTTAGAGTGAAAAGAGAAGGCGGGCTCGTTTTCTGGGAAGGCTCTTCCTCTCTCTCTCGCTCTAGCTGGGGCCTCTGCGGCTGCCCGTGCGGTGTGCACACGGCAGCCGTTTGTCCTCCTACCTAGGCACTGGAGAAACAAACTTTGCCCTCTTTTGGGCCGCGCAACTGGAGGCTGCGGTGTTTTTCTTTTGCTTTGACTGCTGTAGTGTTGCTGGGTCGTACCGTCTTCTACCACTACGCTGGCACCTAGGCATGCATATACATAGACCGTCTGCTCACTCCTACTTTTGTGAGATAGCCCCAACCCTACCGGCCCGCACAGAGCGCTGTGAGCCGCAGAGGCTCTGCGTCAAAACTTCCTGCCCCTCCCCCCCTTTTTTTTTTTTTAATTGCTGTGTCCTTGTTTGCTTTTTAATTAGTACGCCTTTCTATTTCCTTGTGTTGATAGGCGGAAGCTTTTATTGTTCTTTTTTTTTATATAGCACTATCCTATTGCTTGTTCCCACTTTGTTTGAAGGGGGATAAGGGGCTGTGGGAACAGGCACAAATGCCAGAAGTGTTACTGCAAGTTCTGCTGTTACATCTAGAGACTGCTAGCTTGTGTTGCTGCGAACCCACTGAGCTCGTTTAAAATTTCAAGAGCAAAGTAGCAGCTCTCCCGTAATTTCACTTGGGAGAAAATTGGACACGTTGGATTTACAGCAGGGGTGAATAAAATCGTTGCCTCCAAATCTTTTTTCGGGATAGTTGCAAAGTTTCACGCCTTTCAGTCATAAATGTACATGCATATTGTAAGTTACTATTTTTTAGCGTTTTGGTAGCTTTTGCAACAATTGAGGGCAGCAGCTGCAGTATTGTGTTCAGGGTTGGGTCTATCATTGGCCTTTTTTTTTTTTTTTTTTTCAAAATGATCGCCGTGAGCTTGTGAACTCATTTAAAGTTTCTCAAATGTAAGGTTACATTCTTGTCTATTTATTCTGTATGTGTGTTCTAGGTGTGCATGGCAGACTCCGTTCGTTGTGAGGCCTTGGCTGCTTTCACATTTGTCACCTGTCTGTTTCGTTCAACTTGGCGTCTTTGGGAGAGGACCATCGCTCTTAGGGTGGTCTTATATTACTTTTCTTTCCAAAAACTTGAGGAACTTCTTGCATTTGGTGTCGCAAATGTATTTCCCCCTGTTGCCAGCTAATCTTGACATCGATGGCTTTAACATTGCTGGTCCCTTACAGGTAGTGTGCCTTGTGTTCTTCACTGTCACTGGGTAGCCGTGCACCTGTGCAATTAACCTAGTACGGTTCTGCACCCATTTCTAGTGGTTCTTTTTTTTTTCCCCTCATTTTGGTCACCTCGTACACGGTGCAAGACATTGACAGTCCTGTGCTACAGTTCACCGATTATCCAAGCGAACTGTCAGCGCTTTGACCGTCGCTGATTGCACAAATGTAAATGTCCTAACCCTGCTGTCGAAAGAGAAGTAGCGTGCCTGTCTGGCTGGCTGCTTGCTGGTTGTGTGGAGGTCGAATCGAGCACGTCGGCGCTCGTAGGGATGAGAGCTGACACAGGGTGGTGTGCTGACGACCTGTTGAGTGGTTTTTGTGGTTGAGGTACAAAGAAGGCGTGCGCCGTTTTAAACCATTTGCCCGGTGTGCCAAGAAAACGTTAGTCAGGAAAGCGCGTCGTCGGGGCAACAGTTCCTTGGAAGACAGTCGCGGGTAACCCCCTTGTGGCTCTAGTGCATGCTGTGAAATGTGCTGCGCTTTATCCGAGTCGGCTACGAGGCTTGTGCTTGGTACTTGCTTGCTTTTGCGGAAATTGGTTTTGCTGCTTTTTTTTTTGCCTTCCGGGGTTTTATAGCCTGTTGCTAAGACTTGTAGACTGGTGTAGCACGAGACAGACTGCTGGCTTCACTTCACGTCTCTATGGGCAGAGAGGGCAGAGTGGCTCTTGTTCCCCATTTGATGTATGGTGCACATATATTTTCGATGCTATGTAGACGCGTTTAGCTAGCAGGCGTGTGGGCTTGCCTTTGCAGTGTTGAGGCATTTGTTCTCGCGAACCTTTTGCTTTTCTTGTGCGTGTATGTATACATGTAGGTGAAATTCTGCATACAGATGCTCACGGGCATTGCCTTCCTTGTGCTGCGTTGCAGCTGTGGGGGCTGGTGTCTCGAGTGTTCCAACGCCTCTGGGGCTTTTTCTGTAGCCGATGTGAGTTCGGGTCTCTGTGGCGGTGGAACAGATCGCTTGTGCACTCTGCAGAGTGCAGTCGTTTTTCGAGCCGTCTTGCAAGCCCACTGCCTGCGATGGCCTGTGCGCCCTAAAAGGCAGAGACTGCAGCAAGTGTGCGCGTGCGTGTGTCGTCGCGTGATACGTGCCCCCCGTGCGCTGCCAGGCACGCCTGCCTTGCCTGCCCTGTCTGCCAGGAATACAAACTTGGAAGGGCCTGCGTACGTTGGAGAGGAAAAAATGTCATCGCAACTGCAGGTGTAAGCAGCTGCATGTTCCCTGGAATCTGCTGCTGCAATTTTTTTTCTTGCGATTAAGAAGTGGGTTGGAACGGTGGGTAGCATAAACAAAAATGTTTGCTTATGTAAGGATTGCGGTTCGCATTTCTGTTCTGCTAGGTGTACAGTAAAGGATAGAAGAAATGATGGGCAAAGAGAACAAACCTTTTGAAGTATGATATGGGTGACGTAAACTTGGAAGCAGCTGCAATTAGGTACTTTTGTTTTGTGTGCGCAAAGTGGGGAGTTTGAATGTTGAAAGACGAGGGTAGGGTTACAAAAAGTTATTTTTTTTTTTTAATTTGTTTGGAAAGGATGTGGCTTGGTGGCAAACTTCTGCTGGCAAGTAGCGTTGGTGGGGTTGAGTTCATTTAGCGAGGCATGGTGGTTGAGCGAAAATGTTTTTCGAGCATAAGTGAATGGGAGAACTGTCTATCTGTCCGTGGATGCGCGCAAGCGCGTCGGCGCAGAGACCTTCCGTGGCCCAAGAAAAACGAGTAGAAAAAAAATATCTACACTGAGCGGCGTCTTTCATTTTTCTGGCCTAGGACACAGTGTCCTCTCTCCTGCCAAGAGGGGGCTAGGGACCATGACAGTGGCGAAGTTTTCCCGGGGCTGCGCGACTTGACGTACACACCACTCTCCTCAAATTTTTGTTTCTTTCCCCTATCTCCCTCTGTGTGTTCTCCTCCTGGCGGGAAAGGAAAGGAGGGGAGGTGGAGCTGACGACGGTGGCCTTTCCGCTATCATTGACGGTACACTGGTCAGCTGTGCCCTGTTTCGGAAAAGTAGGGTGACTGGAGATGGTCAGCGGGCGTTTTTTTCCACGTTCCGCCTCGTCTCGGGAAGTTGGTGGCCAGGAGCGTCGGCTGGCATTCTTCCCGCTGTCAGCGTCTGGCCAAAGGCCGAGGTTGGCGTTTGTCCGCTGCCGTTGCCTTGTTTGGCTGTGCTGCCTCTTTCGAAAGCGGTGGCGTAATGATTGACAGTCAAAGCGGGCAGCTTTTTGCCCTCTTGTATTTCAGGAGGTAGTCTTTGTCACCTGGCTGGTGCACTTGCTTAGGTTAATGTGCTGCGTGCTCGTTTGACTTGACTCCAGGGTTCAAGGCACACGAGTTCTTAGGAATCGCGTAATTTCCGTTTTTAATTGCCTATCTCATGGAGTAAAGAAACCATCCCTCCTTGTATATATGTATGTACGTTGTCGCACTTTCGCTCGCACAGGTAGCCTTGCGCTGCCTGCTTCATGCGTATGTATGTATGTATATATGGCTCGAATAGCAATTATTTCTATGGTCCCCTTTGGGCGCTTTTTTTTTCTCCCCCATCTGTGATTGCGCAAGGAACAAGCCATTCAGGTCTGTTACTCACAGGGAGGAAGATATTCCAGGTTTTGACAGGGAAGCTGTATCAAACAGCCAGTAGAAGTGGTTTTGGCTTGGTAGTGGCTGCATGTCGGAGAGTGGCGTTTGGAGATCTGAGCCAATCTCTCCATCTAGTCTTCATCCCTTCTAGTTGGCCTGCTTTATAGAAATTCCACTCTTTCTGGGCCTTGTGGGCACCATATCTCCTTCTGCAACAATCAGGCTTGCCGCTGTTCTTTTTTTCTGTTGTACGAATTTCACTCTTGTGCAGCTGACATAACCTAGCAGGTGAAGTTTTCTCTCTATAATTGCAAATTAGCATTCTTCAGCAGTGGAACGATTCGCCGTTGGCTGCTTTGTTTCTTTGGGCGTCCAGTGAGAGCACACGCTTCCGGCAGTCGTGCTGCATTGCAGCTGTTTTTCTTTTCTGCCCCGTCAATGCCAAGAATGTGCCTTATCTACAACTCAAATGCGTGCTTGAAGAAGGGTTTGTCTTCGCTGTTGGAGCGGCAGTGTTTTACTTTGTTGTCATCTTCAATTCTGGGCACCTGTACATAGGTCCATCAGCGGGGGTGAGTGCACGAGTCTGTCTCATTGCAGGCGGTTTGTCGCATTGCTGATTCATATGCAAGGCTATATAGATTGACACTGGGTTTGCTCCCTTTGGTCATCTCGAAACATCTATGGGCGCTGTACATTCAATCAAAGGTAGGGACGCAGCCTGTCCTTGTTGGAACTAGGCGTGCGAGTGTCGCAGTGGGAGCTCTTGATTTTGTCCCGACCCCCAGCACGGAATTCTGTCGGCGAGGTGCGAAGTGTTCAACTTGTGAATTTCCAAATGCGCAACTAGTACAATGCTGGGGTTTAATCGATGGAGTGGCGTGGGCAAGTAGATTGGGTGGGGCAGTCAAATGTGGGGTTGGGTAGGTTTTTTTAATTGTGTGGGGTTTTCTCTGCGTTTTTAGAACAGGGAAAGCACTGCCAAGAACAACACAAGGGCGTTGTAGGCTCTGATACGTTTTTCTTTAGCAACGTCTGCCTTCCCTCAGAATTTTTCGTTCCTTTGCTTTTCTCACCGTTCTGTTCATTTCTTGCGGAACGTAACATGCGTCAGCCTTGGGAGTTTCCATTGCCAAACTCTCCCTCTCAATCTTGGCGTTAACCGAGGAAGACGCCGACGATTTTGTTTTCTTGCCGGAGGTCTCTGCAGTTCGGCGATGACAGCACCTAAACAAACTGTCCACCTAAGAACGAATGACCAAAGCACACAGCACTTTTACCGTTACGACAGGGAAAAAAAAGTTGCCCATCATTGCTTTCTCGTATCATTGGGGATGCGGCATTCCTCAGTGGGAGAGTTCACGTGTGCGTGATATAAGGAAATGCACGTTTAAACAGGAGTTAGAAAGCCAGTGGTATACGTTCCATGGTTTCTACATTGGGGAAAGAACCAATTGACACCCTGCCAATTGTGGCCTGATGAATGATAGTCTGGTCAAATAAATACAAAACGACGAAGGCATGCCGGGCGGGCCTGGCGATTTCGCGAAGTACACACGTTAAAAAAGGCTCACTTCTCTACTCCAGATTTTTTTTGTAATCGTCTTTGCCTTTTGGGTGTCGCAAAAGCAATTTTTTTTTTCCCTATTTGTAACCGTCTGTGGGGAGGATTGTTTAGCCCCGAGTTTGGGCGTTTTTATTGTCATTGTATTGGATGTGACTTGTTCCAAAACAGCGAGAAATAAAAGTGGTAGTCACACATACAAATGACTGGTCTCTGGTTCTTTAATGAGGAAGCCATCAGTGGTAGTTGAAGTAGGCCATGTCCTTGCGCTGGTTGTGCCGATACCAGTAGCCAATTCCGAAGCCGATGACAATGGAGCCCATGATGCAGAAGGTAATGGCAAAGCCCAGTGTGTGGCCACTGTACAGGTGTGACATGGAGCGGCCAGTGGTTGCCGCGTTGTCAAGGGCCCACGGGTCGTTACCAGTGCGGGAACTTCATGTTGCTCATGTGCTTTGTGAACTCGTCCGGGCATTCCAGGCTGTGGCCGGTGACCACCTCCTGCACAGCGTTCTTGGGTTCTGGGTTGTCCACCAGGGACTCGCACTTGGTTGTGTCCTTGTTCCATGCACAGTACGGGTCTTGGAGACCAATGCACTGTGTGCATGTGCGCACTGTCCAGTTGCAGTTGTCCAGTGGCACGGAGACCAGCTCGTGGTACGTGGTCACAAGCAGCGTGACTAGGTTGGGCCGCCGCACGATTCGGAGATCCAGGACAGGGTCTTCCCCGGGGAACACAATTATGTCCTCGATGACAACGGTTGAGATTGAGTTCTCACCCACATTGATCGCCTTGATGACATGCCCATGGCTGGTGCCGATGAAGAAGACGTCGTAGCGCTTGCCACTCACGGTTCGCACCTGTGGGTCGATCCAGAGGCTGGTGTACTGGTAGTCAAAGCCGACATGAGCCAGCATCGGCTCACTCAGGTAGTTGTGCACTTCAGTGTGTGACAGCGGAATACTTTTCTCGAGGAACTCTGTCTCGTTGCCAATCGCGTGCTGCTGTGTGGGGCACTGCTCGCGCTCTGCCCGGCCGTCCTTCATGGCCGCCGTGAGGTCGTCCACGCTGAACGCACATACGGCGGATCCTTTGAGGGGGCTGCCCTGCACCTGGAAAAGCGCATAGAACACGAACGCCTTTGTTCCAGCGCGTCATGACGGGGCTTACGGCGGCCACGTCCGTGAAGGCGAACGGCCTGGTGCCGTTCAGTGAGCAGTGCAGCCGGACCTTCTGGAGGCTGGTCCACATCCACTCGTGCGGCGGCACACCGCCGGGGTCGTTAATGCACACCCGAGCCACCGTGGCTGAAGTTCTCGGGCCGCACTGGTCCTTTTCGGGTGCGGTCTCCGTCAGAAAGAAGTAGCCATGCTCATCGAAGGCGAACGCGCCCACAAACTGTGCGTCCGCTCCGAGATGGGCAGTGTCCTCGGGCCTGGTTCGCAGTGGCCGCGATGTCAACTCTGCGGGCCTTTTGGGGTGGCTGTTGCGAGCCGAGAGACCGGCGATCTGCCGGTTGTTGACGATCAGCAGCGCGCTGCTGCTGTTTCGATCGGGAGGGCAGACAGCTGCACCGTCCACGTCGGTCTTCCAGGAGTAGTTTCGCTGAGCACCGTCGTACTTGTACTCACGGCAGCGTGGCGAGTAGGCGTTGGTGCCACACACGAGGATGCTCTGCGGCGAGAGGTGTCTGGCCACGCGGATGTAGTTAGCGCAGTTGGGGTCATCCGCTGAAGCCGCTGGCTTGTCGGTACACTCGCGCGCGCTGGATCCAGACGCCAACCAGCTGATGTTCCCTACCTGCAAGGTTCATAGTAGTGAGTTTCGCGCTAACTGAGCCACAGAGATGTGCGCCGTTTTTATCTGTTTTTGTTATACCATAAATATTGTATGTTGCAAAACACGCCAACCAGCTGATGTTCCCTACCTGCAAGGTTCATAGTAGTGAGTTTCGCGCTAACTGAGCAGAGATGTGCGCCGTTTTTATCTGTTTTTGTTATAGCATAAATATTGTATGTTGCAAAACACCGACTGCCAGTGGCAGACCCATGCCGCAGTGTTGCGGAGTTACCACTCCTGAATTAGAATGACTCCGGAATTATTCTACCTTTTCGTGACCCTGTAATGGAGTGGAATGGTGACAACACTTGGAGGAATGGGACGTGAATGCGCTCCAGGTTACTCCAAAGTTCTCTCTCGATTCGTTTGGCCGTTGCACTACGCCGCTCGCCTCCCCCATTCAGAACTACCGACATCTTCATGAACTCTAAATGGGCAGAAACAGCAGAAGCGCCATCGCACTAACCCGAGGTACGGCAGCACTGCGATGATACGCGAAGCGCACAGCAAGATAAACGCGTGACAAGCCGTCCAAGGAAGCAACACGAGCAGACAGCAACGGATTCGTAGCTGCTGCTGGCAATGTGCAGGAGTAAGCCATTAAAACATGCTGACCATGACCATACTGAAATAGATTCGGGAATAGTGCCCCCCTGCCAATTAGATTGTTGTTCTGCATGAGCTATGACAGCAAGATGCCACAGTCCCACTACTTTCTACCATTCTCAAGACGTGTTAATGGCGTTCGTAGGTAACTCAATACAGCCACAAGAAGCAGTTTTTACGTAGATGAATTTCCGGAATGGTATTGACCTGCCCAACCACTCCAGAAGTGAGAATGGGCAAAGCTTTGGCTTTCCATGGAATTAAACGGAATGAATATGTGACAAGTTCTAATTGCTTGGAACTGAAATTGAATGGGGCTTGATGTTGGATCATACACTCCTGGCAACAGCTTTGCTGGGATCACAGATTCACTGACTACAATCCTCTCTTCCCGTCACCTGTCCCGCCAGATGGCCATCCGAATGTAACGTCGTCACAAGGGCAGCAGCTTTTCTTCGAATGAATGGTCTTGTATTCTTCCAGCGACTAACTAAACGATGGAGCGCGTATAGCTACTACTCAAGCTGTAGCAACATCGCGACGCAACCGCAAGCAACAAAAGGTTCGCAAAGCTCGTGTCTACAGTGTAAGTATAGCTTATAGCCTTGTGTCGGCGCAAGCGATCAAAGTTACGCGCAGCCATCTTGTGAAGATCGTGTTCGAGGCCATGCTATCACCTACAGCTTTGGTTTGGTGTAAGGAGTGCATTAAAACATTCCCTTTTTCGGCCGCGGCCCTCTAGTACTTGAATGTTGCTCCGATTGTTGCACTGAGAGCTGCGTGCGCACAATCTTCACTGTCCCTTGCCCCCCCTACTGTGCCTTCTGAAATTGCAGAGCTGATTTGCTTCCCAGGCATCAGAAACGGACGCAATATTGGATTAACAGAAGAGATATCTGATTATTTCTGTGTTCTGAAAACTTAAGCGCCCTGCAGCGATGAAGCCCTTCGTTCACTTTTCCTGTCCTCTCTTGTCGATTCACGGTTGTTTTCTTATCCCAGAGTGCACTTTCAGAACCATTTTATGCCTGGCATCATCCCGCCGGAAGGTTTAGGCAGGATCGAGGCGTGGAAAAGTTTTTTTTTAGTAATCCCTATCTATCTTCTACGGTAAACTGGTTGTTGACCTATCAGTCGATACAAATGAAGGTTTTGACAACTTATAAGGTTAAGGCAAACGCAAGTAAGTTCGTTCTTGAGTTTCAGGTGCGAGAATTTTTCAGCACGATCGCGATTGGACAGGTTTCTCGCATAATGCGACAGATGTCCCTTTTGAAGCGTAGTTGTGTATACCTCACTGATGGCGACCATACCGTCACGACAATGCACTGCAGGAAAACCAACTTTTGCAATGTCTTTCACAGAAAGAGTGCATATCAAGTACCACGAGAAAAAAAAAAAAGCTTCCCATGGTTGTAATCGAACCTTGGTCTCTTGCGTTATGAAGCCAACGTCTATCCAATTGCACCATTCCGACAAGGTCGGACCAGTTCGGATTGAAAGCGAAACTTCGGTCTCTTGCGTTATGAAGCCAACGTCTATCCGATTGCACAATTCCGACAAGGTCGGACCAGTTCGGATTTAAAGCGAAACTTTCTTGTTCTCTCTGATGACGGCCGTCCTGTCGCCAAAACTCTGTGAACCCCTACAACCCCAATGACAGCGAACGAATACCTTACGAGCAAGCTGAGCACTTCAACCATCATTGTCGTTAGACGAAGGCGCGTTTGATTTCCACATTTGTTCCATTAAATGCTAACAATGTATATTGCCGCGAACCATGCATTGGGTTTGTTTATTTATGTTTTGCTTTTACCGCCCGGCGGCACCGTTCTGCGTTATCCGTGCGCCAAGGGAAGCGCGTGTTCCATTCCTTATTTGTATGCCGCACGAGTTTCTTTCTCTTTTGATAGGGAGAGCGTTTCTAACTAACGTCAACAGCCTAGAATAATCTTCTTTGATCTACAATGTTCTGGATGTAAATCGACGGTTCGAGAAACACTCGCACCGAAAGATAAAAGCGTGCAGAGCAGACCCCGCGGTATTCGGATCGCCGACGCTCGCTAGCGCACGTCACGTTGTTGGCTGCTGCTTCGCCGCCTGTGTATTCTTTGAGTTGTTAGGGGAGCACAAGTTCGCTCCAATAAACTTGTTTTCCTTGAAGGCAACTGCGTCGTCTTTGGCTTCGTGACAATATTATGGCTGTATACAGTCCTTGCTTCTGCAATGTTTTACTAGCAGTATGCATCGTATTTCGTAAAGCTAGGTTGCGTTCGTGTCACTGTTTCGTGCGCTCAGAATTGGCCTGACTGTAGAAATAGCGCATATAAACCAATTTTGTGGGTGCATTTGTGCTTAAGCTGTCGCACGAGTACAAGCGCGCTGATGGGACAATGCACACTTCTTGCTTCTCCGTGAACGGGCACTACATTTCTCGCGCGTAGGATACTCTTCTATGGGCACTGTTTCAGCAAAGTTTAAAAAGAGGCAGGTGCTCAGTCCAATCAATCATTTTCCTTGGTCGGCAACAACAGCGTGGCTACACCGAATCGCTCGCATGTCCCGAATGGCAGACTTTGAGGTGTGGGAGAGGCCCGACTTCGGGCATTCAGAACCTAGCCCGACTGATGGTCCCATAGATGACTGAACTGAGAAACCACAGAAGAGATCAATGGTGAAAGTGGTGACGAGAGACTAATGCCTTACCAGCGCAACCATTCCCAAAACTACGAGTCAAGAATCGAAGTGGCCATAGCGCTGGCTATTACTCAAACCAAGGATCATCTCTGACTCACAGCACGCCTGCGGAAGATTCATTGCTGGAATGGTTACTCCAGCAGCGCACTGCCTCCTGAATGCATGCAAACCCCCCATACCGGAAGTTCGTTATAGTTTGGGCCCCGACCTACACCTCCCTCGGTGGCAACGATTTCGCCCACGCGACAGCCTGCGCACTCGCCAACCAGACCAAGGGAGGAGGGCCTGACCTCACCCCTGTTTTGTCCTATCAGGACAATACCCAGCATTACAGGCAAGAACAAAGAATACGTTCACTGCCACACCCCCAATTAAGCAAACACCGAGGATCCACGCTTCGATTATTAAAAACCAACACGTTCCCTCATCCGGTTCGGCTTCATATGCATACCCTAACCAGCACTCACCGCAATGCAAGTTCTGCGGACAATCAGGGCACTCACCGCAATGCAAGTTCTGCGGACAATCAGGGTCACTGCACCAAATTGCCGGGGATGTCGTCAGAACCCGGACTTTCCACCCCCTATCCGTAACCCCAACCCCGAGCAGCGGGAGGCTGCGCTGTCTAGCGCACACCTCGCCGACCCCTAGCATGCTGACGGAGAGGGCGGAACGTGCAAAAACCACGTTTGGACTTCTGGACTGAGAAGCTACTCCTACGCATAAACAAGCTAAATCAAAGTTCCTCCTCTCTCTTTCTCTCTCTCTGAGGGACCAACTTCACCAAGGCCGTTTATGCAATCGAAATTACGTGTTCCCCAACCGCTCCCCCTTTTTTTAAAATTCTTTTACTCGCGGACAAAGGATAAAGGTTTCCTTGATGGTAAATGATTGCGGAAGGGTTTCTGGTTGATATGCCACCGCTTCAGCGGCAGCCACTTCGACCGGTTCCCGTCTCTCACCTGGTCTAGTGTGTGAACGGTGAGGTTGTAGAGGTAGTTTCGTCCCCCGACGAGCACGTGATCTCCATCCAAAAGTAGCAGCCTTAGGTACTCTCCGTTTCCGGCGCTCGCATTTTCGGCCGGGAATACCCTAACCAGCTGATGAGGGTACTCCTCGATGAAAAGCTTCGGTTCCAGTTGCCTCTCCCAGGTTCCCGAGACCGATGAGACGAGGCTCGGTCAGAGGTACGAGTGCCAGGAGGAACATTCTCTGGCCAATGACGGAGTGCATTTTCTGGGCTTTAGCGGTGTTCGCCTCCCTCTCAGCAAGCCAGTAGCAACGTAGCCCGACAAGCGTCCATTACACGCTGCAGCCAACCGAATACTGTCTCCTCCTCGTCGTCGTCTTTGACTGAGCACGACTGGTGTGGCAGTGCTACGTGTACGTGTCCGGCCGTCTTTCTGCTTGGAGAAAAAAATGGTATTCATGCCGTGTAGAGTGTCGTACGCGAATTTGATCGGCTGTTTATGTGGCTTTTTTTTCAGTTTTTTTTTTTCTTGCTTGACGCGTCAAGGCTTGGGAGAAATGACCACAGATTATGTCCGGAGTGCGGTCAATTTCTCGTGGCGGGCGTTTCCCTGGGGCTTACGAAAACGAAGTTGGAACAATGCGGGGTGACTCGTAAATGGTTACCCGGGAGGGATTCCTCGTCCCATTGTCATTTGTGCAGGGAACGAGAAACGATTGACCACTGTTACTTTGCCACAGTTTTTCCTAAATGCGATGCCGTTATTATAGTTTTAAATTATTTCGCTGCAGTTTTCCTTTTTTTACTGTCGTTATCTTTTCGCTTGGGGCGAGAGAGGGGACTGAGTGTAGGCTACGGAGCAAGAATTATTGAGGAGGCGCAACAGGGCTTGCTCCGGCGGCATGATAAAGTCACGGCGCCGGGCACGGCACCGGCGCGTCCTCTGTCGCGTGGCGCCAAAGGGAAAACGCTCGTGGCGCCTAAGGCGCAGAGAAAAAAAGGCCCATCTCCCCGCGAGGGGGACTCGAGTAAATGCGTCGCATAGGGGGTGGGTGTATTGCGTTAACGTTTAGTGTTTGGGGAGTTGGTGGTAGTGAATGCGTTGTATCAGCAGCTTCTTGACGTAGTTTGAATGAGTCAAGGATATAAGGCGCGTTCGTAGACATTGATTCTGTGTCGGTTTTGTGGCGCAGTGGGAAGAGCACCATGTACCTCGCGTTCCGCCCACAGGTAGTGAATGCGTTGTATCAGCAGCTTCTTGACGTAGTTTGAATGAGTCAAGGATATAAGGCGCGTTCGTAGCCTTTCATTCTGTGTCGGCTTTGTGGCGCAGTGGGTAGAGCACCATGTACCTTGCGTTCCGCCCGCAGGGTCGTGGGATCGAAACCAGGCGCCGGTAAGTATTATTTTCTTATATAGTGTAGGGGGAGGGGTGCGGACCTGTTGTTGAGAGTGAGGAGGGTAGCGGGAGAGGAGGAGTGGGGGAGAGGGCGCACCTGCGCGCTGAGCTGTTGCGGACGGACGGCGGACGCTACATGTGAGTTAAAGAAATGCTCTGCATTTAAAAAATAATGCTCCCCTCCGTCTAACGACGACGATGGTTGAACACGAAGCTTCCTCGTAATGAATTATTTGGTTGGCCAATCCCATAGTGCAAGTATGTGCTGCTCTGGAGGTACGCACCACTTTTCTAGAATGCCCACAGCTATAGAGTACTCTCGGGTGTGCACTCCATAGGCCTAACGTTTGGGTTTGGGATGCACGGTACCTGCTGCTTGGCGTTCGCTTCGACCATGTCGAAATGGCAGCGGGGTAGCCAGGATTTTTTTTTGAAGGGGGGGGGGAGGTGGGGGAGGTGTCCCGCGCTGGACCAAAAGATGTAAGCGGGGAGTTAGGAAGGCATGTCTTCTTGCGCGTTGTTTTTCAAACGAAGCTTGAAATAACTGACTTAAACGTGCGATGTGCGTATGCTAAACGCTAGCTTACTAGTAAAGCCCACCCACCTTAAGGAGCTTAGATGATGATGAACATACCTGAATTCGTTAACCGGCTCTGGTGAATCTCCTGATCGCATTGAACCATGACCCATGATGTATCTTTTTGTATCTTCTTATTGTTCTCGCTGATTTACAGCTGTGTGTAGTGTTATATTCTTGCCCCTCCTGCTGGGGCCCTTAAATAGGCCTGCAGTATTCTGTAAAAAAAATCACACTCGCAGGTCTATGGGCAGGCCACGGGTGATTCGTTCGGCTGAAGAGCAGGTGGTTATGCAGGCGCACGCTCGTGAGCCTACTCGTGAACGGCGTGCAGACTCCGAGGTTCGTCAGGCGGAAAGAGGAGGCCAACATTGAGTGTTTTCTATCAAGACTCGCGTGTTTTACATTTTCCTTTAGGAAATGGACGGCTAATTTTTTAATCAGCTATGAAGTACAGTCGAGCACGATTTGAAGGTTATCGCGTGAGCGTCGACCGGCCAAGCGTGGCAGGGGCTTAGCGGTTCGTTTCGGAACCATGAAAATCAAGATTTCACCACGACCGGCTTTCTATTCCGGGATACACAAATATTTGAGTGCCGTCATATCCGTCACGGAAGTGACGCCAGTACAATGAAGCAAGCGGCCTGTAAAGGGTGCACCCCTGCACACAGGGTCTTAATGCGGGGAAGCAACCTTTAGAACCAAAGAGTACGTTATACCAGAGTCTGATTTTATCTAACCGGCCAAACCGCTTCCGCTCACTGACTAGCTGCAGAGTCACTGTTAATTATTGATAGTGACGCTGGATAGTCAGTGAGCGGAAGCGGTTTGGCCGGTTAGGTAAAATCAAGACAGACTAATCACTTGCAGTTGCGAAACGACACCAGCTAGGATGCTGTACTGGACGGGAGCAGTCTGTCTTGATTTTACCTAACTGGCCAAACCGCTTCCGCTCACTGACTAGCCAGCGTCACTATCAACAATTAACAGTGACTCTGGCTAGTCAGTGAGCGCAAGCGGTTTGGCCGGTTAGGTGAAATCAAGACAGACTGCTCGCGCGGCGGCCATTATCCAATAAGGGGGGGAGATTTCACAACGCCTACGAGGCGGCAGCCGGTAATACAAGTTTGCGAACAGGTAATTAAGCACCGCTACTACCTGACTGATCTGACAAAAATCCGGCTTTAAATTAGCCTTTTAGCAGTAGTAGTAAGTATTGTTGCATAGCTGCCGGCAATTGCTCCGCCTAATCGTCCCCAATACCATATCAAATCTCTCAAAGTCATAACAACTCACTTAGTCCTAAAATAACAGACACGCAATGTCACCACACCTCACTTAGTCCTGTGGACTGCAAGAATCCGAGTAGGAGATGAGACACATCTCTTCGCACAATCCAGTGGTCCCTAGGAAAAATAATGTCCTCCGATGTAGCATGGGCACTCCTAACTTCTGGAGATCACGGAAAAAGTTCGTCCGCTCAGGGTTGGTTTTGGAGCAGTTCATAATGGAGTGATCAATGTCACCAGTCACACTGCACGAGGGGCACAAAGGGGATGAAACAATGTTGATTTTATGTAGCCAAGCTGGTGTACGGGCTGAGTCTGTTCTTACTCGGTGGAGCAGACAGGCTTCGGCAGCTGTGGCGACCAGTACATCAACCAGTCGTTAAGTTAGCCTTGTACAATTCTAGGTCCAGGATGCTCTCAAAAGGGTACATTGCTTTTTTCATTCTCACACACAGTGCACTCCCGCACACTGTCACACACTTATAATCGAAGCTGAAATCTCCTGTTTCTTGCATTGGAATGGCGCGCCTCCATTTCTCACGCAGCTACCTGTCGCTCGGTAAACAGAACAAGGAAACATTTTCTGTTGTAGCGTTGTACAAGAAACGCCATCCCGGGACGCAACTCGTGTTCGGCATCGTCGTTGCACAACTTAAGTCGCATCAGAACAGCGCAAGATGCACGTTACATTTTTTTCCCCGCACAAAACAAACACAACTCGCCGCGTATCCGCCGTTCGAGCCAGCGCAATGCCGCCCGACGAGTGACCTCAGTGTGTGAGATGGTGGCGCCACCGCGCGGCGGCCAAACGCAGCATATGAAGCTCTCCCATTGAGTTACGGAGCAGTTACGTGACCAGTAAAGCATTGAAGGACTCTGCTACTGCGAAAAAAAGCACACTTAATCAGCGCGCAGACACCAAAAGCAGCGAGCGTTTGCACGCCAAGAGCTGGCCAATATGCCGCATGCGCGGCGGCTGGATGCCCTTCGTGCGGCGGGGGCGCCTGTAGTGGCACCCGCGGACCCCATATGAAACGAGCGCCGAAGTTTCGTGACCAGTAAAGAATTGAAGGACTCTGGTAGTAGTTAGCGATGAATAGTCAAGTCATTGTGTATATCACCCGCCTTAAATGGGGTTTTATTTTTACAAGTAAATTACCGTAAACTTCGACCGCGAACGGCAACGCCTTCTGCGTAATCTGGCACAAGCGCTGCGCCGTCGTGTTCACAGATTTTTAAATCTGTATTGCTTTTTTTCTTAAAGCAAAAGTTGTAAATACCACACACACGGTAGCTCCGTTGTCACGGACTGCTGCGGGCCTATCGATAATACAATAAAAAAAACTGAAAGAAACCCGCGTCGTTCAGACTACGCTTAATGAATCCGTTGATTGCTCTTGAATGCACAGAACGCTAAAAGAGATCGCCCAATAGTATTGTCGTTTCGATGAGTGGGTACATACTTAAGAATATCTAAAAACGCGGCAGAAACGCGAAGGATTTAAAACACGAAGAGATATATGTTGCACAGTCTGTTTTTCCCCTTCCACGCTTTGCGATCCTTGCAAAAAAAAAAAAAGGATGCGAAAAAAGAACAATAAAACTGATTTTATGACACGCAACAAAAAATTTCAATATTACGAAGGGAGACAAAAGAGCGCGGTCCAGCGTACAACAATTTATTTTTTTGCGCTGCGATGTGCAGCACACGGAGGAAACAGAATATTGCCACGTAGCCAAGAACGACGCAAACCTTTTCTGAACAAAGTTTATTAAAGCTACCTCCTGCTCTACAAAAGACTAGAATGAAACACAAACGTCGAAGAAGCAGTCCGCAATGTGACGTAAACAGATGAACGTCGATACAGTGAGTTGCACGGCGTTTGCTAAGCATTACTCTCCGAACGAAATTGATTTCAGATCCACGGAAATAGGATCGAGAACATTGTCGAAGAAACAAAAAATCAAGTTAACGACAAGGTGACACCCTTCCCATATCAAACAATATTGCCCGACGGGACGTACGACAAAAAGAGCAAACGGGCGCTCCAGTTGAAACGCCAGATAAGAAAACCGGAAGCGGCCACGCGCGGTTACAAAACAAACAAAACGGATCCTGAGGGAAAATTCGTGGAAATATGAAAAGTAAAAGCACAAGGACGCCCCAAAGCTTTTTTTACATGCGAGCCTGAGCGCAAGGAATACAAGTGTGCATACAGGTAATGAACCACCGCTACTACCTCACTGATCTGACGAAAATTCGGCTTTAAGTTGGCCTTGTACAATTCTAGGTCCGGGATGCTCTCAAAAGGGTACATTGCTTTTTCATTCTCACACACAGTGCATTCCCACACACAGTGCATTCCCACACACTGTCAGACACTCATAATCGAAGCTGAAACCTCCGGTTTCTTGCCTTGGAATAGCGCGCCTCCATTTCTCACGCAGCTCCCCGTCGCTCGGTAAACAAAACAAAAAGAAAACATTTTCTGTTGTATCGCTGTACAAGGAACGTCATCCCGGGAAGCAACACGTGTTCGACATCGTCGTTGCACTACTTAAGTCGCATCACAACAGCGCGAGATGCACGTTACATTTTTTTTACGCACAAAACAGACACAACTCGCCGCGTCTCCGCCGTTCGAGCCATGCAACGCCACCCGAAGAGTGACCTCAGTGAGATGGTGGCGCCACCGCGTGGCGGCCAAACGCAGCATATGAAGCTCTCCCATTGAGTTACAGAGCAGTTTCGTGACCAGTAAAGCATTGAAGGACTCTGGCAAAATCAAGACAGACTG
This sequence comes from Haemaphysalis longicornis, assembly GCA_013339765.2. NCBI lineage: Eukaryota > Metazoa > Arthropoda > Arachnida > Ixodida > Ixodidae > Haemaphysalis > Haemaphysalis longicornis. The sequence goes on from CM023450.1 coordinate 75,285,491, forward strand.
CTCTCGCTGCGGCCGTCTCGGGGCAGGGGGGGGATTCAAAACGCCTACGAGGCGCCTGCCGTGTTACCTTGCACTCAGGTTCTCATGTAAAAAAGATTTAGGACGTCCTTGTGCTTTTACTCTTCATATTTTCACGAATTATCCCTTAGGGTTCGTTTTGTTTGTTTTGTAACCGCGCGTGGCCGCTTCCGGTTTTCTTATCTGGCGTTTCAATCGGAGCGCCTGTTTGCTGTTTTTGCCGTACGTCCCGTCGGGCAATATTGTTTGATACAGAAAGGGTGTCACCTTGTCGCTAACTTGATTTTTTGTTTCTTCGACAATGTTCTCGATCCTATTTTCATGGATCTGAAATTAATAACGTTCCGAGAGTAATGCATGCATAGCAAGCGCCGCGCGACTCACTTCATCGACGTTCATCTGTGCACGTCACGCTGCGGACTGGTTCTTCGACGTTTGTGTTTCATTCTAGTCTTTCGTAGTGCAGGAGGTCGCTTTAATAAACTTCGTTCAGAAATGCTTTTCGTCGTTCTTGGCTACGTGGCAATATTCTGTTTCCTCCGTGTGTTTCACATCACAGCGCAAAAAAAAAAAAAAAAAAAAAAAATGTATGGTGGACCACGCTCTTTTGGCTCCCTTCGTAATAATGAATTTTTTTTGTTGCGTGTGATGAAATCAGTTTTATTGTTCTTTTTTCCTTCCTCTTTTTGCAAGGATTGCAAAGCGTGGAAGCGGAAAGACACACGGTGCAACACATATCCCTTCGTGTTTTGATCCTTCGCGTTTCTGCAGCGTTTTTAGATGTTGTCAAATATGTACCCACTCATTGAAACGACAATACTATTGGGCTATCTCTTTTAGCGTTCTGTGCATTCCAGAACAATCAACGGATTCATTAGGCGTAGTCTGAACGACGTGTACTTGGTTTCTTTAAGTTTTTTTTATAGTATTATCAACAGACCCGCATCAGTCCGTGACTACGGAGCTACCGTATGTGTGGTATTTACAACTTTTGCTTTAAAAAAGAAGCAATAGAGACTTAAAAATCCGTAAACACGACGGCGCAGCGCTTGTTCCAGAGGGTGCAGAAGCCGTTGCCGTTCGCGGCCGAAGTCTGCGGTAATTTACTTGGAAAAATAAAATCCCATTGAAGGCAGGTGATATACACAATGACTGGACTATTCATCGCTAACTACTACAAAAAAAAACACACTTAATCAGCTCGCAGACAGCAAAAGCAGCGAGCGTTCGCACGCCAAGAGCTGGCCAATATGCCGCACGCGCGGCGGCTGGATGCCCTTCGTGCGGCGGTGGCGCCTGTAGTGGCGCCCGCGTTCCCTATATGAAACGAGCGCCGAAGTTTCGTGACCAACAAAGCATTGAAGGACTCTGGTTATACTTAGGGTTGTTCGTTTTCGGGTTTTATATTTCAACGCGAAAGTGTTTTATGCCGAGATACACCCAGATTTCACTGACGCCATATCCGTCACGGAAATGACACCTTTGCCAAATGACCCGCCAGCAGGACGTCGCTCGACAAGCACACCCACAAGACAGCCGCCGACCCGCAAATCATGCTCAGCTGCAGATTTCACTGCACATTTAGCTTTCGTGTTTCACCGAGCCCCCAGATGGTCTCAATAATATCCCCAGTGCACTTCCTTTCCTTTTCACCCGAATCACCATCTCTATCCTCATCTCTCTCTCTCTCCTCTCTCTCTCTCTCTCTCTCTCTCTCTCTCTCTCTCTCTCTCTCTCTCTCTCTATGACAGAGGAATCAGCCATAATTTTTTTGGTCTTTCCGATGCTACCACCGGCTGGTGCTGCAATTCATCCCCACTTCTATACGCGTTCGTTTGGCCTGCTATCGTTGTTATTTCGTCCTTTTCTCGGTCTTTTTGAGCTCAGTCTGCCGAGTCACACTGGGGGAGGACAAACCTTCTGTGGGATCTACAGTTTACTCGAATAAGAGTTTTTATAGCGCGGAATTGTTACTTGGCTATGCTGGCGAAAGCACGCACCTGGCCGGCGTCCACCAAACCAGGGGTTTATCAAGAATTTCGATTTTGGGGTGGTGGTATCAAAATTCTTCTGAGGGGGGTAGGGGGGGATATTGGGGAGTGGGGTGTATAAATGTCTGGGTGGGGTGCTCATGGTTGTGGAATCTTTTTTCGGAGGGGGCGGAGGGGTGTCGAAGTCCTCCAGGGGGGTGTTGGAGGGGGTGTGTATAAATCCCTGCACCGAACGCACACCCACACCGGTATTGTCCGCAAACCGTCCACAGCTGCTAACCCTTTTCTAACGCGTTCCATGGCGTTCAACGCGCGCGTACATCCGAAAGAACGAAACCCCCAAAACATTTACCGCGTTTTGTTCTATAGCATGGATCAGAAAAAATGAACAGGAAGAAGCTCTTTGCGGGCACTGTTTCATATAGTGCATCAAAAGAAAAAAGAAAAAAAAAAGGCTGGCGATTACAATACTCTCTAATGCGATATTTGGGCGCAGCAGCAGCTGAGGCAGTACTCATTCATGGGTTCTCTCGACGGCCGCGGTGATGAGCCTCAGCGTCGGCGGCGCGAAGTGCGTCTCAGGAAGGGACCGCGACGCGCGTCTTAGGCAAGGAACGCACACAATCGTCACGCGCACGCCCCCTACAATTTCGCCAACGTCGCGCGTGCGGGCACTAGATTCTGCCCTCCCCCCCCCCCCCCCCCCCATGCGCCACTGCACACTTTCGGAGAGCGCTCGCGCAACACCAACTGGAACCTTTCTAGAGGGTGTTGGCTCGCGCCACCACGGCGACCCACCCTCCCCTCACAATTTCGCGACACTTTCCTCCCTACAGCATACTGCCCCCCACCTCCTCCACCGCACATTTTCATAGAGCGCTCGTGCCGCCACGGCGAACGCCCCCCTCACAATTTGCGACACTCTCATCCTTTGCTTTCTTTCACTATTCGGTCTTGCCATCGTTCACTCGGTTACGACGGAAACGCGGCTCAGCCCAGAGACGGACGCGCCCTAAAACAAGAAACACACGGCGCGGGCAATTAAAAATTGGCTTGCGGCGCATAGCACGAGTATAACAACAACAAAAAAAAAAAACAGCGTACGTCAGAAATTTTCTGCGCAGTCTTGGTTGGCCTTCAGCTTCTGTGGAGGCTGTTGCATTCGAAAAGGTGTCCCCGAGCCGAGCTCCGTCGCCTCCGTCAAGCGAGTGGTAGCGTGGTGAAGCGGGCGGCCAGCAAATGTTGCTGCCTTGAAGATGACGACCAGAAGCCGAAGGCAAACTTAACTGGGTTACTGCATGGCGAGAGATGAGCCGAAGCAAGACAAGAACGATGCCCTTCCGGGAGAGGTTACAGTACAGGACTCGAGCAGAGTGACAGCATTGATTCGCTGCTCCAACAGGAATGAAATTCTGCGCCTGGAGCTCGCCGTATTTTATACCCAAAGAGCTAACGGTCAAATAAGCCTTCCCTCTGGTTTTTACTCACGACGCGACATGGTACAGACACACACAACACTCTTTCCAGAGTTCGTGAGGGGTCGGTAGTAGTGGCGCACGCTGAGTCCGAGAGAAGGGAGAGAGGAGGTCTCCGCAAAGCTCCGCAAATGTGTCCGCGTCCTTCGGGCATGTAGCCACACGTACGTCGCGTTTGCCGCCGCCGAAGTTTGAATCGCGCAGACAGCGAGGCGCCTTTGATCCGGCCTTTCCCAGCCATGCTGCGGCCTCTTGGAATCCATTGGCTGTCGCTGCAAGCCCGAGTCACAGACACAGAGGCGCCCACTCGAACGGCGCACGTAGTGGAGGCTCCACCACAAAGCCCAAGAGGGCTGCACGAAGTTTACAGCAAAGCGGTGCGCTGATTCGTAACAGCTTCTCCGCCCGGGGCCCGAGATCCCGATTGATAAGGGTCTTCAACCGTTATCCGGAGGGTTGCTTTCGAAGCGAAGTGCCCGGCAGACGCTTGACTCCAGGCCTTGTCTGTATGACACCGTGCTAGAGCTTCACCGGCCGGTCACTGGACGTGTAGTGGCCCGCCAAGAATGTCTCTGGCTTTGACCAGGCAAGCAACAGAACAACACAACAAGACACAACCGCATTGCCGGCAAGTGCGAAGACAAACCCACACTGAAGGTCTACCAGGCTTTTAGTTGCGATATAATACGCAAATAACTAACTAAAACTAGTTATATTTTAGCCCAGCAGTACTTTAGCCAAGCACACGAACATGAAAAGGTTACATTTCGCGTGATTGGAAATGCCCCCCACACACAAAAAAATGTAACTGTAAAGGGCAAAACCTGCTTCAGGAACAACAATTCAAATGAGAAAATCAGGCGTCTACAGGCCATTCCTCCTACTGAGAGCTGCGGTTTGAGCTGTCATCATTGCCCTGAGCTTTCCGTCTTTTCCGTCTGAGCTTTCCGTCTTTCCGTCTCTCCGTCTTTCCGTCTGAGCTTTCCGCCCGTTCTCTGAAGGCGACTGCGACCGCTAGAGAGGACATCGGCCTTTTTCCGAGACGTATCTCGAGCGCGCGGAGAAAACTACCCTAATTTCCACCGCTCGAGCAAGGCGTGCGGTTTCGTTCTCGGCCGCTCCGAGGTCCGTTGAGACCCGGCGCAAAGCATGCGTACGGCGCTGCCATACGGCAGGCGCGCACTGGAACTCTTGCCGCACATTTCTGCGACACCGTCAGTAAGCGAAGACGGAAGGGTGTTTTCGTTCTCGTTTCCGGCTGTCAAGGCCACACTAGGTACGGGCGGCCCGGTCCCAGATGACGGTTTAATCAGACGCGACACCGGAATCGCTACGAGCTCGGCTGGCCGTTACTGGACATCGAGTATCTGAGTTGGAGGTGGAACGCTAAGGACTCGCTCAGTTGATGCGGCGTCGTTACGCTGAGCTGCACCGTGAAAATCGTTCAGTGTTTCGACGCCCGGCTCTGCCACAGCGTTGCTCGGTTCTGTACTCCCGTCTGGAGAAACACTTTTCGTTTCTACGGTCTCGTGTTGCCTCATTTCGCTATAGCCTCACCGTTTACACTTTCCTGCGTAACGTCGTTAGTTCGTGGGCTGCGCGCGTTCGGGTCGGCAACCGTTTTCAAGGCCTCCAGTGAACCTGAGCACAACGAACTCGACGCTGACACATCTCCGCTCCCAGTACAGGACTTGCCACCCTTACCCTCAATGGACTTACGCTGCCCTCTGTCGTGAGCATCCGGATATGCACTATCTTCGCTATCTTTCTCAGTCTCCCCGTTTTTCCCAGAGGTGGTGACACTATCCTTACTGGAGTCCTTCGCAGCGAGCTCAGCTGATTCTCTCCTCGGCAGTTTTTCGGAATTGTATCCCTGTTCGCGTAAGCGCTGATCGGACCTGTTCGAAAATAGGTACCTTTATTGCGGAAGAAGTTGTGGGGATACCGCCGCTTGCGTGACAAGTTCACCAAACGGACCTCCGATGCTGACCATAGCAATCGGAAGGTGTACGTTCCGTGCTGCTACGGCCTGTCTCACCCAAAAACTTTGTCCTGTTAGTAATCCGGTTCAACGTACAAAGGGTGGACCATGTATACCGTCGCCGCGGAGTCGTGAAGAACTCGGCACGGTTTACCGTTGACCACGAGCTCAAGTACGTACGGCTCCAGAAATTGCCTGCTGTCATTACTCTTATCTAGCACGTGAAAGACAAGCGTACCCTTTTTGTAACTTGCAGCGAAATGCCCTGTTTCGCAGCAGTTGTAACACACAACCTGTGTGCGCGCTTCAAACGCTTTCTTTCGGCGCTGCTCCTCAGCGTGTGCGCTCTTCTCGTTTTCCCGGCCCGTTTCACCACCCGAGAAAACGACTTTGCGAGCTCCACCGTCCTGCTTGGGAGCTCTGCCTTTCGGGCCTGACTTATCAGGCCTCAGCCTGAACTCTTTTTGGCCGTCTTTCGGCCCCTGCGCACCTCGACGTGCGGCGAACTCGTCTGCGGGTTGAGCTGCATGATCCACAGTATTTACCCCTGGCCTATCTTGCACCCTGAGTCTCAGGTTTTCTGGTATACGGCGGTAAAACTGCTCAAGACCGAAGCACTCAACTAACTTGTCGTGCTCTCCGAAAGTCTTTGCCTCTTTGAGCCACTCTTCCATGTTAGCCCTCAGCTTATAGGCGAGCTCCGAGTATGACTCGCCATTAGCTTTCTCGGCTTCACAAAATTTTTAGCAAAACGTTTCTGCAGACAGCCTGTACTTAAGCAGGAGGCTCGACTTATAACTTTGTCGTAGACCTCCGCCTCCTCTTTTGGCAAGCGGGCCATCACGTCGGATGCCTCACCAGGCAAAAGCGTAAGCAGCTTTTGCGGCCATGTGTCTCGGCTAAACTGGGCCTTCTCCCTTGTACGCTTGGAATCGAAAAGAAAGACAGATTCCTTCTTCACCTTGTAGGGTCGCATTAGGTCAGTCATTCGCAACGTAGGTCGCTAAGTGCATTGCTCCATCTCGCAGGGGCGTAGACAGAAGGAAGGGCGCCCTCTTTCCGCGTGCAACCCAACCAGAAGAGGTGGTGGCTGCGAGTGTGGGGGATAGTGCTGCATTTCAGCACCCCTTCCACTGTGGGAGCAGGAATTTTCACTGCTTCGTTTACGAAAATTCGCTGAAACTGCGTTTCAGAATAGCGGGTATCACGGAGCCTCCCCCAAGCGCTCATCCCTGAGAGAGCCGGGACGCCAGGGCCGGGACGACGCTTGTACCCATTTTACCGGTGGGTGTCCGGCGGTGGGATTCGAACCAACCACCTCCCACAGTCGCGGCGGACGCCCGAGAAGTAATTGAAATATTTTGAAGTAATTGCCACTAGACTTAAACAAACGAATTTAAATGAACTGTGAATACAAAATGCAACCGTGTTTTATTTGAAAGCACTAGCCTTTGGTCAATCACTCACCTCCGTTCCGGCTCCGAAGCAATTATTTTCAGCAAAAAAGATAGAAACGTTGAAAAACTGTCAAATTTCGCGCTACAAACGTCAGCAGTGGCGTAATAGGGGAAATAATAAAAACGTTGTTATCATTGCGTTAAATCGATGTTATCATTCAGCTGGAGTGATCAAATGGAGGCACTACTATAAACACACAATCTTTTATCTTGGCGGTGGCTTTGGGCGGCGGCCGCCAATCGTATAACCAAGTCCCTGTGACGTCATAAGAACTGCGTGATAAAGGGTCACGTGAGCCGTCATTCTTTTAATCGGTTGTTCTTGTTATATAGGCTTACCCAAAACTGGCGCGATTGATATGCATGGAGACATAGCAGTGTTTTGAATGAACCAAGCTCTGTTTTGTCTTCGTGGTTTAAAGCACGGCAAATCCTTCTTTGAAGGCAGGCGTCAAGCTGTGTTATTAGCAACACTGCTATACACACCAGTATGTTGTTATCTATTGACATTTTGCGTAGCATTGGCAAACGTGATGTCCTTGTAGATTGTGCAAGGACAGTGTTGTAACTAGAGGCCGGATTTTTAGGCACTAAAAAAGCACGTTTTAGGCGCCAAAAATAGGCGGTAAAAACAACGTTTTAGGCACTAAAAAGAATAAAATAGGCGCAATAAATTTTTAGATAAATGCTAATAATTTCAAGTGAAGACGTGAGCGAACTGTAAGCACGACAGGAAACCTAAAAATGTTATTGCTATGATGCCACAATGGCAGTAACAGTTCAATTCAATTCAATTCAGTTCTTTATTTTTCTCTCATAACAAGTTCTATACATTGACCTTAGACGTGGAATTGCCCCGTAATACCTCTGGGCTAATGGCGATCAATTGGCTTAATTTCACAAGCGCATTGCTTACATACATGTTCAGATGCGAAAGTCACTCAAGCGTCGCATATTGTGAAACAGGCAGGAGAAACAATACTTGAAATATGGTAATACTGATTTATAAAAGCGCAAGCGTCGGCAAAGGTGCGTCTCTCCTCCACTCTCCTCCTCTCCTCTCTCCGATAGTGAACGCGGTCTCAGTCGACGGTCGTCCGTGCTCCGTTTGCACTGTCTCGCAGTACTCGACGATTGCTTGATGCGACGGTTCCTTTAGAGAATCAACCCACGTAAACACCAATGGAACCACCCAGGTGCGTTGCATCACACCAGGGTTCCCGCGAGGGGAGGTGGGCGTAATTTTTCCCCATCACTTTCTTTGCCCCTGACGGTATCATAGTTCCCCCGGGGAGTAGAGTTGTGCGTCCACCGCCAAGTCCGGCGGGAAAGCCACCCGTAAAGCATGCAGAAGCAGCCGCTCCGGTTGCACCGGCGCAAAGGGAGGGGGGGGGGGGGGGTGTTAAAAAGAGGACCAGGTTCAAACCCATAGAATTCAGAACAGTAAATATTTCCAGGTAGAATGAATAAAGGTATCAAATTGCACTCGAAAGCGAAACTTGACGCTACATAGTGCTGATTTAGGCGCCAATTTGAGAAAAAAGGCATTTATAGGCATTTATCGGAGTTGAGGCACCAACACCCAAAATAGGCATTTATAGGCACTATAAAACCACCATAAAAGCCATCCCTGACCTCCAATTCGTGCTCATAAATCAAAATGGGGCGATAGGAACGCAAGGAAAAAAAATAGGCATTTGCCTAAAATCCGGTCTCTAGTTGTAACAAACGGGATATATTCTCCACACACGCAGGATTGCGAGGTCCGAAATAGAATGGACGGCTTTATTCCAGATAGGATGCCGAAATGCCTCGTTGTGGGGAAGGCGAGCTAGATTAGGGAGAAATAATTTGAGTAAACCTGGTCCTGCCGCCTAGTTACGGGGCATACCACACACCCAGACACACGTTTGGTAGTTGTCGAAGACACTCTGGAGGTTAGGAACCGTCCGAAGCCAGAGTGGGGTGCTCTAGGGGGTCATTAAAAAGGAGAATTAAATTATTTTATAAAGATTTTTTTATAAAGATAAAGGATTACCCCTGACATGTTGGAAGTTTTGCGCAGAAGCGGCTGGGTGTATTGTGGTTGTAAGGAACTGGTCGCGGCCTGTTGAGTAGGCTGAACATGCCGCGATACGAAAAAACGGCTGCGGCTTAGCTCAGCTAATTTTGGGTATGCAAAGCAAAAGCTTGGCTTAGTCTGTTTGAGTCTTGGTTTAGCTTGGTTAACCTTCGATGTAGCTGTATTGCCGACCGCAGCTCAACGCCGTTCGGTCCCGTGCAACGCTCAAAGAAGGAGGTCCGCTTCGCTTTCACTCGGGGCGAACGCGTTGTTCCTCATCGCCGGGCGCAAGATGAGTCATGTAGCCCGAGACGATTCATTGACGCATGCATGAGAGGCTGCGGGGGTGGTCGGCTGCCGATCAGCTGAGGGCCCGCAACCGCGCGCCGCTCAGCTGATCAGTTGAGCAGAACGACTAAAACGGGGCCTTGTGCGCAGCGCCGAAAGCTGGCCCGGCGAACCAAGCGATTCGCTTCGAGGGGCGTGTCGCAGGGAGTGTGTCTGAGGTCAAAAGGTGAATTTGCGCATCCGCGGCGAAACCGCTGGACGAAAGTAGTAAAGCTTTGCTTCAAAAAAAGTTGGGTGTACTGCCTGTTACTTCCACATTAGGGGCACCTATAGGATCAGTAGGGTGCCCAGGAGTTGCAAATACAGTATGGCCTCACACTACCGCTAAGTGGTGAAATCAAGGATTAAATTGAGATTTTTGCTACTTGTCAGGAGCTAAGACGACCCAGCGCTACATATACGGTGTTATGTTTGCATAAGTGGCACGCACATACGCAGAAAAAGCAACCTACGACTTTTAACAGCCAAGCTGTTGGCGCTGGCGGTAATGTGTGCGGTGTGCAGCGTCATCATAAATCCCAATGTCATAGTTACTCCCGCCGTTTACCGCGCCCGTGTACACGCGCTTCACGAGGAGTGCCCGACGTCGTCCAAGCTTGTACGTGGCGCTAACAAAAAATTCCAAGAAAACAGTTCACGTGCGCCCGCGCCTCAAGGGGGAAGCACAAGACGGCTCGCGCTACAGACGCCCAGTTCGCGAAGCCGGTTGCACCGGCTCTAGCGGGTGCTGACGCGTTTCACTTTGGAAAAAATGTGAAACCATGCGGACAAAACGATGCGGCTCGCCAGCTATGCATGAAGAAGACGACGATATAGATGAATATAACGATGAGTACTACTACACGGGGAAAAGCGATGACGAAACATGTAAATAAACAATTTCAAACCTAATTCCATGCGTGGTGGTGTGTCCTTCAGTGCTTACATAGAAATAAATAGTCCAACTGCGCTATGGTTCAAGCCTTGCGTGACTTAGTGCAAGCTCCGCCAATTTTTTGTCCGTTAAATCTTATTTTCTCCCAGCTGACAAAAACACGTTTGGTTCATTGAAAGCACTCCTTTGTGGCAACGACGAAGACCCCAATTTTAACGCACATTTTCAGGGATTAAGTTAGGTATTGAGGAAAGCAGATGAATCCGTAGTGACTCACCAGGTACCTTTTCGTCGTGTCCTTTTGGCGTCACCGTGACACGTTTGTGTGATTGGTGGGAGCCAACCAAAGCCACCGCTAACAAACCTGATTGTACAACTCTAGTGGCGTTTGACCTTACCACATGAATGCTTATCTGCAGTTAACACACCTGTAACTCTGTTTATAGTATTCCCGCTATTACGTCACTGCTGATGTCGTGTAGAGCACAATTTGAAAAATTGTAAACATTTATTTCGTTCTTTGCGGTTAAAGGGACCTTGCAACAATTTCGACAAACGCTTTCATTCTTTCCTTTGCGTCTGGAACCAGTGCGAAAGCTACAGTTATCACCAGCATGGAGCGGAAATGCGTGATTTGCTCGTCGCAGCAGATACCCCTTCCGTTTCTGCTTTGTTTTTGTGGCTTTATTTTTGAATTTACTATCGAAAAGCGTTCATTGTTGCAATTGAAGGAAAACCGGCCAACAGCCGCTACATGGCCTCAGTGACGTTATTCGGGCCGTAGAAGAACGACAAGACCGAGAAAGAGAGAAAAATCTTTTGAGCAAGTTTCCAAGTTATCTGATGGGCAGAGAGCAGTAATTTTTGCCTAAGGTACTTTGCGACCCCCTAATCTAAGTACTGGGTGTGTTGGGTGACTACGTTCTGCAAGCATTTAAGATTTCAAAAATAAAAAAAAAAGTTGAAAAAAGTGTTGCAGGGTCTCTTTAATAAAACTTCCTTTGTGCCTGAAATGGGGTTGAGCGAGTCACCAGAGCCTCGTTCTTTCAAATTAAACAATGTATTCTGTCTTCATGTCCTAAGTACATGCACGTTCATGTTTGTGAGCATGTTCGGGTGGCGTAGGTGGGCTTTTCTTTGTTTCCTAAATGTTACCGATTGTACATTATGTGGGGCATTTCTATATTTCTATTCATATTTTCTTTGTGTTCCTCAGTAGCTTGAGCAGAGCAAATCTGGTGCTCGCTGAATCGGATCTCTTTCTCGCCACTATAACTTCACTGCAGCACACGACTGTGCGTAGGAGCAGCAAGCCGTCGGGGGCGAAAGTGATCGTCGTCTTGCTCAGACGAACAGGTGCCGCGTAGGGGCCCTCCTCACACTCAACTCTCTCCGGAGCGTCACGTGCGGCACACGGAAGAGCGGAGTGTCGCCGCACTGGGCTACCGTCATCAGAAAATCTGAGAATCTCGGGCCCGGGGTTCACGAACCCGAGGCGCAGAGGAGCGTCCGCGACGTCTTCACGGAAGTCGTTCCCAACTATAGGTCGGGCCCTCAGGTTGCCTCTGAAAGCCACTATCGTTCGCTTGCTCTCTCCACTTCTCGTAGGGGAGCTCGGCGCGTGGAGACCGTACCCAAAGAGGACTCCGTGGTTCTGGTCCCGTGCGGAGAGTCTGCGCCACGCAACGGTGCCGCCGGAAACGGCGGTGGCAGCCGGTCTCTATTTCGAGACGCGGGACGAGCTACGACACGCTCTCCTCTCGCCGCCCAGTGCGGCTGTTGTTATTGTCGTTGTTTGGTAGCTTACCCTTTTGTCTTCTCCCACGTTTGGCCCGCATTGTCGCGTGCTGTGCAGTAATTCCTCATTTTTTACATCGTCATTGAACTAGAACCAGCAATGCCAGCTAACAAGTCGTGGTTCTTGCTTAATTTTTATAGTTCTATGCCTAGGATTCGGGATTTCGTGGCGCCCTCGCGCGTGCACGGGAAAGCGCAATGTAGGAAAACCAGCACTCTTAATAAAAAAGGTCGTGAAAGGTAGTAACGGTCGTATTTACTAACTCTTCACGAACCTTACTAACCGCGGTATGGTACGTATAGGAACTGCAGGGTTAGGAAATTAACTGGGTATAGGAAGTAGTTTACACTAGAATAAGGTCGGGCTTATGACTAGGTTATGCATGGCCAGTTAGCAAGCGCAAATAGCTCAGAAGGGTGTTATCGCTAGAAATTTACTAGTGAAGGTAGTGGTGCTTACTGCCTGCTTCAGTTTGTACCCCGACTAGTGCTGCATTTACTACCTTCAGTTACTAAGTACCTAGAGTATACTGGGACGAGTACCTTGTTAGTTTTCCGTTAGTGAACGCCACAACCTTTTTTAAAGTCTGAGCTTACAAAGACCAAGTATCGCCAAAGCAAACGCATATCGCCGCTCGCATGGAAGCTACGTGTCTTTGTGAATGTATGCGCCGTAGTGCGCGACGTAGAGCGTGCGCCCGATAAGGCGCCCAAGCGCGCGGCGTTGGCAAATAAATGTCGAAGTGTGTTCAGAACATCCAAAGCCGTTCAAAGCATCACTGGACCTCACGTTAACACGTCTCCTAACTTAGGTGTTCATTTGGGGTGGATTAGTTATCGTTAATATGCACCATTTTCAATATCATAAAGTCAGTATAAATGTGTGTGCATGTGGGTACGTGGCTTGGGGATGAACGCCGTAAACGCCCAAGAGAAATAAAATTCTTGGTACCTTTCGCCTAATTTTGTGTCACCTCTATGCCGTGTGCTTCGCTGGTCATCCACTTTCGCATGGCCGTAATGGCGATTTTTTTTTTTTTTTGTACACAGGCACCGTTCCTTCTCAGCCCACACAAGAGTCCAAGTTACTGGCCTGGCGTCGTCCAATCGTACAGTTGGTTGGCGGTGCGCCAAGACAGCACATCGCCGATTTTTGTCGCCGATTTTTGCAGTGGTACATCGTGTTTTTGTGAAGTTTATTTTTATCTTGTTACTGAAAAACAAACAAACGCTTACGTTGCCTGTTCTATTTGTGCCAGTACAACGCGGATTTGCGGCGGACTGGTGTTTGCCCGGTTGCAGGTACAAGTGTAGTCAAAGGACGAGTGAGCCCTCAAGAACCGAAAAGAGGTCAGTACTGTATACCTTCGGGGCTTTATTTGCCTGAAGATTGACGAATTCCTGGTGTTATTGATTTATTTATTTTATTGCGTTTCCGCGTGTACCGATTATCATTGTCTATCAATGTGTCTCCGGCTTCGCCTCAGCGGGCAGAAGAACGTGTCTTCCTCCGTTTTTGCGCATAAAAAAGGGGCTAATTTGAAGCCAGGCAAGTATTTCAACGCGTTCTCAACACGTTCTCCCCGGTTCTTAACAGGTTACGAGGCTAGGTTAGTTTTTCAGACGCAGCGCAGGGGAGGCAACGTACGGACACTTATGTGCCGCCTTCTTTTCGTCGGATATGGTTCCCGCGCTGTCAGCGCATTCTGACACATGACGACTTTCTTTTCTCTAAATTCCGCATTGTTTATCATGACGGCGTTTTATTAGACAAGTTGATACCTAATCAAGAAGGAAACAGCGCCGAGGGCAGAAACGAGGCAAGAAGGGGACAAGGGAGCGAAAAACCGCGGGGTTTATTTCCAAACACACCCTTAAAAATGCTGCTGAGCAGAGATGGTATCACAAGGCTGTTCGCTAGTCGCTCCGCTCTTTCTTCTCAAAATGCCGTGCCCTGACCCAAGCCTGGAATGGTGAGCACTTGCTATGTTTTCTCCGGACTGTCGCCGCTGGCCTTCCCGCCTCCGTGTCGACGACAGGCGAAATAAAGAAGGATCCTTATCGCCAGAAACTAGGTGGAAAAGCGCCCTGGGTAACTGAAGCACCGCAGGCAGCGAGGACGCCGTGAAAAAAAAAAAAAAAAAGAACGAACGGCTAGTTGGAACGGACCACGCGCAGTGGCAGCAGCGCGCTACGCGTTAATTTTTACGGCGACGCGTCTCCGGCGACAAACCAAGCGTAGACCAACAATTTTCAACGTATTAAAAAAAATCACGATAAAATAAAAGGAGGTCCTTAGGCATGCATATTTGGACATAAGACGACTTATATTGCCCCTAAAAGGTGTCTTCCAAGCAGGGCATTTGTGTGTAGAGGTAAAGCCTACTTCAAAGTGATCGATACAAGCTTGGTATTTCTAAGCTGGCTTCTCCACATTGTCGGTTATACAGTGAAGCATGACCATCTACAGAGGGGGAAGGGGGGTAACGGCAGCACCACTTCACGCTTCATCCCAACGACGCCGCTTCTTTCTAACACCAATTGAATAGTGTTGCTCTTTCTCGATTCGTGTACCCTCCTCGCCACGCGCGGCGTCTCTCCCCCTCCGCTCTGACATTGTGCAATGCCGTGCGCTCTTCGGCGGCCAGCTGTGCGGCGCTCTAAGGATGTCGTTGTCTCTACCCACCAATCGTGTGTATTCTCAGTCCGTGGCGCAGAGATCGCGCTACTGTCCTTATTTTTCAACCGAATGATGATATGTGGGAACCTTTTCCCTGGTGTGTTGGTAGTGCGTATAAACCTTCCATTCAGAGCTATACTTGTTGCTCCAGCTGTTTTTTTTTTAATTTTTCCTTTTCGAAACTGCACGGCCTCCGTATGCTCAAAGTGGCTTCAGAAAAGAAACAGCAAAAAATTGGTACCAAAGTGCTGGCGCGAAAATGGAAACATGCTGGTGTTGGACAAACTATATAATTCGCGCATAAAACTAGAAAACAAAGGAAGAAGCATCTCAGTACATGTACTAAGTAAAAGGTATATACATGGCTTCCATACGGAGTTTGTTGTGAGCCCTTATACATTAGGGAGTCCGGGGGAAGTTCAGAATGTACGAGAGGGGGACTTTTGGTGCGATCCGTAGACTCATGCTCGAAGGCTGCCGGACCATTGCATGGCCTCCTTTAGCCGCTGAAATAAATCAGAGAAAGCCATGACGGAAAACACGCGTTCGCTTGGGCGCAAGCCAACGAGGAGCATTCGGTTCTCTTTGGGCACTCGGATTGCGCTGTTTCGCAAACCTTTGAAGGGCTAACCGGACACAGTTTCCTCCCGTTGACAGAAGCTCTGCGCAAGCGCTTTCTGGGTACGTTACTTAATGGCTAATAAAACCTCGTTTCACCGGCCACGGTGGCTCAATAGCTGAGCGGTTGTGCTGCTGAGCCCCAAAACGTGGTTTAAGTCCCGGCCGCGGTGGCCTGAGCGGTTGTGCTGCTGAGCCCCTCTTTTCAAATGGAGGCGAAAAGCGAAAACACCGTGTGCCGAGATTTGCGCGCACGTTAAAGATCACGGCCCAAATTAATCCGGAGCACTCGACTACGGCGTGCCTCATAGCCCGGGTGTTGATTCGGCGCGCTAAACCCGCGTAATTTTTTAAAATAAAACCTTTTTTCCTCGTCACTTAAGGATCACGGTTCATGTAGGACATGCACGGTCACTTTAAATCCTAGCTTCGCTAGCATTCCCTTGCACGGAAGAAACCGGAAACCGTTGATGAGCTCATATAGTGTTTAATTTTTGTTGCTACACATTTTTAGTAAAAGGGGTGAAAGTTGAATGAATCAGACTTCTTGCGAGCTTTTATGTGCCTTAAGGGGCCTCTGCAGCACTTCCGATAAACGCTTTCACTTTTACTTCGCGTCTGGAAGCACTGTGAAAGCTACAGTTGTCGCGTATTTGCTAGTCGCAGCATATGCGCCTTCCGTTTCATTTTTTTAAATGGAATTTTGAAGTGGCTATCGAATGCATTTATTGTTGCAACTGAAACGAAGCCGATACACCGCTGTAATGACGTAACTCGAGCGCTCGAAGAACGCTGAGACAGGGAAAGAGAGAAAATTCTTCTGAGCAAGTTTTTAAGTTACCTGATGGTAATTTTTGGCCAAGGTACTTCATGACCCCGTATTCTATGTGGAGTACTGAGTGTGTTTGTTGACTACGTTCTGGAAGCATTTAGGATATAAAAAGAAATGTCGAAAAAAGTGTTGCACGGTCGCTTTAATTGACGGCCACTAGACAACGCAATGGTAATAAAAAGCGTTATTTGTAAAAATTCATTCAACAAATTTTTAGTTCCTTCTTTTAAGGTCATATATCGTTAATACGGACCCCGTAAATATCTATACCCCGCAGTACGGACGATATTTTCGGCGACCGGTCTGTCGCCGTGCAATTTTGTCCCGTTAACATAGAAACCCGCAGTCCGGACTATGGATGGCCATTTTAGGGACGAAACGGGTAAATACAGTTATTTTTCTCTCGTTATTGTGGACATGGGTCCACAAAGCAAAAAATAGAAAGAATGATTGGTGACCCCCCGAGCTCCCTGCACTTACCAGGAATTCACTGTTGGGCGAAGCATACAAAGCCGAAACACGGATTTATCTCGGAACGCTGTTCCTTCCAGCCCCACCGAATCAGATAGAGAACATTTGTGGTCATCGAACAACACTCTAGTGTAGTGACGACAGGGTGACGCCCTTTTCCTGTCAAACAAGGTTACCGGGCGCGGCATGCGCCGGAAAGAGCACGCCGCGCACTGAGGTTCAGCATCCTGAGGCCCCGGACGAGAAAACAGGACGATAACAGCTCGTGCCAATATTCGTCGCGCATAAAAGGCATGGCTGCACGCTTCTGTGGTTAGTTCGGCGGAAGTAGTGGCTGATGTTAAGCACAAACAGGCCGATATTTCCCCTCAGCAAAAAAAGGAAATACGACAATTCAAAAGTGAGACGCTTTCAGCATCTGTTCAATACGTGAAAGCTCTGCTATGAAAGAGGGCAATGGATGTCCTTCAACTCGCGGCCCTTCGTGAAGCTCTTCGAAACCTACGTACAAAAAACCCGGATGAAGAAGCACTGCCCTTCAGCAATTATTCTTTAATGTTTGTGTTTTTGAACTTGATGCGTTATTATGGACGACTCATATTAAGAACGATTTTTGCGGGAATGGAGGCGTCCATACTAACGAGACATGACTGGGTCTAAAAGAGAAGAACTGGGCGCGTGATACCATCCAGAGCGCCTATGTAATGTGAACTCGGGGAACGCGCATCGCCGACACCAAGGGAGACCCGGGATTTATATAAAGCGAGCGAGCATTATTTGTTACCTGGATGCAGTTTCCAAATCTGGACATGTGCCTAAAATCTGAAATTACAAGATGAAAAAACAACCCCTCCTCTCCCGGGGACAGGGATTCACGCGGAGCCTGCCCAACCCTGTGAGACCGTAAACCAATACCGCATGAAATCAGTGTCAAACCAAATGACCATCCACACTTGCCAGGCCCTCTCAGCGGCCCACCGTTGTCGTTTCGCCTGGCTTTCCAACTGCCGAAACTCAGGATCAGCTAGCCGAGCACGCGCACGTTTACGAGGAGGAGGATACACGCCCGCTCCCGTTGTTCTTTCGGGGCTGCCTGCTCTTCGGCGGAACGTACCAAGCGCGGCCTACCCGTGGCGCAGAGCGTTTTGAACTGGCGAGAAACGGCGCGCGCGGAGCGAGCTAACCTCCCTTTCGCTTCTCCGGAGGGATGGAGCACCTTTGATTGGCTAGGAGTGGGGCGTAATCCGGCCCGCCATTTGCGGTAGCGGGGAGTTTCCGGCCTCCAGCTGCGGTTGAGAAGGGAGCGGAGGTGGTGAGGAGGAAGTTTTTTCGCACGATGCCAACAGCAACACCGGCAGCGACACGAGTCAGCCAATAAAAGCTTCTCTTGAATAGCATTTTTTTTGTTAATTACTGTGGCTACAGTTGCCGATTTTTCTGGAGGCCGCTAAGGCACTAAGCGGCCGCGAAAAGTGTACGTGCATCTGCATCACACTTTAGCCTGAATTGTATCACAAGTTGTGTTATAAGTAAACTAAAATACCTCACTCACTCGCTCACTCTCTGTCTCTCTCTCACACACACACACACACACACACGCACACGCGCGCACGCATGCACGCTTACACACACACGCACACAGAGTCTGCCAAAATTTTCCAGGCGAAGCCGAAAGTGCACGGGCCGCAAAAACTTCAGTTTACAAGTTTACGTCCCGAGCGAGGAAACGGTTTACGACGGAAAGCTTGCGAAAACACCTTTCTTTCATACTGTGGCCTAGAAAATTTTCACAAAGGGTGTACATACATACATGCATATGCATGCATACATAATACATACATACATACATACATACATACATACATACATACATACATACATGCATACATACATGCATACATGCATACATGCATACATGCATACATGCATACATGCATACATGCATACATACATGCATACATGCATATGCATGCATACATGCATACATACATACATGCATACATGCATACATGCATACATACATGCATACATGCATGCATACATACATACATACATACATACATACATACATACATACATACATACATACATACATACATACATACATACAGAAATACGCATTGGCAGTCAAGCAAACCTCGGAAAGCAAAGGGGAGAATGTGGTACGTTATAGAAACAGTTGAAGAATTTTTCGAGACAGAAATAAAGTGGTGAAAAAATGCCCGCCGGGTGGCATCCGAACCCACGACCTCCAGAATACGCGTCTGGTGCGATGACCACTACGCTACCGGCGGGGCTGTTTCCCCACCACTTTATCGGGTGTTTGTGTTAAGTTATTTTTGTTTCCTGCACTTGGGTGTGGTAGCCAGCGCCACTCTGACTACTCGAAGTGAAGGGGACCTTCTTTTTAACCCCCGGGCCGTGACTCGAGGGTCTACGGCATGTCGAGAGTGGTCGACATACATACATACATACATACATACATACATACATACATACATACATACATACATACATACATACATACATACATACATACATACATACATACATACATACATACATACATACATACATACATACATACATACATACATACATACATACATACATACAAGCCAGCAGTCTAGAACTATCCGGAAAGCACAGAGGAAAGTAATTAGACTGTTTTCCGAAAATGAATATTCGCTGAAGCAGCTTATTTACTTACCTTACGTTTATTAGTCGATTATTATTCCAGCAGACAATAGTAAAGGCGTACGCCAACGCATTAGAGTATAAAAATGGCAGCATCTCCACCCCGTGGATGATGGCGAGAGTGCGGAGTACGGGGACTCTAAATGACATCCAAGTTGCGCCCCGACCATCATTCGATTTTAACCGTGAGTTGCACTTTGATTATTCCCTAAGTGAAACTGCAACTCACGGCTCAAATGGAATTTCGCTTGATTTTCTCTTGATGGTGGTGTGTGCACGGATGGACGCGGACGGACATTGGTAGGTCCTAAGGTACTCCGCACCGTTACAGGCGAGGGGGTAAGACGTTTGACTCTCGGGTACTAAGTCCATGCATTAAAGAAAAAAAAAAGTCATGGTGGTAGCCCAATGGGTAAGACATCTGACACTAACTCTGTCTTGTCTACCAGTCACGGGCTCGAATCCTGCCGGTGCCTGTGTGACTTTTTGCGATTGTAAATGCTATGCGCACGGACGCGGACGGACATTGTGTGGTCCTAGGTATACTCAGCACCTAATATAGCGGGCCGTCGCCCTTTTTAGTCAAACGGGTGCCTTTCTTATTATTCGCAACAGACGATGACGTACCATTTGGAACCGTAGAAATGTACGTGTGTGTGTCGATTGCTTAGGTTACCGTTCACGAACTGTGACGTAGAAGAATTGATTGGAATTCACGCATTCACTAGTTACCCCGTCAATGCAATTTCAATGTTCCGAATAATACGTTTATTTATAAACGTTTATTTTCTTTATCTTATTTGCATCTAATGACAACTTATATTTATTTGCAAACACAGGAACGCTTCTGTTAACATTCCTATGGGACTGACTACTTCATCACCCACGGGCTTAAAAACCATCGGGCACCGATGCGAATAATATTGCAGATCCGTGAATATGCTCCAAGTGGCTTAGTTTGCTTATTTTAGAGATATGTCACTTCTCTACTGAAATAATAAAAAAAAGAAAACTCTCGCTGATGATGATTGATGATCGCTATTGGTTCCCCCTTTGTAGCGGGGTGATGACATGTCATCTTACCAAAAAAGACTAATATACATATGTTTTATACTCTTGGTTTAATACTAGCGCTGCTTAGGGCAGGCACAACAAGCTTATTAGGCACAAAATACTTTTTTTTCTGCTACAGGTGGTAACTGTCCTAGGCAATATTCCCCTCTCTGCTTTTCGTCCACCAGCATTCTAATCTTCTTTTCGTCCCCTCGACAGCATTGAAGTTAACTTCTTCTCTGCTACCCTTAAATCCTAGGGCTTCTGGAAGCCCAATATTCCCTTCATGTAGATATTGCTAGACAGCTAGCGCCATCTAGTGTAAACTAGATAATACAAAGTGTGTTTCTTGTTTACTTTTTATTTCAGTAAAGAATTGATATATTTCCAAAAGAAGCAAACAGTGCCGTTAGGAACATTTTCATGTGTCCGTAAAAAAAAATTTGTATCGCTACACGATGCTTTTTAAGCCCGTTTGTCATGAATTTGTGGGTCCCACAGGAATGTGATCACGTGAGTCCCATTTAAGCATTGCCGTTTGTACCTTGACTGCTTCGAAATCTCTTCGCGAAGTGAAATTGTAGATGTCCCCTGCCTGCGCGACGAAAGCTGGCCTAAAAATAAATTCGCAACTGCATTTGTGTATTCAAAAAATAAAAATTCTTTGAGAATTGATCCTGCGAAGAATACGCTACGTTTCGTCAGTCGACTGTATACAGCCTTATTAAGCTGATCACACGAAGAACTGGCAGGCAAGTAGCTTCCCATCAGACTAGAAATAATTTTAAAACTGATTGGTACAAATTGTCTAATTACGTTTTTGACAAGCCTTACCGGCTAAGCGGGAGAAATTTCTATCTGAGCGGTCGACTGTGATGCTATAACACAGCTGCGGCGACATACTCCATCTATAAGGTGCACTGCTGTGAGGAATTTGTGGCATACATATTTAAAAGGTCATGGGTGAAGCTCGGATGAGTACAGTTTGGATGGGGCTGCAAAAGCGATCGCTCCTCACGTCCCTCTTGCGAAGCTCTCACAACAAACCGGCCCTTCTTTATACGTATTCTGACTGCACTAGAATTCAATATTAGCGTGTGCCGCGTACTAGGACGAGGGACAGTGGGAAAAGACAAACCATGCGATGCTGCACGAACGAGCAGCTGGTTTATTGAAAGCTTGATCGCCATTTATGGGCACGCGATGGTAAGCGTGCTTTCATTTTAGAAGTGATTAAACATGTCTTCGTGGGCATCCATTTCAAAACGAATGCATGCTCACCATCGCATGCTTATAAATGACGATCAAACTTTCAATAAACCAGTTGCTAGTTCGCGCATCATCGCATGGTTTGTCTTTTTCCTCTGTCCCTGTCCCTCGTCCAAGTATGCAGCGGACGCTTATATAGAATTCTAGACTATATAAACCAGCCCCTAAACAAGCCTTTGTTGACTGTACTAGTTATGTCTAAAGGCACTCCTCGTACTAAGCTAGGTACTAACTTCCCTTTCTTGAAGACATTAGATATAGCTTTGATGAGCCAATTTCGCACACGGATACTCAAACGGCCGGATCCGCTTCTGGCACAAAGTTCTGCAGCAACTAAAGGCTAAGCGATGTATGCCGCATTGTTGCCATCGGGCTACAGCTTACACGAAATTTGTCAAACACTGACTAAGCTGGCTCGTGCCTCGCATTCCGCTGCGCCGTTATCTGAGAGTTCTGGTGCCACACACGCCCCTTCCGATGAGCCAGGGGCGCAACGTCAGGAGGGCTAACCTTCAAGGCGCCAACGTTGCCGCTCACGGCTTTTGCCCTCGCTTTCGGGGTTCGTGTCACTGTCGCGTGCCTTCCGGGCGGACCATCCGACGTTACCGCGGCTCCTCTCGAACAATCCGGTCGGCGCTATAACGCCGCAAGCGCTGCCGCCCAGCGCAACGCACCGCCGCCCCCTTTCTCCCGCAGACTCGTCTGACACCTGGCCGCGGCGCCTTCGTTCGCGCGAGCGGCCGACAAAACGGCTTTCTGACGCCTCGGCGCCAGTGAGTGAACCGAGCAAGGAGAAAGGAAGAAAGCACCGCCGGGCCGAACACGCACGCACCGACAGACGCGGGCCTCCCCACAGCGCGCGTGCCCTGGCAATTTGATATACGGGCCCCGCCCCCACCGCCGCTCTCGTTCGGCTGCTGCCGGCGTCAAAGAGCAGTAGGCCGTTTCCCACTTCCGCGGCACCAGCGCGTCCGAGGCCGACGCCACCGACGCTCCGGCAGCAGCACGCGCACACCCTCGCGTGGCGTCGTCCACATGCGGCTGCGCCGGCGTCCAGCGACGACTAGGGCGCCTCTGGGCGCTGCACCCTCTTCCCGCGTCGTACTGCTCCCCTGGAAGGACGAATCTCGCGGCGATAACGGCGCCGGTGCGAAGCGAGCGGTGCGGCTGATTGGTGCCACCCGAGAGACAACACCACCCCGGGGAAGTCGGAGTCCTTCGCGGAGAAGCCGGGGCCTCGTCAGCTGGCGTTCCGCCGACCGAGCCCCAGGGGCAGGCTGCAGTTGGGCCAAACGAGGGGACCCTTATAAGGACTCGGCGACACTTATAGCAGCAGCGGCGGCAGCAGGAGCACGCGGCGCGGCCGCAGCCAGCGGTAGCTGCGCGGCTGCTGTACCGCCGCTTCGCCGCACGGCTGCCCGAGGCGCTGCTGCTGCTGCTGCTGGGAGTCCCTTCTTCGCCCGCGGTTCCTCGCCGTCGCCGCCGCCCCGGAGGACAACCCCGCAGGCGCAGCCGGAGCTTTTTTTAGGCGGAGCGAGGAAGACGGTTTCGCCAGCATCATCCCGTCGTCGTCATCTGCTCGCTCGCAGCGCCGGTCGCCGCAACGAGCGAGCGTGCGAACCTCTTCCATCCCGCCGTGTGCGCATCTTGAGCCTCCCTCGCGGAGTGGCCGCTGCCCACTCCTCGCGGTGCCGTCGATGTGACTCGTGTGACTCCAGTGCCGAGGCTGAATTTCACTGAACCGGAGCAGCCCTCGCTCGGTGTCGCCTAGGGCTCGCCGAACATCCGTGCGGAGTTTCTTTTGAGACTCGTGAACCGTGTGAAGTGCGTGAGTGAGTCGGGAAAGTGTGCAACCGACGTGCCTCTCAGTGTCGACTGCGTCGCAGCGCCCCGTCGGCCCCTGGAATACACACCTTCGGGGTTTGTGGGCGTGTGCTCCTCCCCAAAGGCCACCTGTGACCGCGAAGACTAATTCGTAATTTTAGTTAATTTCTTTACGCCAAGTCATCTTGCACCGACGCTTCATACTGTCAACGCGTCCCTGCTAAGTTTCTTTTTGTTTTGTTTTGTTTGTGCGTGTCCGTCGGTGTGTCCACGTTTCTTCTTTTTTCTTCATCGTTATTTTTGTGCAATCTTCGGCCTGCCTGTGGATTGGTGTACCTCGGACAACGGGCCTGGAATAACACCGTGTACAGCAGCGTCGCCTCAGCTGGCCTCCTCTATTCGTGTCCCTCGTTCCTTCCTTTCAAGAAGCGCGAGGAAGAGAGAAGCGCGGTGTCAAAGCGGCAGACGACCCTCGTCGTGCCGTGTTTCCTGCTTCTTTTAAAGTGGTGCGCTTTCGCGACTGACTCCTCTCTCCTCTGCTTGCCCGCTGTTTGTTTCTTCTGTGTCAAGTGCAGTTATTCCGGCTCTCGGCAAACTCCCATGAAGTCGCACCGCTCCGCGGCGTCAGCGCCTGCGAAAGTGAAAGCTGTTACGCACGACTCGACGCGGGGCTGTCCGCATGTCTCATGCCCTTCGCCGGCGTGCTCCGCGGCCACCACTGCGGGGCTCCGTGATGGTTTAAACTACAGCAAATAAACGCGGATCTTCACAAGTTGGAGGATTATGCTTAATTATGCGTGCTGCAAATACGTGGTGACGAGAGTGACCCTGTACCACAGTGCCCTGGTAGACCTGTCTCGAAGCCGCTCGGTGCACGCGGTGGAACACGAGCCCTGTTGCCCAGACCCGCAGTTCATATCGGCGCACGACTGCAAGGCGGTTCATCACGGTTTTTGCTCGCCGCTGCTCAAATTGCCAGTCTTTCTCGGTGGGGAGGTCCGCCTCGTCCGCCACCACCATGGCGCCGCAGCCTCCCAGGCCTCAGTCGGCGGCGTCGGCTGCGTCCGACTTGAGCATCGACGGACTCGACCCCGTGGAGCTCCTGGCCGTCGACCTCGAGGGCAAGCTCGAAGCCTTGGTCAACTCGTTTGTTGCGCAAGATAAAGTGAGATCAGCCGCGAGGAAGTCTAAGACAGCCGCCATGACTTCGTCCTCAGGCACGAAGAGGCTGGCTTCCAGCCAATCTTCAAGCGGAGCGGGTTCTTCGAACATAGTGCAGTCGTACGCCAGTAAGCAAGAGACAAAATCGTCTCCCCTCACGGACGACGTCAGTAAGAAGAGGGTGAAAGGCAGTTGTTCGGAAATCAAGGTGGGTAGCGACAGAGCTGGCGGTGGGGAAGCAGCGACGAAGAAGGTCGGAACAGTCACGGGGCCTTCCGAAACGAAAATGACTGCTAAGAAAGATGCTACCGCTAGCGGAAAGCCATCAGTAACAAAAGCCCAGGAAACGCAGTCAGCGGCGAGAGATGCCCCAAGTATAAAAACGCCAAAATCAACCCCGACGTACAACTCGCACTCAGATGACGCAGCACTCAGCAAGAAAAGCGTCAAGCCATCGCCTAAAACGCGGTCCGCCCTCACTGTCGATGGCCACGAACACAGTCCGTCTTCGGATGCATCGACGGAAAGCGACAAAGCCGAGAAATCGCGCTCCCCGACGCCTCCTGGACAAAGACACGTGTTCAAAGTGTCTCCGCCCAGCAAGGTGTCTCTAGTCACGGGTACTCCTAAGCCCTCGGCGCCGTCGCCGACGTTCAGTACTACTTACGTTCCTTCCGCGCCGACCGCCAAAGTCACCACCACGTCGCCTGTCGATAATGTCGCTCTCAAGGATTCGCCGTCGCCCAAAGCTCCCAACGCGAAAGACAACGCGAAAGAGCTGGCTCGTATCTCCAATTTCACGAGCAGCGCCAAAGAGCTTCCCACCAAAGCTTCTAGTCAGCCAGCTGCACTCTCAGACCGCGATGAGACGACCAAGCAAAGCCTGAAGTCATCACAGCCATCCCCGTCGGCTTCGACGACGTCCAGGCCCGTGATCGCCGTGAAACCCGTGAGCAGCAACAGGTACTCGACGACGACGACGTCTTCGGCCGTGGACTACGCCAAGTCCCGCTTCCAGGGTCTCCCCGAGCCCAAGCAGTTCGAGGAACTACTCTTCAAGCAGAAGCCCTGCAAGAACGGTCACGTCGTGAATGATGCCAAGAGCCGGTGGGAGTCGTTGACCTCCCCCACTCCGTCCTCGGAACAGCTCTGGCCCAACATCGTCGTCGGCAGCGGAGGCAGGAGCAGCGCGCCGGTCGCGATCCCGGGAAGCGCGGGCCACGAACTGGGCGTCGCGGACCTGGATTCGCCGCTCTCCACATCGCCGCGGCGACTCAACTCTCCCGAGGCGCTGTTCCTGGAGGCGAGCTCGCCGCCCAGCATTCCGCACCCGCGGCTCACGTCGTCGCAGAAGCAGCACATACGCGAGCGCTCGCTGTCGCCCACCGAGCGCACGCACATGCACGTGCCCGTGCGGCCGTTCCTCACCAAGGGCTCGGTGGCCGAACGCGTGCTGCTCTTCGAGCGCTGCCCCGAGCGCACCAGCGTGGACCGCGCGGCGCCGGCGTTCGTCAAGGGAAAGCAGACGGTCTTCAGCAGCTGGAAGCAGCATGCCGCCTCCGACGCCCACTCGGGATCACAGGTAGGTGGTGATGGTGGTGCTCACCGCGATGTAGAACCCGCATTGCGCGTTTTGTTTTCTACCAATAGCTAGAATTAGTGTACATAATTTGCCAGAGCAATAACGGCGGCTGTGATGTATGCACGATGTAGCGGAGTCGCCAACGGTTCGTTCTCAAAAAATATTTTCTATGGTTCATTCTATAATGCATCCCTGAAGTTCAGAGTGCTCGGGCTTCACGCAGCACTAGTGAGGTTCCTAGAAGCTGCAAGTTCGTGCGACTTGACTATATTTTGCAGCGTGGTCCTGCGCCATCTTTCAGGCTCCACTTGCCTCTCATAAGGATAATTCTTTAGCAGATAGACTGATAAGTCTACGCGTACCACAGTGAACTGGAAGCGCCGTAACCGTGCCCCTCTCTGCGGGCTAACATAAGACGCTAAAACCGGCGTTTGGGCAGGGCTGAAACACCGGTTTGCGCCGTGCGCTTTCTCGTGTACTACGTCCCGTCCGCACGAGTCTCATTCCCGCCTTCGCCATCATGGTCACTGTTGTTGTTAATGTTATTTTGTTAATGGCGATCATACTCGTCATTTCCATTGTCACCGTCATCACACTCATCATCATCAACATAACGATCATCATAATAAGCCTCGTATGTTCGCTGCAGGACGAATTCCTCTTTCAATGATTTCCAATCCTCCAAATCCTGCATCAGCCGAGTTTCCTCTTCCCCTGAATTCTGTTCTCTTATTACCGTCCCAAGCAAATGGTATATTTATCTTTGTGACTATAGCTTCGTTCAAACGTAGCCCAGTACTTTCTTACGTAGTGAGAAAGCCCTGCTGTCAGTCATATTCAGCTGAATAAGCGACACGTTCAGCTGTAACGTGGTTATTTACTCTGCAAGACGTGAGCAAAACAAAAAGGGAATACCAGCTTGCTCAGCTAGACACATTACTTCAATTCGTTGCTCCTCCCTCAATGGGCTGTTTGCCGTGTTCCAAATTCTTTTCTTCCAAGTCCGGCGAGTCTGGGATCTGGTGGTGTTCCTTTCCAGCTCCCATCTTGTTTTCTTTTTTTCTTCGCATTGCGCCCCGTCTGACGCGCTGTGCTTAACCAATGAGTAGAGATAACGTAATCTTGACTGCATCTATGCATTTATAATTTATTTCCTCTACCATCGGTACGATCCCCCTCTTTAACAAAGGGTGCGTTTCAAGAAAGAGGATATTTTAACATGGAAATGCTTCAATATTCAAACATCTCGACAATGAAACGGAGGGGGTTTAAAACAAAACAAAAAAAACACGCTACTTACGATGCGCGCTCGTGAGTCCGGCCATAGGATATGCATTTCACCGCTCATCGAATGCGCGCTCTAATCCGTGCCGCTATTCCGATCAGCCCCGAATCGGTCGCGCCCCTCTTCGGGACCTTCGGCGCTCGTCGTCGGCTGCAGGAGCACCCACAATAGACTGCAATCGGCGCGCCTCGCAAATATCCCGGAATTCCTGAATTCACTCCAGCCGAGATGGCGCGTTCCGGCGGGCTCGCCACGCCTGCATATTATTTATTTTCGTTGCCCCCATTTCACGCACGATAAGCGCGCGCGGCGGCGATGAAAGAGCCGGTTTTCCGCCCCGTGCACCTCGGCCGCAGCGCGTATGCTGAATGCCGTCATTGTATTCCGGAGTCGGTGTACACCCTCTCCGCCGCGCGTAGATTCGCTGGGTGAAAACAAGACTGGTTTGTCCTGGGCAAAAAGGCGGGGTGTTGAGTTGTTTGAGACGCAACTGGCTCGCAAGTGAATGTCGAGCGTCATTTGAGCTACGCGCGAAATTTGATTACCAAATGGGATGTCGAACGCTTTTATTTCTCGGTTTTCCCTGAAAATCCGCAAAACACAACGTGTCTGACACGAGTCGATTCACAAAGCGTGCATGTAAAGTTATGTAGAAGGCACAACAAGGGCGAACAACATCTGGATCTTCAAGTAGCTGCAATAGCCTAACTATTTGATGTGGCGAGGATCATTACCACGGATGTCGAACTGCCATCGGAGAACTATCACGCCTATGTGCACGCATGAAGACTGAGGCGGATCAAAAAGTTAAAGCCTGAGTTTCCACTGTTGATAAGCTTCACCACAAATCACGTAGAACTAGCCGGATGGATGGTGAATTAAATCCCGGTGGTGCCTTTATTCAACGCCGGTACAAACTGCCGTCCGAAGCACGGACGCTCGCAAGTATGCGCGCCCGAGAGATATTTCCCACGAAAAGCAGCAATGCTTTTGGAAGTTTTAACGTGCAGCATAGGGCTCACAAGAACGAGCAGCGTGGCCGATGTATGTCAGTTGTGGTATAATGACAAAATATGTCTGCAGAACTGATCTCTGGTCGGATGGATGTACATAGTTGCGTTAGTGTAAAAATTCGTATGTATGCGATTCGCCTTGTTACTATGCCACTTTAAACGTCTCCTTTTTTTAAACGAGCAAAATAAAAAAGGCGAACTAAAGCAGAGTTTAAAAAAATTTAATTTTTGTGGCGAGCTACACACCTTATGAAAAAACAAATATAAAATAGACGTGTTATAGCTTAAAAGTCTTATAAGGTGTCCCTAAAGGTTGTCATGCAATCGGGTGAATGAATGTTCCCAAGAAAAAACGTCTTCGACGTATGTTATCACATTGCTCGCGCACTTAGCCGTGGTTCGACACTCGGAATCCGTTCGAATGCGGTAGAATTCAGAGGAAACAAAGCGCGGACAAAATTTATGACGGTGATCTGTCATAACCTGATCGCGTGCGATTGCCACACACACATGGACAGAACTTCCTCGATGGGATCCGCCCGCAGGTAATGCTGCCTTGTTGATCGCTTCGCGAACGAACCCATGGCTCCGGGGTTTAAGGGGAGGGAGAGCGAGGCGCCGTCTTCATTAGGAAAAAGCAAAACGCGAGGTCATCGGCCTTCAGGCCTACGCCAGCCGTTCGCAAATAGACCGCGGTGCTGACAGGCAGTAATTGGCCCCGCATCCGGAATCGCCATTAACCTAATTCGTGTACGGTTACCTGCCCCGTATCCATTAAAAGCTGCCAACAAGCACACACACGCGCGAGCGCGCCCGCCGGGATTCCAACCAACGACAACGGGTTAGCCGCAGCCCGTCTTTACGGCCTGCAGCTCAAGCTTGCGTTACACCCTTAACCAACGCCGATTTTAGCCCACTTTGGGTGATGATTCGGATAACCTCTTGCCGTTGGCTGTCGGTGAAAGTTACACCGCATCAGCCGGTTGAGAGGAAGAGGCTGCAGCCCTGTATCACTAAGTACTCGTACGTCGTAGCCCCCCTCCCTTCCAGGAAAAGAGAAACAAATCTCGTTGAGCCCAAGTCGCAGCAAGTATTTGTGTTCGAAAATGGGGGGGGGGGGGGGGGGTCTGCTGCTTCAACAGCGTTGTGCCAGGATTATACAAAGCGCGGCTGCATAATCCGTCTCCGTAGTTTGGCTAAAGAAGCGTCTGGATTCGAGCAATTGCCACTACGGATGTTTTTTTAACACGCTATTTGCAGGCACTCAGGTTAAATTGGCTGTTGATCTATTAAAATCGGTTTCTTAAAAACATTTCCGGAGTACGCAATTGAAATAAGGTAAATAATATATAATATATAGATATCTATATATATATTATCTATATCTATATCTATATCATCGTCCAGACAATAGTTTCGCCCTCTAAATTGCGGCATATTATAAACCTTACGCCATTACAAACTGAAAGAATAATTTGACGCGAGAAGCGAGGAGATGGAGCTTTTTCTGGGAGACGCTATTTAGTTCGTCGACAGCAGTACCCCCCCCCTCCTGAACAGAGTAGCAGTAGAAGTAGAAGTAGGGAGTTGGGCAGTCAGTGAAATTGCTCCCCGAAAACAAACCTAAGATGAAAACTGCAGGACAAGCAGAAGACGAGCGCTGGGCGAATGGGACAGTGTGGGACCGGCCTGTCTTTCTTGCATGTGTTTTCTGCTTTAGGGCTGTTTTTCCTTCCAAGACAAAATGATTTGATTGATTGTAGGGTTTAACGCGCCGACGCAACGCAGGCGTTCAGGCGCGCCGTAGTGGAGGGCTCCGGATTAATTTTGACCACCTGGGGATCGATCTTTAATGCTGCGCCGAAATCTCGTACACACGAGCGTTTTTGCTTTTCGCCTCCATCAGAAAAGAGGCCGTCGCGGCCGGGAATCGAACCCGCGACCTCGTGCTCAGCAGCACACCAAGACGAAATACGTAGTGCTTGAAAAAGGTCGAGGGATGCAATTTCTTGAAAAAAAGAATAAGTAGGCACCATACGCTAACAGTGTGTACCCTGCTATATCTATTAATACTTGTACCTGTTAAAAAACGCGAACTTTTCCGCTTTACCGCCCTAAAAAACTGACGATTATTCTGCAGGAACCACGTCACTCGTTTCCTTTGCATCGATGACACGTTTGGTTGTGAAAGGTCGGACAAAGGAAATGATGTGTATACAGAAATATCTATTTTTTGGTGCTTTGCTTATTCCATTTTGCTTATTCTGCGCTACCAATTTAAAACAACATGAGGTGTCTTTTCGTGGAAACACACTTTTTAAAAAACATTGCCGCGTTTGATGCTCCGACGCTTAACCTTTGCTCTGAAGCGCAGCTTATGTTGTAAAGCGGCAGTAATTTAGCCCGCTTCTGGAAGTTCAACTTGCCTCGAAATCTCAACTCTTAGAAGTTCTCGTTTTCCGTCCACATCAAAAAAGCGGTGGCGGTGGACGGCGATCAAACCCCCGCATCCTTGTGGTCAGCAGCAAATGGCTTAATTATCCACTGAGCGATGGCTGTGGATCAGACTTTTCAAGTATTTACACTTTCCAGGTGGGCGAGATTTTTAAACAAATTATGAAATGAAAAACAATTGCACACTTCGGCTGTCTGCCTTCGCGGTTGCGGAGTGGAGCACTTTTGAAACCCAATTGCTCCTATAAAGTAGCATCGAGGGAAGGGCAAAGTCGTTTCATGTCGCTTGGGAGCTTCAGAGAATGATATTTTGTTTGGTCAGCCCTGCACACTGCTTGCGCTACCAGCAGCAACATACTATTGCTACGTGGGTGCGCATTCATTTAGAGAGCGTTGATAATATTTTGATTGGTCTGGAGGGAAAACTGCTGAGAGGTACGAAGTTGTCGGTACGTCAAAGAAAAAAACTTGAATAATGGCATTGACTGCGCAGCACCAACAACGGATGGGCGAACCAACCATGTATATATATATATATATATATATATATATATATATATATATATATATATATATATATATATATATATATATATATATATCAATGACAATATATGTATAGTTAGAGATTAAAGAGAGGAGTCACAACACGGATAATGGCTGTTGGGTTTCCTGGGCGGTTATAAAAATGGCAAGCATCCAAATTAAAATCGTGGCGCTTGCTTGCTACCCGAGGTCATCGAACGTCAAATTTGGATCCAACAAATTGCGGAAACCGGATTGGTGAAGCCAGTGGGAACATGTTCTTGCTTTTACGTGATAAGTTTCAAGGTAACGCATTGTTCATCGCCAAGACGAATGCAGAGAAAGGTACATAAAGGACAAACTAATTTTATTAAAATAAAACGCTTCATTTTCCATACGTCCCAGTTATTAAGTCAAGTTGGTATGCGCCCCTGTGCACGAGGAAGGCATGCGAGCCGCAAGTGCTTTCTCTGCTTTCCCAGGGCCACTCTCGGTTTATACGGGGGTCGAACCTGTTGTCCTTTATCCCGCGTTTCTGCGGCGTTCCGCGGTGCATCGCAATCACTCATCCGGTTATACGCTTTCTCTGACCTATTTGAGACAGTGCCGCTGCAGGCATCCTTGCTCGGAAAGTGGGGGGAGGGGCGCTTCTGCTTACCGGCTACATGACCTACATACAAACAGGGCTTGCCATACATACGTCAGCGTAAGAGAATCTTCTCCAAAACTTCCCATTATGAGCTGTATAGGTAAAAAAAAAAAGTGGCAAATTCGAAAACTCCCAGCACGCAGTGAATGAAGCGGCGGTGCATAATAAATACCGCATCTAGGACAGATCCAACGCGGCCTGTTGGCTTGTTGGCTTAACCTTGCACGCCATCGTGAAGGCCCCCCCACGCATTGCGCAAGCGAGGTAACCGCTTCCCAGTGGGAGCCGCCGCCGGTTTGTGTACCGCCCACACCTAACTCGTCTCCATCCCTCAACTCCCCCGCCTTCCGGAGTTACGTGCAAAGACGCCACGGTTTACCAATGACGATGAGGTAAGAAGAAAGCGTTGTGCTGCAAGGCCATAATTTCCCAAACAACAGCGTTTAGTGAGTTGCTGAGTTTGAATACGATACCGGAGATCAAACTTTAGTGCAGATCAGGTGTAGGGATTGAGAGAGAGAGAGAGAGAGGGGGGGGGGGGGGCAGAATCACCACATCTTAGCAAATTGGTGTAGGGCCGATATAAAAAAAAATCAATAAATTTAGTAAAATACTTCGGGAAGAAGGATACGAAGAAAATCTGCATGTTGCAGCTTGACAGCGCTCCCGCGACCTTGACCACTATCATAAAATTTTTAAAGGACACAAAGCAGAGAGCTGGTTGCCCGTGCAACACTATATATCTCCTAAGACCAATGCACAATAATATTAGTCTCAAACAACATAACAATTAGCGAGACGAGCGAGAGCGAGGAGGATATGAGAGACGGATGAGAGATAGAGAGAGAGAGAGAGAGACAGAGAGAGAGAGAGAGAGAGAGAGAGCTTAGTGTTCCCAGTAGGTGGAATTCCATCCCCCCCCCCATGCGATCGCACTACTCCAAAGGAAAATAGCACGGCCTTGCCGGGGACTTCTCAGTGCAAGCAGTTTTACATAAAAAAACATTGTTCTTATCGGACGTTGAATTTAGGCTGCACCATTTATTGCAGTTTCATCGAGTGGGCTGACCAGCTGCTTGTGTACATCTGGAGTGAATTCATCGACAACTGAAAGAGGGGTACTGGTAATCAAGGAGTCAAGTGGCCGCATAATTTGTGTATGATCACTTATTGCACGCACCAAGTGCGTGTGGGTGGTGGCGATATCACCCAGTACAGATTGAAATCTGAATAACAAGTGGTAGATTTATTCAAAGAATAAAAAATGCTGGATAGTGCGGCCCGCTTATGTCGTTAGGCTATCGGTAGCCGCTGAAGCAGCGGGGGTCAAATCACTTGATCGGAGGCCGTAGTCGCATACAGACACACGCAAACCATCTACGGCTTGTAGTATGCGATGGGGCTGGATGACGCGGAGGCATTGCACCGGGATCGTCTTGTATGTTAAGCATATAGTTCAAAGAAACTAGAATTTTCGAGGTACTATCGGCGTTAAATGAAACGCGAACACGCAAATATAAACCAGACCGTGCAAACTTGAAAAATACTGTTTGTAGAGTTCATATAACGGCACGCTCTTGGTATATTTGTAAATACACATTTCCCAACTTTGTTCTTGTAACTAAGCCATGCTTTATTTTGGCTTGCATGGAAAGAAGTCGCGCTATTTGTGTGTTCAGGTTCATATTTTAGTGGTGTTCGCGTTTCATTTGACGCCGATAGTACGCAACCTGAGGGATCTACATTATATATACTAATCACGGAGCAAGAATATATAGGAGGCGAAACTGACCATTACGACAAGCGACCAGATAATGTCACAACGAAAACCGAGGCGGACTGCAAAGCTTCGTAGCTGCGACGGTGAAGGAGAGGGTAGCGGCACCTGATGGACGAAGTGATAGCGGCCGCACTTATTCCGCGGCTGAGCAGTGAAATGCCGATTGCAGCGGCCGCGCAGTTTCTCCACCCGCGGCAGATGACGCTAGCTTAACGTATGACGAGCGCTTGTGACATTATCTGGCCACGCTAGGAAGCCTAGTTTCGCCTCCTACCTTATTCCTGCTCCGTGATACTAATGCAGACAAGTGTGTGTGTGTTGGGAGGGAGGGGGGAAGGGGTTGCTGACTGACTGACTGACTGACTGACTGACTGAAAGAATGAACGAATGAATGAATGAATGAATGAATGAATGAATGAGTGAATCATCACCCAATCTAAACCGCTGGGTTGAAATTTCCTTCCAGGATGGGGAGGTTCTCAACCCTTTTTTTTTTCGAAGTTTGAGCCCTAAGGGAAATTAACACTTAAGAAGGTTAAATATGTTTTACTGCGTTCGTTGCTATAGGGAAAATAGCGGCTGTTCGTGATGTCCATTGCGCTAAGTATGGTCTCCAGACCATCACGAGGCTCGCCTTTAAAGTGGGCTCCACAGGAAGTACACTGACGTTGGGGTGAAGCTAGCAAAACATAGTTACAAGCGATCGACATTATTACTGCGTTGGCGGTTGTATTATAATTTAGGGTAACTATAATTATCTGTAATTTAAGGCAATTGTATAATTTGAGGCTCTATCTGCCCTTTGCTTGGGTGTTCGCCAAGGCTTTGTGGTGGGGCCCTAACTTTAATATCTGCAGCTATGACTAACCGACTAACATTCGCTCATCAGTCCGCCTTCTTGCTGATCATTGTCTAATTTATCGGAAAATAACTAGTAGTACATTGGGCATTAACACTCTTCAGTCCAATATTAGTCACGTTACCGAATGGGGCAAGTCGTAGAAGATGAATGTTAATACTAATAAATGTGAATGCATGCGCGTTTCTCCAACTAACTCTGCAGCACCTACCTACTTAACAACATCCGTATTCTTATAAATACCTTGGCGTGCACTTAGCATCTAACCTGTTGTGGAAACTTCACATTGATTATGTTGTTAATACCGGTAGCCGTATGTTGGGATGCCTCCGTCGCAATATATTTATATGGCTCCTAGTTCCCTAAAGTTTCTCTTTGTAAATGTATAGTTCGTTCAAAATTACAGTATACGGCTTCTGTATGGGATCCAGGTCAAGCATTACTCATTGCGGAAATAGAAGCAGTCCGAAATAATGCGTCGCGCTTCATTCTTTATAACGATCACCACACATTCAGTGTTACAGCCATGAGATTAGGCCTTCTTTACCCGTGCTCTAGCACCGGAGGAAATTATTTCGGTTGTGTCTCTTTCACAAAATACATACAAAAATCCCATTCTAAAGCAGCAGTTACTGTCTTCGTTTTCTTAAATTTCAGCACGAATTGATCACCAGTAACGTCCTATTCTGGCATAAAAAGCATTTCCGCGAGTCGTTTATCCCCAGTACTTGCGTTAGTTGGAACTGCCTTCCTCCGTCTGTTGCTGTCATAACAGATGAGACCGCTTTTCGATCTGCTGTAAGCAACCTATTGTTATGAACGTTACTGTTTTTGTTGTTATTTACATCTTGTATTGTGCGGCTACTTTTCTCTTTGTTACACAGGCATGTAACCCCCCCATCTGTAACGCTCTTTGGGCCCTGAGGGTAACTGAATGAATGAATGAATGAATGAATGAATGAATGAATGAATGAATGAATAAAATAAATAATAAATAAATAAATAAATAAATTATTACGGGCGAGGCAGATGTTGCGAGGGAACGCCAGCGTTGTATAATCGCATTATGGTTCAGTAATTGTTCGATTATTTTTTTTGCTGATCACGCAATATTTCTTAGTTCTTAAAGTTATCGCGGAATTTTTGCGTCGAAGCGGAATTTCGTGCAAACATCTAGAAACAAATTTCAAAATTCGTAAAAATTTCTCAGTTAAAAGTAACCACTGATTGAGGGAGTTTTCACAAATTTGCAATTTCTCGTATTGCGTAGAGCAATCAGATATATTTTTTGTCTAGAATTACTGATACCAATTCCTAAAAACAAATTTTAAGATTTTTGTACATTTCACTTTTACCGAGTTTAAACCCATAACACTTGGCGGAAAGGTGCGTTAAAACTATCCTGCCACTACATTCTAGGTGCGCAAGTTTGCCGTGTAGTTCGTGCATGCAGAGATCAAAGTATACGAAATATCTAAAAACAAATTTCAGAGTTTTTAGAAATTTCGCCCTTAGTGGGGTTAAATTAATAAAATCTGACTTACACGCGTTTGCATAGTGCCTCCTACGCCGTTAAAATAATGCATTGATTTTTTATTATAGATGCCCGAAAGTAAATTCCAGAATATCTGTAAATATTACTCCTGACAGCGTTAAAGAAATAGCATTTGACTGGAAGGTGTTTTCACCATTCCCAAATATCTCCAACGCCCGTGAAGCTATCGCTTCGAACTTAATACCCAATTTCATCAATTTTTTAACTTTCAATACTTATGAGCAAAATGATTGAACGTGTTTACATAAATAACCCATATCTCGAATGCCGGTGAAGTTATTGGAAGTGGTTCTTGCGTCAGAAAATTGCGGTTTAAATTGATGCGAATTTTTTTTTTAGATTTTATGAAATTTCATCCTTAAAAGGGTAAATGGGTTGATCGTTATCCTCGATAACTTGAATCGATCACAACAGAAAACTAGCCGGATTGCTTTATGTTTATGCCTAAAAAGGCGCAGACGCGAAATGTCCGTGTCGTTTATGTGCCTTTTTAAAAATATCTTCGATGTCGCTTGGGCCCATAAACTTGTCGAATTTATTTTTCAATCTAGAGACTACTCATACAAATGTCTGAAAACAAATTTCGGTGTTTATATAAATTTTACCCCTTACGCGTTTAAGTGAATTGTGGAATCCATCGCGCCTGGTCTTGAAGGTTTTATACATTGAAGGACTATTCCAGTCCCTTCTCGCTTGCGTTGGAGCCGTGAACCCCAGCACGCCCGTTCTGAACCTTTTTTCTTGCGGCCCTCAGCACGTTAAGTAAAAATCTGATTTGATTAATAATGGAGATATGGTCTTTGTCGTGCGAGCAAACCGCCGATGTATATCGCAAAAAAAAATACAAAGGCTCTTGTGCCGGTGGGCAGCGGGCTCAATTACGGAGTTTGGAGGCGTACAGCGTGTGCGTGCGCCGATGCCACACAATGTCCCAGGGCACGGCGTCGAGTCAGACGGTCGTGGGCGCGGCATGCCTCTCATCGTCGTGCATAGGTCGCCTCCACGTCCGCGAGGAGGGCGCGCACTTCCTGTGGCCAAGGTCTCGCTCGCGGGGTGCACCACATCGCCCGGATAAATAAGTGCGAGGACATCGCCGAAGCCTTCCGCGGACGCACGTGGCACCTTGCTCGTAGCCTCAGGCATCCTGTTCGGTGGTTGGAATGGAAAACGCCGGCTGTTATTTGCTCTGCGTCGCTCGCCTTCAAGGTGGGCGAGCTTGGAGGAGGCAGCACCAACGCGGGGCAACTTTGTCCTGCAGTGAAGCCGCATGTCTGGCGTTGCTTGCGCGCCCGTGGCAGATGTTGAAGTGGGCACGGGGGTCCTTATCGGCGCGCGAAGTGACGTGATGAACGAAGTACTGTGTGCCCGCCTTGTTCGCTTGATGAAGCACTTGGAAGCTTTTAAAGAGGCAATAATAATGGGAAATTTTGGTATCCAATGCGGGAAACAGTGCCGTAGACAATTCCCAGAAAAAAACTAAACTGCGCTAGCATTGGAACAGCACTACTGGGCGAGGGTAGGCAATAGACTAAGATAGACCACGCAAGGCGCTGTCCCGTGTTCTCTCTTAGGTTTCGTCTACCTTCGCGCTGTATGCGCTCCACACAGCTGAGTAGCAACTTGCCCCAAAACATATTCTTCCGCGCTACCTTTATTGAATGAACGCCCTGACATTCAAAGTTCCCTCATTCGATGCGTAATGCTGCCCCGGATTTGTGGCCTCGTGAAAAACATGAAACTGGCAGATGCCGAGGAGAGTCGTCCAGCGATAGGTCCCTGCGGAGAAGGAAGGATACATTGGCGTCTGTGGCGGGAATCCAAAAACAAGGTCGCGGAGGAGAGGATTTTGACAAGCGCCCGACTAATTAATTGCAGAATTTGAAAAAAGGAAGAGCTTCTCCTTGACAGTTTGATAAACATATGCCCCATCACTTCGCCGTGGTAACTCCAGCTCATACGGCGTTCCAAGAGAGCTTGTAGCGCTGCCATCAATTGAGTCAGCGATAACTGAAAGTCTGGAGCGTAAACGCGGACATGTACACGTACAGTGAACAACGATTTTTCAGACGTGTACGAAAATTCGGATGCCTCCGCGGCACCGCCTTGCATACCCTACTGAGCCAAGTATAACAACCGGGCCCATGACACTGAAACAAACAGCTGTTTCCTTTTTTTTTTTTCGGAGTGTTAGTCTTACGCCTAGAAACTGAGCTCGTTTTTGTCGGACTAAGCTTATAGCGCGAGGTATTCGATTCGGTAAAAGCCTACTCCATCTTTGCCAGCAGCGTGGAATAAGCTGTTGGCGTTCGCCAGCAGAATGTACGGAGTTTTGCAGCAGCCGATAATTTTGCGGCAGCCGCTGTTGGCTCCAGCGCTACATGGGGGTTCGGGCTGTGAAGTAGGCGCATGCGGTCTGGTAAAACTAAGTAGAAAATATTTGTTACTTGAGAACAAAGGTGGTAGCGCGCCACGTACTCGTACTGCGACAATTATGAAAGCGTTGCAACTGTGACTCATGTGACCAATGTTACGTTCCAGTGCTCGTCTTTACAGGTCCCAAAACTTGCAAAGGCCTCCCACTAATTGAACTAAGAGCAGCTTACATACCATAAGCGACAAAACATACGGGTCGGAGTTTACCGCTCCGAGTTCTTTATGCGTCTTTCATTTTTTTTAATCTTCGCTGTTCACATCCGTGGCGTACGTGCGCACCGCTCTGCGCGGCATATTTTCGCCGGTCTCGTGTGGTCGTGCGTCTGCCGGGACCGGCCGAGCGCAGATGCCAAACAAAGAGGCGTAATCGCCAGCGACAGGAGGGCGGCGGATGAAAGAGCAGCCGAAGTCGGGGGCGCATTGACATCTTCCGAGGAGACGTCTGCACCGGTCCGCCGCTACGGCAGTCGGCCGTGTAATTGTTTCCTGGAAGCATTCTCCCGAACGCATTCTCACCTGCGCGTAGGAGGAGGGGATAACCGTGAATTAAGCCTTGTTCAGCTCGCGGCACTCTCGAGACGATTCTAGTGCGTGCATGTTTGTCGCGGCGCACTTTTTTTCCGCATTCCCCGAGCTTCCTTTCTAACTAGCCGCGCTGCCGCACCCATGTTCGTGGGCGAGGCCGCGCTGCGACGGCCCGAAGGCTGACGAGGTGGGAACGGGAGGAGGATGAGGAGATGGGGCCATCACCTTTGATGTAAAGACAGGCCTTGCGATAGCGTTGCGAGGAAAAGCTAGCGCGTGAAAGCGCGCACTTACGAGTTGCCGAGGTCAAGTGTCGTCACGTGGTAAGCCTTAGGTAACGGCGCGACTTGGCGGTACAAAACAGCGGCCGCAAATGAGGCATCTAAGGTCTTCGTATCTCAAAATTGGCGGCTGTACGACCGTACGCGACCTTGTCTGCCGCACATTTGTGCACAGCATGTGAGCTTTGCCGCCTTGCCATGTCCGCTCATGGCATGGGAAGTATAGGGGGTAACGATGAACCAGCAGAGCGAATGACCTCATTTCGGCGACTGAACTGAAATTTGACCCCTTAAACATAATCTACAGATGTTACCAATGCTACGTGTCTTAATTCAAACTTCAGGCGAGTCTTTTTGTACTCATTGGGAAGTCCTTCACCTCTCTCTCCCCTCCCCCCCCTCCTTCCGTCCAAGAGAAAAAAAAAATCTCATTTTCGTTGTAAAACTAAGCGGAATACCAAGGAGCTGATAAACACAGAATCTGATATTCTGGAGTAAAACGAATCATTCGAGCCACGTGCCCAAATACTTTGGCATTACTCCGAACGCTTAACACACCACACGCTGCTCTCAGGAGGCAGGTAATTTGGCCTTCTCTCCAGGCGTTCTCTGCGGAGGACCCTACCTTGAAATGTGCTGGAGTGGGTGAACTCGGTTGACACGTGCAGGCAAAAAAAAAGAAAAGAAATGGTTGTGTGTATACTGTATAAACATCTTGTTCGGTATCTCCTCTGACGGATGATTCGAGTGACAGACAGACAAACAGACATACAGAAAGACCAAAATTTCTGCGTTGAAGTATCCCAAGAAAGACTATCGTCTTTTAAAAAGAGTGCGAAAGTCAGGGCTGGAGTGCGACGCACAGCGCTTCCACGCCGTATTTTCGGCTGGTTCTCCAATTCTGGCGCTCTCATTCCTAGCGTCTAGAAAATGTGTAGTCATTAATTCATTTGTTTGTTTCTTATGGACGGGGTGGGTCAATTGAGTCAACAGCATCCCCGAATTTTCGCAATCTCGCATCTCAAAGCGCCTGCAAGCGCGGACGCATCGTATGGTGTACAAGCGAGGCAACAGTCTTGCAATACTCCTTAACGTCACCACTGTGAAGTTGCCATTTCCCTCTCTTCTGAAGGGGGAAAGGGGGTGGCGTTTACTTGCACCAGCATACGTTTTCATAAATTGTTTGCTCTTTTCAGCAACGGCGAAGGTTCGAAGAAAAAGTAGAGAGATGGAGAGAGTGAGTTGAGTGAGATGGCAAGAGAGAGAGCAGAATAAACCGGTCGTTGGATAAACACGAGTTTGTGAATCGGCAGGCGGATTCTCTTGGCTGGGTATATAGTAAATGTGGTGTGCTGCTGCTGCACTTTCGCCAATAGCCGAAAACAAAAAAACGAAATTAGCCCCGGTGTGGTTGTCTTGTTTAGTTATAAGTTGCTAGTTGCTAGTTGCAGCAAAATGGAGCGACGAGCTAGTTGGTTAACATCCATGAGTGAAACTTAAGCGCAAACTGACACAGGGACGAGAAAGGGAAACGACACCAGCGATGGTCTAGTTTCCCTTTCTCGTCCCTGTGTCCGTTTGCGCTTAAGTTTCACTCATGCTAGTTGCAAATAACAAGGTTTATTTTCGAAAACGAGCAAACCTAAGCCTGAAACTTCTTACCCCGTGAACCAAAGCATTCAAATTACTCTAGTAAAACCCGTCTATAAGTCATCAGCGTTTCAAGCGAACAAGTTATGTCGCTTATTACAGGCTTGAGTAATGTCCCTTGTTGCATTTCCTATTTGGGGCCATCACAAAACACCTGCAAGGGCAACAACTTAGTGTTGTTGTTGTGCTTCTTGAGTTTCTGCGCCTCAAGTAATTGAAGCAATCGAATCTAAGGCAATTCAGAGTACGCCGTAATTCATAAGCCGCAGATAAGCGTAAAGTACACGTCTTGCAGATGTGATTACTGCCAACTTTAGTATTTGCATAAAGACAATCCTAACCGAACACTAAACCCGCTCTAATCAGCTTTACTTCCTGTTCTGGCTGCGGCAAGGTTGGGTCTAATCGCAGTGTCCGGTTGTTAACGGCGCATTTTGATCTCGGCGCGGCCGCAGCGACGGGACGCAGAGATTATGGATCCCCTTATTAGGTGCTCATGCTTTTCACTCCCATGCATCCTATCCGCCAAGGCAGGCCGTTCGCCGGGGTGGCGCATGCATAGGAACTCCTTGGTCGTCCCCAACCCCACCGAAGTACCACGAACGCGCTTGTGTGCTGCCGTGGCTGTTCTCCCGGCTGTCCCACTATATATAGATGGCGGCGGCATCACCTCTTGAGCTTCGTTCCTCCGGCGCGCGTGACGGACGTCGCGCGGGACCCACGGCCTGGCTGCCATCACCTCACAGTTGCAGAAACAGGCCTACGAGGATACAAACTTGCCGTAATAATTCTGCGCCGAAGATATCGAAGCCTTTCTCTACCTGGACGTCGTCTAACCTCAGTCATTTAAGAACTCCGCATTCTCGCTACCTTTATTTTGCTAGCGACATGGCCTCGGGGCGTCCATCGCTTTCCGGCTGGAGCCCTGATAGGGATCGCGAGCGAGCTGTCGTCGCGTCGAGAAGGGCGGCGCTGCAAACTGCTTTTTTGCTGCTGTCGCTGACAGTGCAGCTGCCGCGCACCGCATTTACCGCGTGTAGCTCAGGAAGGTCCGCCTGTCGATTCAGAAACGCGTGTTTATTCTGCTCATCCGCTTTTCCTCCTCACTCGTCTCTCTTTCTTTCACTTTGTCCTTTCGTTATTGACGAACAGAAGAAACAAATTAGGAAAACGCGTCCTGTCGCCAGCTAACGACGTGTCCCTGCAAAAACAAGGGAACGTGCCGAACGCGCTGTGGTGACGTTCCGGACGTTTACAAGACTGTTGCGTCGACGTCTGTTCGCCATCTGGTGTGCCCGCACTCGCGGGCGCTTTGACCTCCAGAATACGCTGGCCCGAAGTAGAGACAAGACTGTTTTTTGTTGTTGTTTTTAGTTCGGTACAGGCCCTAAAAACCCCTGTCCTGTTTTTAATATGTCGAGAAATTTCAAATTGTTTGCTTTAGCGAGGACTTCGTTTCGATCGCGTTTTTAACAGTGGAGCTGTTTAAGCTTAAACTTGGTCCAGCAGCGTTAGCAAAAAAGAAAAAAAAAAAACTGCGCCGCATGTAAAGGGTGCACCACCGCAGATAGGGTATTATAACAGTGAAGCCTGCTTTCGCGCCCGCTCGAGTGTGAGCGCAAGGGGCATATGCATATGCGCTCCCCTTACATATACCATTTTAAAGGTGATGGTCTTGCTTGGGCTACTAAGGCGCAAAAAGAAAATTGGTGCAGCTTGCGCTTGTGGGGCTAGGCTGGCGAAACAGCGGAGACGGGGGTTGACCTAGCTTCTTCCCCCCTGGGATACGCTGTCAGTGTGGGTGAATGACCGACCGGAACGGCCTTGCAAAATCCGGCTAAACTTGGCCTCACCCCTCAACACTTAGCCTAGCAAGAACACCGCAAAACCTAATAAAACTTAGCAGAGCTTAGCAAAACTTAGCAAAACTTAGCAAAACTTGGCAAAGCCCGAAGAAGCTGGTGGACTTTAGTTCCGCTGCTTTTCCAGCCTTGCGCCACTAGTGCAAGCTGCGACATTTTTTCCACTTGCAGCAAGTAGTACAGCGTTTGTTCTGAGTATAAGTTTGAGGCGGCAAAATCGTACGGCGTTTTGAACTATTCATCTTCGCAGCGCACAAATAACAGGACAAAGGGGAGGAAAACACTGGACGAGCGCTGAACCAAAACTAAAATTTTTATTGAAAAGACACAGATATAAAGCCATTGAAGGTATAAAACAAAGATAAAAACTTTGCACATGAACCCATTAGAAGCAACTGCGCAGGCGCACTTTCTCATGTACCGCACTCATCAAGATATGCAAATTCTGCTTCTAAAAGCAGCAGAGACGGAGCGCTAACGCACGAGTCAGGCATTTTTCGAATTTTATATATGCTTTCACTAGTTCCCTCGCTTTTTGATCACCGTGCCGGAACAGTACTGTTGTATCACGTAGGAAAGGCTTACAACCACAATCATTGCAATGGGCGGAAAGATGGCCTGAAGGCACTCCCTTAAGTGAACTGTCATGCTCCCGCAAACGAAACATTCAAGCAGCGGCCCGTTTGGCCAGCATAAAAGCGACCACATTTGAGAGGAATGCAATAGACCACGTTTGATCTGCAAGGAACAAACTGTTTTTCATGTTTGACACCACAGCTCTTTGCTCGGCCCGTTCTACTGATACTCTTTTCGATGGCGGGACAGATGCGGTTCAACTTATTTTTGGCCGAAAACACCCCAATGACGTTGTACCTGCTCCCCACTTTTTTCAAACGGTGTGAAACATTGTGCAGGTACGGAATTACAACGATCTTTTCCTTCTTTTCCTTGACAACATCACATGCAGGAGACAAGTTTTTCTTTACCAAATACAACAACTTACGACAGGCCAGACCCAATGACTCCGTCAACGGAGCCAGCATTTCTGAGCCTGCCTAACTGTGCACTAAAGCTACACTCAACTTGGTGAAAACAAGACTTGAAAATGGCCGACCTGAGGCAGTTGAAAACAATCCCATATTTCACAATCTTAGAATGTGACGATGAAGAGTTCAGTAGAAGGCTTCTTCGATCGCGGACTATAGAGCCAGCATACATGATTCTGCTCGAACTTTAACGACAAGTCCAAAAACTGGATTGTTCTTTCTTTTAGCGGTTCGCACGTAAACGTCAGCCCGAACGCGCAACGTTGAATGCTCTCAAAATGCCTACCATTTTTCTTGTAGGGTCATAGTCTTCACAAAATACCAGGTAGTCATCAACAAACCTGAATGTTTTTAGTGCCAGACCCTCCAAGTCCCGTTCCAATACACGGTCAACATGAGCCAAAAAAAATGTCACTGCCAGTAGAGCTGAATAGCCTTTTAACGTTTTGTAAGATTCAGTTTTAGCCTGTTCTCAGGGGGAAGTCAGCACCCAGTTTTTGTTTACTACCTCCGTGTATATATACACCTGCACACGCATACAATACCGGCGAGGCCGCAACGTCGTCGAAGCAGCTCACATTTGTCGCCAATCCCATGCTTCGTTTTATTTTGTCCGTTCTTTTACGTGACTTAAGCCATCCGCCGCGGTGGCCCAGTGGCTAAGGCGTTGCGCTGCTGAGCACGAGGTCGCAGTTTCGACTTCCGGCCGCGGCGGCCGCTTTTCTGATGGATGCGAAAAGCAAAAAACGCCCGTGAGTACGAGATTTCGGACGCACGT
Organism: Haemaphysalis longicornis; assembly: GCA_013339765.2. NCBI lineage: Eukaryota > Metazoa > Arthropoda > Arachnida > Ixodida > Ixodidae > Haemaphysalis > Haemaphysalis longicornis. The sequence continues at coordinate 75,330,376 of CM023450.1, forward strand.
TAAAGACCCCCAGGTGGTCAAAATTAATCCGGAGCCCTCCACTACGGCGCGCCTCATCGCCTGCGTTGCGTTGGCGCGTTAAACCCAACAAACAACAACAACGTGACTTAAGCCCCCCGCAGGGAACCTTCAATGTACCCCGCCGCTGACTCTTAGTTACTCCTCAATAACAAGCTCAACGTCAACGCTTTTGTTCTCGGCCCCTCGCTCTCCAGGACAAAAAGATGTGACACAGTTCCACGCACATACGCGTTTCGAGCGGGTGTTCTCTCTCATTTTTGATTCGGGCCGATAAGTGGTCAATGACATTTACATATGAATGTCATGAGTAACGTAGTAGTCCTCCTCCCCCCCCCCCCCCCCCTTCCCCTCATCGTTGCTGCGTGGCAGTACTACTTCCTTATTGAAAGAAGAGGGGAATGACTGAAGGCAGGGAGGGCAGTGGTGGAGCGATCTCAATTCCGTTTAACCCCCGCGGGGCGCCTCGTCAGCGTCTCTCTGTCGGCTCCTCACGGAGCGCTGTCTCGTTTGGACGCCCCGCCCGCACGATGTCCTTGCTCAGGCCGACACCGCCTAGGTTACGGGGGCTGCGGGCGCATACGTCGGCGGGAAAGGTTCCGTCTTCAGCCTAAACCCGCCCCTCTTGGGCGCTTGAGTCGGAAAGAAGGTTCGTGTCGTCAGGTACGAACTTAATCTCAGTAGAACATGACCGGAGAAGGACTAAATCCATTGAGCAGTGGACGGGCATGCATTGTAAACTTGGTGGTGTCGTCCATCCGACTGCCTTCTTTTCGTCTTTCTCACGAAACCGTTCGTTGCCTAAGAGGCAGCGTCTTTCCATTAGCGTTCAACGGAGGGGAACGAGAAACGTAGAATGGCTTTGGATTAGGAGGCCTTCGTACGGTCTGTACTTGTGTACTCTTTGTGCACTCTGCAGCCAGGGCTTGAACAGAACGGCGTTTCTTGTCCGCGGCTAAGAAGCTGGGGTCACAGCGACATCTTGCCACAATCGTGTGCTTGTTGACTCTGTGGGGAGACAATACGAAATAGCCTCTCCAGCGAACGATAACGACTGGGCGGGTCGTAACGGTATTTCCCGCTTCTTTCGGTCTTGTTTGCGGCTCGTGCTACGGTCGGGTTGCTTTCTGTAAGCATGCAGGGGGGCTGGGTGTTTCGTGGATGGTCTTCTTCCTTGTCTGGTTGGTATTCGGCCAATGCAAATTTTTCTTTCCCGAGAGGACGCTCGCCATTTTCCTAAAGTACAGCGATTTGTTTGCGAATTCTCGGCACGCGCATAGGACAGGGGTTGAAAACATCTCGTTCTGCTCCGCTGCCCGAAAATATATTCTACTTCCTCCTCCTCCTCCTCCTGTGCGTGAAACTTTATGCAGTTGCTGTGTCTCTCTGTGTGATTTATTCTCTCTAGTTGAGCCGTACTATCAGGGATTCACTCCATCTCTAACCCCTGGCTTTGAGGTCTTCGGCTCTCCCGTAGGTTTACGAATTGCCACCTCTTTGATAGACGGTCAACCTGCGTGCGTCAAACTACGGGATTGAAATACCTCAGCGTTTGTTTCTCCTACTTCAACATTGTCTCTCGGACATTGTTATTCGTAACCCGATCTTTGTTAGCCTTTTAACAACATCAATAGAAAAAAAATAACTTTTTTTAATGCGCAGTGGGTTTTACAGACTCCACAAGATAATAAGCTTCCCTCTTCTTGGGTCATCATCCACCTTAAGATACCCAAATGACGGCACCACGAGCAGTCATCTTTTATAATCGAGTACTGCGTATTTCCTATCTAACACACCCTCTCAGCGATTCCCGTCCAGAGATTTCAATTCGGTAGGGTTACGGGAAACATGGAATCAAGAGCTACAATTTCCCATTAGCCCGCGGTTCCGGTGCGAAGCTTTTGCAGTAGCTGTACATCTCCCACGGAAAAGACTGATTAAACAGAATCTGCGCAAACCCAAGCTGCATTCTGCCTAATCACACTTGCAACCAATGTCAAAGAGAGGCTTTTGTTGCTCTCAGAGAAGGCGACCAAGGCTGTACTTCGTTTCCTGGAGATAGAAAGAGAAAACACATTTTATTGAGGTTAGGTCAGAGGATACTCGTTGCTGCACACTACCTGCCTGCCTACGCGAATTTTTATGGCGCCAAGTGAGAAACGGTATGAGTTCGGACGTGCCCTTACTCTTACTACTGCCTTTTCACCTGCCCCCTCTTTCACCTCCTGGTAGCCGACCAAGCTCGTGCCTTTACATTCACTCTCTCCTCCTCCTCACAGGAAATATTCCGGTAGCTATTTCTTCTTACCACTAAAAGTGGTCCTCAAGAATTTAGGCGTACTTTTATGAAGCGGGATACTTTAAAAATATCGGCTTTGTATTGTTAACGTCATTCGTATTCCATGGGCCTTACTACAAACTACGCAAGTAGAAGGGGCAGGAGAGGCTAAGGGCTGACTGTTTACACAACCGATGGGAGTTTGCCGTAAGGGCCATTAACCGCTTTACGCATAGCATGCGAGTGCACCGTGTACAGCACTCTGAAGTACAGCATGCTCTGCCTTCCCAGTGTCAGCCTTCAGCCTCTCCTCCTCACCCTCCGTGGCTATTTCCTCCAATGAAAATTGTCACCACGATACCTGGATTTAAGCGAAAGGCGGATATACCAGCCCCAGCTCTAAAGTTTTTGCATTGGAGCACATTAACAACAAATACAGAGGCCACACTCACGTGTACACTGATGGCTCAGTGACGGCTACATCGTCGGCGATTGGGATCTCGATTCCTTCGTCGCTGGCTACCATCTGCGCCCTACTTAGCCACAAGTCCTCTACGACAGCTACTGAGCTGACTGGATTGCGCGCTGTTTTCAGTATATTCTAAGCAGCTGGTCAATCAATTGGCTGTTTTTACAGACTCCAGGTCAGCACTAGACAGCTTAAAATCGCTTCTAAAAGAACAGCTGGCCTGGGAAATTAATCTTTTTTTGCACTTGCAGCTATCATGCAGCTATACAAAGGGGGCACAGCGTAGATCTGCAGTGGCCTCCCGCCCACTGCGGAGTTGCCGGCAACAACGCAGTTGATAAAGCCGCCTTATCTGCCCACAATCTCTGCACTAAAGCTCTGCCGATCCCATTCACGAGAAAGGATGCAGCAATACTCACCTCATCAACCGCATGGAAAGCGCAGATGTCTATCTGGACTGACGCAAGGCAGCAATACGCACCTCTTCACGCGATTCCTTCAGAATGCCACCTGGGCTCAGCAAGCGAGAGGAAGCTATTCTGCGTAGGTTGCGCTTGAATGTGGCTTACACGGGAGGAGATTACCTCTACAAAATCCAGCAGGCATCTTCTCCTTTTTGTTCCACATGTGGCTCACGAGAAGACATTCGCCATGTTATATGCGTGTGCCCAAAGTACACCGTGCACAGACAGAAACTAATATTATCTTTGTGCAGGCAGCTTGGTGCGGGACTTGAACTGAGGGCTGTTTTGGGACCTTGGTCGGGTCTCAGTCAGGCTGCACGTGCAATCAAAGCTCTCTTGGAGTTTCTTTGGATCACAGATGATGATGTTGATGATGATTGCTGTTGGTTTCCCCTTTGTAGCGGGGTGCTACTCTTGGCTTAATACTAGCGCTGCTTAGGGCAGGCACAAAAAGCTTATTAGGCACAAAATACTTTTTTTTTTCTGTTACAGGTGGTAACTGTCCTAGGCAATATTCCCCTCTCTGCTTTTCTTCCACCAGCATTTTAATCTTCTTTTTCGTCCCTTCGACAGCCTTGAAGTTAACTTCCTCTGTGCTACCCTTAAATCCTAGGGCTTCTGGAAGCCGAATATTTCCTTCATGTAGATGTGGATGGATACCCTCACACTCTAACACTATGTGTCGCATAGTTTCTGTTTCTTTTCCGCAGACCACGCATACCCCATCATTTTGTGAATACTTCTTCACAAAGCTCTTAGTTCGCAAGCAACCTGCTCTAGCCTCAAAAAGCAAAGCACAAAGTGGGCAGAGTTTTGTGATTGAAAATTTTGTGAGCCTCGAATGACATCTTTTCATTTTTATAGTTATTTTTAGTTTTTTTTGGTTTTTTTTCTTTCGTTTGTTTTTTGCTTTCTTACTCTTTTTCTCTTTCTCTTTCTTTTGCTTTCTTTCTATCATCTAGCGTAGCAAGCCAGCGCAACGGCTCGGCTAACCTCGCTGGTCTTCATTAAGTTCCTCTCTCTCTCTCTGCGCCATGTTTGTCCGAATAAGTCGTCGTCGTCATCATTATCATCAAGAGCCTATTTAGGTCCACTGCAGTATGATGGCCTCTCCCATCGACCTCCACCCGCTTCGGTCCTGTGCTGCCCGAGTCCATTTTTTGCCTCCGAATTTTCTTATTTCGTCTCTCAAAATAAGCAAGCAATTTTTATCAGATATGCATCAAAGGAATGAGTGGTATGAGTGGGCACCCCTGGGCATCATTTTATTCTCGTCCCTAATTGGACATCGTACGAAGCAGGGAAGTACCCGTAGAGGTAGCTCACGGCTGTTCACCGCCGCGTTAGCGCTAAACCGGTAGAAATTAGCGAAGAGAGAAGCACAACAGCGCCGGCGCACCTATACAAGAAGGATTTATTTCGCTTTCAGATATCGCGACCGAATTCGTGGGAAGTCGTCGTGAAAACGTGCACAGGTCGTGGCGTTCCTGCCAGCCCGGCGTAAATTACATCCGGCCTTCTAGCCGCGCGCGTATGTAACCGTGATAGTCTAGTGAGACAAAGTAAGTAAATTGTTCCTATGCGGGAAATGGAGTCCGCAGTGATCAGGTTTGTGTTATGCGTCGGAACGATGCGAAGCGTGCATGCAAGATTCATTAACGACGGAAGTAATTAAAAGCCAGGTAAAGAGTGAAACTAGCCTTTTGGTCTAACACTAAATTCTTTTGTCTTCCTGCCGGTCTGTCTGCCACTCGAATCAGCCAGTAATACAGCGTTACTTTTAAAGCAAAAAAGGAAGCCTCTTGGTCCGATTTGGCGGAACGTATGATTACGAAGGCGAGATGAGGTTAACTAAGAGGAAGAAAGTGTGAGCTTCAGAAACAGTTGAACATGTAAACCCAACATTCACAGAACTCTTCCTAAAACGCTTTTAACGAAATAAACAGCTATTTTGCTGAGTTTGTCGGGTTCCAGCTGATGGCGGGCTTAAGTGTCAATGATTCCCATAGTCGTTCGAGGGTGGGGTGCAATTGTGATGAGACGCAAAAGTGGAACAGGTCCAGGTGAAATGGCGGAGTGTACGGGCAGCGTGAACGAAGGTTGGGTGCGTACCATCAGCTAGTGGTTTCCATGGTGTCTTGGCTGCATTGGGGAACAGCTTGTTGATGAACATTTCTTCGTCTCGAGGCACTGAAGGGCGGTCACTGCTTTAAGGCTATCTTGTTTGTTCTTTTTGTGCTGCTAAAGTTTCACCGCAAACGTGGCGGGAAGAGGGGGGGGGGGGGATTATTCGTGGAGGATGTTGTAGACGAGAGAAGTCAGCGGAGCGGATAACCTGGCGCTTTCCTACGCGATCGCGCGAGGCGCCTGATTTCCTGTGGAAGAGTTCTCGTGACCCGGAATCTACACAGTGCACGCAAACATGGGTGCCGTCGCATTTGATAGGACAAAATTTCAGCAGTTAGTGATGAGTCGCTGGTGGCAGTGGGGACTCACCCGCGGGTCACCCGTGGTTTACCGCCCGTTGGTCACAAGTGTTGGCCAATCGGTGACCATTCACACGTGGTACTAACCCATGGGCACCAGAAGAGCCACTGGTGGATGCCGCGCTTCGGCCACCCAGCGTGAGCCACTGCGCCTTGCCGATTTCGCTGCGGGCTTCGCAGTGTTGTCTCGCTAATGTCCACCAGGGCACCAAGCTGAAACTCCAGTTCAGTTCTTGGCCAGTCTGCGAATAACAATATTGACAACTTAATAGAGGAATATGGGCGTTAAGTGGCAAGGGCAGCGCGAACGGCGTCGTATTTCGGCGTCATCTGCAACGAAGAAAGTATGTTCGCTGTCACTTTTTTTAACAAGCAACCCTATTTTGATGACGTGCAAGGTGCGCCCATACACCACACATATATGCCAGTTGTGTAGTAGCTACCACTTGCGAGCAAAGACGTTTATATTGCCTGCCTTGAGCACCCATGACGTTGAGAGGTCTAAGCAGCAGCCCGGAGCGGCAATTTTTACGCCTGACACGTACGACAAAGAAGTGGCTGTCTTCAATTCGGGCACGAGTTTCCGGTGGCTTCCTTTATATGATGACTCGTGTTCCCAACCTACACTTTATCCCGGGGACGTTTCTGTAGCATTTCGAGGTCGTTGCGAGCTATTCAAAAAAGCTGCTTTCCTTGAAGGAGATCCATTGGTAATCCTGTATAAGGGCGCATGCACGATTTGTATGCATTGCAGTGCAGTAGAAATACTCCATGCGAGTCTTTTTCGAGTTTGCGAATTGCCCCAATTGATGACGCCCTGTAATGGGAAATGATACCTGTAGTTAAACTTTGCCTTTGACTGCAAGTATTCGGCTTCCTCGGCGCCCGAGTAAGCAAGGATGTGTTGCATATGGGATGCCTGTCTATTGGTGGCTGGGTGTATCTTATGTTTGCGCCGAGCTGTGCGCAGGAATGTTTTTACATGTAACATTCTGTCTGGACGCAAATTTATGTTAAAACATCGCGACACTCGTGCCACGTCTTCTGCGCTGGTCCACAAAATTCGAGTGAGTTGTACTGCACTTTCACTGCACGGCCTACAACTCGCGCTGTCAGCGCAACACTGGCCTGACAAATAAAGTTGGCATCAATGGCACGGTTGCCGAAATTCTCCCGGCTAATTAGCTGACATTTAAAAGCACGCCGTGGACGTCGCGCGTACAGCCAGTGACGTGACGATAACAAGGGGGCATTATCCTGTTGCGCGGAAGTTAGTTTTGCACGCTCCCGTATAGTGGCAAAGTGAAGGGTGTGGCGGGGGTCGTGCGCTCCACTTAGGAGCCTCCGCTGATGTTGCAACCGCCGCCAACCCCCGTCGATGGGAGCGGCAGTGGGAGAGGCTGTGGCGGGGGGAGTGGACTTGGTCTGCTGAGTGCGATTGACCTCATGCGTGTACTATTGCACGAGCAGAACGCAGACCCCAAGCCGCAGTGGCGCGGCTGCTGCCTGGCAAACTCTACCGCCGGAAGCGGAAGTCGGCGCCGCGCGTCTCTTGACTCGTTCCGCTCTGCTGGAAGTCAACCACCCCCGGGCCGTCGTTGCGTTGGCGGTCTGCTCCGCGCGTTGGCCCGAGTGAGCAAACGACGCACGGGCCGAATGGTGGACGAGATGTCAATCTACATACCACGCGTCGAGCGCGCGCGCCGAGAGCATGGGTGCTAATGTGCCTGCAACCAGCCTCGTGGAGGCACCGAACCTTCTATCATCGACGCTTGCTGTTTCGTCGACTGGGAGTTACAGTATGGTGTCCTGCCGGAACGCTATTGATAATTGCTGATGAGGAAAGATCAAGTACTGCGTAGTGCACAGAGCCCCAACCAAGTGGCAGTGGGTGGGGGGGCACCTGATTAAAACTCTCCCCAACCCCCTGGCCTACAGCCGCTCTTACCCAGGCGATAGTCACAATGGAAAGAAACAACGTTTCTTCGTTAGACATCGCAACCACGAAGCATTGGGAGGCCGCGTTGCTTAGCTCCAAGCCGGACGTCCGAGTCCAGCTCATCCGACAAAGGCTTCTGGCGCAAAATGGGAAGAAGACAGAAGAAAATCTTTTGATTCTTCCGCTTCCTTGACCCCATGCCGGGCAGCGCACTGTCGGAGTAAAACAAATTTGTTCTCCTCCTCCTCCTCCTCCTCCTCCCCCTCCTCCTCCTCCTCCTCCTCCTACTACTACTACTACTACTAGTACTACTACTACTACTACTACTACTATTACTACTATACTACTACTACTAATACGCTCATAAAAATGCTAGTAAGAAGATAGTAAGGGGTTGTATTTAGCAACTCCTTACGAACTTTACTACTCCCAAAACGGTACGTAGGTACTGCCACCAAGTATGGAAACTAAATGCTATCGTTAATAGTCTAGGCAGCGCACTTAGTACCTGCTCCTTGTTTGATAACTGCTGCTTGTTTGATACTATATTCACTGATAGTAACACAATTCTATGAATTATTGAACATAATAACTACGGCACTTTTCTCACTCCAAATCACGATTAAAACGTTTTTGCAAAATAACAATGCTGACTTGTATATGCTCACATTAAAATGCATAATTCTAAAATTATCCCTGAAATATTTTATTTTTGTGAGAAGCGCCGTACCTGTATCAGATGACTTTCCGCTGCAAGCTACAAAAGCAAGAAAAGCAGATGTATTCCTAAGGTAACTAAGTTATACCTACTCGCTCTCCCCGCACATCCTGTTAATGTTCTTGCTCAATTTATTTGTAGTCTAAGTGTGATATGTGCGTGCTGAATGTGTCTCTATGTGGTGCTGAGCGCTCAGCCCATCCACATTGTCACGCGTAGCTTTTTTTCTAGGTTATGCATGGTCAGTTAGTAAAAGCACTAAGTACCTAGTGTATACTGTGACAAGTAACTGATTACTGCAGGCGCGTAGCCAGGATTTTTGTTCGGGGTGGGGGAAGGGGGGGGCGGTAGACCGAAAGAAGGGAAGGGGAAATATGTAGGCAAGGCTTCTTGCACGTTGTTTTTCAAACGAAGCTTGAAATAAATTACTTTAACATGCGAATTGTGTATGCTAAACGCTAACAGTAAAGCCCACCATAAGGAGCTTAGATGATGATGATGATAATGATGATCACCCAAAATTCCCGTTCGCTGGTCTATGGGTAGGCCGCGGGCGATTCGTTCGTCCGTAGAGCAGGCGGTTATGCGGGCACGCGTTCGTGAGAGTGATCATGAGTGTGCTCGTGAGTGGCGGGCGATCCCCGAAGTTCGTCAGGCGGAAGTGGAGGCCAACACTGGGTGTTTACTATCAAGATTCGCGTGTTTTAGATTTTCCTTTAGAAAAGGGACTAATACGTTTACTTATCAGCAATGAAGTACAGTCGAGTACGATTTGAAGGTTATCGCGCCAGCATCGAGCGGCCGCGCGTACCACCGTCCTATGGTTTCGTTTCGGAACCATGAAAATAAAGATTTCACACTCTTCTCCCCCTTGTTGGCTGTTCCATGCTACAACAATGGCCCGCACGACTGACTTGCCACTCTTTGGGTTTCAAGCTTTACATTCGTTGTCATCAAGTACACACTTGGTTGCCTTTTATCTACGCCGACGATAACGAAACCGGCATGGAATATTTGCTAAAGCTGGTGTTCTCTCTGCTTCATTTGAAAGAGTAGCTTTCCCGCGATAACCTTCGAATCGCAGTGGACTGTACGTGCGGCGCATTCGTATATTACGGTGGTGAAGCAAGCAAATGTGCGTCTTCGTCCTTAAATAATCGTCTTTTGTTATTTTTTGTGCTGCTGTTGAATGTTGAGCTTGTTGCACCGTCTCTTAAATTTCATTATATTTCTATCCGTTAAATCGAAATAGACATGGCTTCAGTAAAATTCCGGTTAAGCAAATACAGAATGCTGATCCTAACCAAGAGGGAGGTCAAGGAAACAATGAAATAGTGCCAAAAATACAAAGCTCCGCAATAAAGAGAATTGTGTAGTTTTGTTGATGTGGAGGAAATACAAGATGGGCAGAGCAATGCTTTTCATGCAGCAGAAATTATGGAACTGCAATAGTCAATGAAATGTGATGTCTGTAGAAAAATAAACATATCAAGAATTGATAGTTGGCTCAACAAAATACAGCGACATGCTCTGTAATGTGATTATACTTTGTACCAGTGTAAAGACAAGAAATGACACGCTAAAGTCCAGACCACATGTATGCCTATATGAGGCTTTTCCTGCTGTTCAGCCATTTCCCGGCCGTGCTGTTCCGCCAGCGAAACAGCGGGACTGTTTCGATCGGCTTGCGGCAGGTTCCCGGCGCTGCTCGGTGTATCCGGCGCGAAATGCAGCCGGGCTGTATATATTGACATGTACAGCATCTGGAGCGGGCACCGGGATCAGACGTTAACGTAGCGCTTGTTTTCAGCTTTATATGAGCAAGGATGTCCTTAAAACTGCAGGTTCCGTGCCTGCAGACGACTTCAGGCGGTTTTTCAGGCTACTTAAACCGAACCCCAGTCTGGCACGAAACATTTCGGGGGGGGGGGGGGGGGGGGGGGGGGCGGGGGCACGGGCCCGGTGTGTCCCCCCTGGCTACGCCCCTGGGTTACTGTTCTGTTCGTATGTGCCACGACATTTTCCCTCCGCATGTGTGCGTGCGCCATAGACGAGTAGCGTAGTAGATTCAGGTGCAAGCAAAGTTCGTTGGTTTGTAGCCTGACCACATCAGCGGATGAAGTTACGTCCACCGGCTCCGCTAACAGTGGGATGTCCTCCATAGTTTTAGATGCGAAGCATCTCATGCTCGGGGCTGTGTCCCTGCCTCCCTCGTTGTCGTTGTCCGTCGTCCGCACTCTACTGCGCATGTGTCGTCTCTTCAGCCCCGTCAGCGTTTGGGCTGACGTCAGCGCAGTCCACTATAAAAAAGAAATAGTTAGGCGGCGCCCGGTTTCGATCCCACGAACTTCTCTGGCCGCAACGGGAGGTACGTGGCGCTCTTCCACACTGCGCTACAACCCGTGACGGGAGCATGTGCTACGAACGCGCCTTATGTCCTTCACTCATTCAAACTACGTCAAGAAGCTACTGATACAACGAAGGCACGCGAAGCTGAACTTCAACGGAAACGATGAACTGAAAACTAATGGGAACTTCAGTCGACCCCATGGCTGCTTCGCATACTACTCAGGGTTCCCCTACGGGAAGATGGTGTAATTTTTTTGTGCATCTTATCTTTTTGCGACTAGATTACAAAAAATCGCTTTTTCATTCAAAATCCCTTTTGCTTCAGAAGTAGCGTAGGTGCAGTCATTTATACCACTGTCCCGTGTATGACCACATTCGACGGGCTGACATAAGTGCGCATGTGCAGTACAATTCAGGACGTTCCGGAATCCGTACAAAGAGGTCTTTGGGAAAACATAATTGTACAATGCGCCCTTAACACGGGCAGGAAATGCGTCAAGTCAGCCCCATGGTAGCTGTCAGCCAAAATCCTACGCACTCACTCGTATAACGACAAGGGGTGGAAGGGGGAATCCGCTGGCGTTGCTGTTTAGGTGAAGGCGCGTCTACACTATACCAAGCCCCGCGTGTTCGCCGTCGTCGCTTTTCGTCTCGCAATGCTCGGGACGGGCGCCAGGAAAATCACGGGGGAACGCAAAGAACCCAGAAGAGTGGTCTTTTCGTTTCTCTCTTCCCCCATCTCTCTCTCGCGTTCTTCGGCGTCTGCGCCAACTCGACGCCGTGGGAGGTGATGCCGACGTCACCAGCAAGCCTGGAATGCTTGCGGGTGTTATGTTGTTCCATGCCAGGTATCTTACGTATTTTCCGAAGGTGAAACCGGGTAAAGGAACTTTTGGTGCGGACCTTGCTCTTGATTGTCACGTCATGCATCTAGATTCTTGCGGGTTGAATCTTCCTTCAACCTCCCCTTCCGCACTCGGCGGGGGACCTGACGCTGCCAAGAAACGTTATCGTTAGTCACAATGCGCTCTGACAAAACGGCCCTGATTTGCGTAACCTGAATGACGAGTGAGCAAGGTGTCTTTCTTGGCAACTAGCACACGCTGTGCTAGCACGCGCTTTCCCCTAAACCGCAACGGCTGCGGATGCCACGATTGCCGCGATTGCAAGTGTTCGCTTCTGTTTGAAGTGTAGTGGCGTGCACCTCATGTTCTAGCAGCGCCACTGTTATCATCTGCATTTTCCCACCATCATCATCAGCGGGGCCTGCCCGGCCGCGTGAGCAGTGACACGCGACACACAGATCGAACACAACCGAGCGCCTGGGCGGCCGCATGTCTGCACCGCTCCCACTCCTGGCCGGGCCTACGCTCTCTCCAATAAAATGTAGGAGGCCACCGCACCCTACCGAGTCTGCTTCCGACAAGTGGGGACCCGGATCAGCACACACAGGAGGTTGTGGAAGCAGCTAAAATTCATCGCGAGGGCGAAGATTGCGTCAGCATGACCTTGAATCTTCGACCGCTAAAGAGCAGGCCTTCCTGGGTGCGCACATGACATATATGGGATGAGAACGTGTGCGCGCCTGTACACTGCGCAGCTACTCCGTTTCAGTTTTTTATTGGCACGTTGGCGCACACATCAACAACACACACACACACACACACACACCACACACACACACACACACACACACACACACACACACACACAATATATATATATATATAGATATATATATATATATTATATATATATAAATAAGAGTTGGCAGTCAAGAAACCTCGGAAAGCAAAGGGGAGGATGTGGTAGGTCATTGAAACAGATAAAGAATTTTGGAAAGAAAGAAAGTGGAGACAAAATGCCCGCCAGGTGGGATCCGAACCCACGACCTCCAGAATACCGGTCTGGTGCGATAACCACTACGCTACCGGCGGGGCGATTTTCCCCTCCTCTTTCTGGGGTATTTATGTTTAGGTATCTTTGTTTCCTGTGCTTGGGGTGGTAACCAGCGCCACTCAGACTACTCGGGGTGAAGGGGCCTTCTTTTTAACCCCCGGGCCGTGACGCGAGTGTCTACGACATGTCGAGAGTGGTCGACCAGAGTTGAACGCTTTTAAGCTTCCTATGGCACCAAGACTGCCAGAACCGAGGCCCTCGCTATGCATGTCACGAATCAGAATAGGAAATGAGGGGCTCGTTGAAAATAGCACAGAAATAAGAGTTGGCAGTCCAAGAAAACCTCGGAAAGCAAGGGGAGGATGTGGTAGGTCATTGAAACAGATACAGAATTTTGGACAGAAAGAAAGGAAGGGGAGAAAACAAAAAAAAATATATTATATATATATATATATATCATATATATATATATATATATCGTTTTGAAAATAAAATCTCAGTTGGAAGTAGCGCATGGCTCTGTCATTTACGTCCCCTGTCTAAATATTTGGCGCTTGAAAGTCCGATCATGGGTTAGCAACTAGCGCTAACCCACACGTTGACAGACCCGTTTCTGACCGCGAGTATTTCAATTTCCAAGTACAGAGCACTTTATGAGCTTTCCTTGTCGTCGTAGCTCCCTGTAACGCTCGATGTGAAGCCAGTGGATTTTTTCCGTCTAGGCTGTAAAAAAAAAGGGGGGGGGGGGGTTAGCCTATAACGGCTCTGCTGTGAAAATGGCCGCGTATCTGCTTGTGTCGCTGCAATGTCGTCAAAAACACTTCTTCCGCCCCTGCACCCTAACACCTTTTTCTCTCTCCCCTCTCACCCCCACTACTTTCCCCATACTTCTCGCTACCCCTATTACGAATGCAATGGAGGTTTTCTCTATTTTATTCCGTTGTAGCGCGTTCGAACTGCTCGCGCGCCATCTGTTGGGACCTTTTGTTCCTGTTGCGCTTGGTGGAGCTCGAGCAGACAAGTTGTGTTCTGATGTTCGCTTTTACCTTTTCTCTTCCTGACACCGTATCTGACGCCTTTTTTTTATTATTGTAAAGACCGATCGAACCTGTATTTTCGACTAAAAGGACCTTGGTACCCTCGATTAACTACTTATATTTTGCTTCAAGTATGTCAATTTTTTTCATTATTCAGGGCGGGCAGGCGGGCAGATAGGCAGGCATAATAAAAATATATTGCATTTAGGTGGTTCCTATAAAAGAATAGTATTGCCAGAATCAGCGCCTTTCATCATAAATGGCTCCCGTCGCCTTTCACAGGATTCCCTTACAACTTTTTCCGAACCACGCGCCACTAGAAGCCAGTCCCAAGTAAACCTGACCCCCTACTTCGCCCGCACCAACACTTTCAAATACAGCTTTTTTCCACGTGTTGTAGAGCAATGGAACTTACTTGCTGACTCCACCCGCTCTCTTTCTTTGTCTGCATTTCTATCTGCTGTTTCTTAATCCGCACCAATATATCCATGCCGTCACTGTGTTCATTATAGTGTGTATTTGGAGTACTTGTTAGTTTTCCTTTTGTGTTGTTCTGTTGAACGATTTCAGTGTACGTTGTACGGGTGATGTATGCTTTGTATGCCCCACTCCTGCGATAGCCCCATGGGGCTGCAGTATGTATAAATAAATAAATAAATACAGAGACCACTAAACGGGCATCAGTTGTAGCTCCAGCAAAACACGTGAAGGCCGTCTGCTTGCGGGCTTTTCTCGTGTTTCAACCCTTACTCGGAGACACCACCTGTCGCCACGCCGTTCGCGCGCGCAAAACGAACGAAGAACAGGACGGACGTAGGCGGACGAGGCAGGGTATTCGGGGCCGTCGTCGGATTGCCGAGAGTTCCATAGGGGAGCTCTTTGTTTGGCACAGCGCCACTCTGCGCTCCGTTTTAGAAAGTGCTGCCGCAGACGGATCGGGCCAACGCACCTCTCCCGAGTCCGCTCGCCGCCAGATACAGCGACAAACGGTCTGCAGCCCGCGCTGATATATAGGAGCAGCGGTGTCTGTCCCGGCACGCTAGACGTCCATTCAGCTGTCATGCGGGTGCAGGCATGTCCCCTTAGAGGGAACGTGCCAGTGGTCGTTCAGTGGGAGTTCCTCGATATAGCTCCCGTCATTGGGGACATATCGAACATGTATGTTTGTTTATTTATTTCATACTGCCAACCACCTCTCGGTGGCCACAGCAGGAGTGGTGGCATATTTATACACCAGCACTGTAGTGCAGCGGACTATTCTCGCGTTACAACGAAAAACAGCACAAAACAAGGCAGGTAGAAAATTTCCTGGCGTAAAAGAAGTATAACACCAGAGCGAGTACATGCCGGTTTTCTAGACTACGCACGCAAGTAAATGTTATTCAATAGCGGGTTTTAGCTGACCGTTTTTGACGGTCCGCTCCGCTCCGGAAGCGAGCGGGAGCGCCATTGCGCATGCGTGGCGCGCTTGGCGGCGAACGGCATTGGCTCCGGTTGCGCTGAGCGAGCCGCCGGTAGAAATTCTATGGCCGGTACCGGAGCGGACCGTCGAAAACGGTCGGCTAAAACTCTATAATGGTCTACCCGGCGGGATGCGATAACTTCGGATATTGCCTTTCCTAAGAAACTTGGCGTTTTTAAATTAGAGTAGGCTTTGACAGCAGATATGAAGGTTTCTCTGGTGACAACTTCGGTGGCATTTTGTGGCAGCGCTTTCCAATCGAATCGACGTTTCTAGAATAAAGTGGGAAGAACAAAACCTGCTTACCTGTTTGAGAGAGAACGGCAACTATCAATGAGAATTAGAAGGTCAGCTGCTCTTTTGAGATCTTTTACAGCATGTCAAAGGTAAAACTAAAGAAAAATACAGAGGAATATAAAATAAAAAATCTTCTCCTTTATTTGCTTTGACGCAAACTATAGACTTTCTAAAGCGGTAGCAATCGACCATGGCTGTACGTGCGGTGCGTGCGTGCTCGTGCGCACATTATACTAACCACCCAGACAATAAAGGGCGTTCACATTCTGCGCTGGTCTACTTTATTAATGTATTCGAATGGTGTGGCACTATATTCTGAGCTTGATCCATGCGCCACCACACGGAATATATGGCGATTGCCCTATGACGCACACAAGATAAATTTGTCTCTCAAGTTCGACATTTGACCAGCCTTGTTTTTTTATGTCGCTAAACGCAAGTGACATATTTTTAAATGTTCACAGACCACGTTATTCATCCGCGCGCACGCATAAACACAAAGAGCGTACGACGTATACTTTTTTTTTATAAAGCAGGAAAGGAAGACAAATAAAAATGAGGAAAAATAATGCAATGAAGATGAGTACATCTTTCGTCATCATAATTACTGACACCACGCCGTCGAAGGTGCCGCATTTGTCGCTGTTTTCCTCGCGTGCACCGCCCGTGACAGAGTCGTGACAGCACATCCCTTGAACGCACGCTTATCGAGAATGACGTCTTCATTTCCTGCCTGAAAGGAGGGAAGAGGCCGTGCTTTGAAAAAATCCGACGATAGCCAAGAAAGCCTATCGTCGTTAAAAAGGCGTTCGTGCGGTGCATTTTGAACGCACTGAAAATATGTGGTGCGAAATTCGGCACACTGCGGCTCTTGTACACACAGATAAACAAAGAACCGCCTTGGAACCTTGGCTGCGAAAGTGAGTTTTTTTAGACGGGCTTGGTAAGACCCCCAACTTTCAGCTCGATAATTGCCACCTGAAGTACGCTACACATTTACTCCAGGATTTTCTATCCTCAGAGGTAATTCGCTCTCCCCTACTTGTTCCAGAACGGTTTCGGAATGCTGCCTCGACGCGGGTATAAAACTAAGTAAACTATAACTATCCCAATTTCCATTACAAGTATACGTGCGGCAAATCCTTCGCTCATGTAACAGCAACAAATGACGTCTCCTCCGCCTCCCCTTTCCGCACTCTTAACAGACACGTAACGTAGCAAACCCGTTCTAAATACATTGACTAATGCGAAAGCATAAAGTGCATCACTGAGAGAAAGAGAGAGAGTGGGGGGGGGATGGGGGAGAGAGAGAGAGAGAGCTTTATTTGCCCAGAAGTAGAGAGATTGGGCTCTCTCTGCCGCGTTAGTCATCCAGGGGATTTTTATTAAATGCAGAGCATTTCAGTAACTCACGATGTCTCCCGCGTTGGCGTCCGTAGTCCGCGTCCGCATCGCTCCCCCTACACTATATAAATACTCGCCGGCGCCAGGTTTCGATCCTACGACTCTGCGGGCGGAACGCAAGGTGCACGGTGCTCTACCAACTGAGCCACAAAGCCGACACAGAACGGAAGGTTACGAAAGTGCCTTATATCCTTGACTCATTCAACCGTCGGCCAGAGGTGCGCCCTCTCCCCGCGTCCTCCTCGCCTTCTCTCCGCTCGCAACGCCCTCTCTCGCCGCGTTCGGTTCGGGCGCACAACAGGTGGGGACGTGCGCAACACCCTCTCTCGCCGCGTTAGATTCGCGCGCAAGAACAGGTGGGGCGCTCGCATCGCGCTCTCTCGCCGCGGTCGGTTCGCGCTTAAACCACATATGTCGTTCGCGCGCGCTGCGGTCGCTAACATCTGTGGCGTGATCGTGACGTCAGCATCACGCGTTCGCGTGGTGGCGATTTCGGCGCTATAACACTCTCTCGCGAGGGGCATTGGATTGGATTCGATTGGATTGGCTTGGATTGGCTTGAATTTGGATTGGGTGGATTAAAGTGGATTGTGTTGGATTGTGTTGCGTCATAGCCGCGCCACGTTGCGTCATAGCCGCTCCACGTTGCGTCATAGCCGCGGCAGGGGGTTCACGGCACGTTTCACCATCGACAATGTCTACGCTAGAAGGCAACAATTACAACAACAACAACCAATACGTAATCCATACGACGTGCAGGCGCGCCCCCCCCCCCCCCCCCGCAGAAATGCTCTGCATTTGATCGTGCCCCTCGCGAGGGGGATGTTTCTTCTTTTTTTCCTGGTGGCTTCTCCGGCCATCTTGACAAGGAGTAGCTGCATTAGGGGATCGGAGCTGCTCAGCAGGGTATCCCAGCGCTCTGGGGGCCTTGTTCCGTGGTTTCTTCCGGTGTTTCCACTTAATCTGCGGGAGGTCTGCGCGGTGGCCGCAAGTGAACGAGAAAGCCGGCGTCTCCGACGAGTGGCACCGCCTTCTCCACAACGCGAGATCTCTGTTTCCATTGGGCGACGCGTTCCGTAGCGCGTTCCTCATAAATAAAAAATGGCTGCGGCTTAGCTCAGCTGACCTTGGACAGGCAAAGCAAAAGCTCGGCTTTGTCTGGTTGAGTCTTGGTTTCGCTTGGTTAACTTTGAATAGCTGTATTGCCGACCACGGCTCAAAGCCGTTCGGTCTCGTGCAACGCTCACAGAAGGAGGCCCGGCGATCGCTGCGTTCGCCGGGGTGAACGCGGCGAATGCGGCCGTTCCTTTTCGCCGGGCGCGAGACGAGTCACGTAGCCCGAGACTACCCAGCGGCGCATGCGTGGGAGGCTGCGGGAGGCGGTCGGCTGCCGATCAGCAGATCGGCCGCTACCGCGGCGGCGGCCGCCGCTCATATGTGCAGTCACGGCCGGGCTAGAGCGGCGGCGCGCGCTGTGTTGATACGGCCTTCGCAGCGGCGGCGAGAACAATGCAGCCCAGTCTCGACGTAAAGTTCCGCCGCTCTCCTCGTGGGGGCTGCGGTAGCCTACCCTTGCCTGGTCCTTGCGCGCCTGCATTTGTAGGCTGTTTTCACAGCGTTCGAGCTTATGTATAGTTTAACTGCGATCATATCGGAGCAGAATTTCGTAGCTCTGTTATATTATTGCGATGAAACCTGCATGCTGGACGCCGGGCTTCGACGAAATTTTAGATGCGAAGCACCTCACGCTCGGGGCTGTGTCCCTCCCTCCCTTGTCGTTGTCCGCCGTCCGCACCCCCACTGCGCATGCCTGGCCAGGCACCGCTGATGATGATTGTGGCAGGATGCCCTTAGGGATTGGCCAACCAAAGAATCCATTACGAGATAGCTTCGCGTTCAACCCCCGTCGTCATCTTTCCCGGTCGCGTTCAACCACCGCCGTCATCTTCCTGTAGGGGAACCCTGAGTAGTATGCGAGGCATTCCTCCTTTCCTCTCCGAAGCTCCTCTCTCCGCCGTGATTGCGGAATGAATGGCAACACCTGCGGCTCCTCGCGCGATAATGCGAAACAGCTTAGGGTTAGAGACGCGACGGTAGCCGTTGCATACTCCACTGGGGGCGCCACTCATTCTCCTCCCGCAACGCCACGATCGAACTGAAAACTAATGGGAACTTGAGTCGACCCCATGGCTGCTTCGCATACTACTCAGGGTTCTCCTACGGGAAGATGGTGAATTTTTTTAAAATCAGGGCTTGCAAAGCCAGACAATGATGTTGGCCACTTTTTCGCCATCAGGGGCGGATTTGTGGGTGCGCCCTAGAAAAGGGTGCGAGTCACACACCCGTCTGCTTAACCGCAAAGTCCTCACAATTTTTGGGGTTAAGCAGACGGGTGTGTGACTCGCGGAGGAAGATCACAAGGAAATTGACGCCATGGTCTTGAACAGATAATTCAACACTGAATATATTGGGGACTGAACGCGCACACAAGCGAAATAAAAAAATATAAACAGGTCCGACCCACTAGAGTTCGGGAGAGAAGCGGGGAAAAAAACAACGCCACGCTCACGGCTCTGTCCCACAGTGATGGCGCTCAGTCGCCACGGCGTCGACGTCCTCGCCGCAGGGTTTTGGAAGACGGCGGACCGGCCGCGGTTCCGCTGAGTCACGCGCCGCTGGCTCCGCTCGCTAGGCCTTGCCTCGGAACTGCGGCTCCCAGGGACGTCGCGGCGATCCAACAGCTTCCCGAACGGCGACGTCGGTCTTCCGTGTCACAGGCCCGTGGACATCACCCCGCTGGAGCGACCACGAACCTCGAACCTTGAAAGCCACGAAAGCCTCGAACCGCCTGCCGGTCGTTTTGGTCCAGCTGCATGCCCTGCGGAACCTCCTCCGCTCGCTCCGCTTCCCAGGCCGGCGCTCCATGATGATGATCCTCCCCTCGCTGGCACACACCCTCTAAGGGAAATTGGCCCGGTCTCCATCTTCTTCCTCTCGAGGCACCTGCTCTGCGCCGTCGTCCGGGTTTTTTAAATGCAGAGCATTTCAGTAACTCACGATGTCACCCGCGTTGACGTCCGTAGTCGTAGTCCGCACCCCTCCCCCTACACTATATAAAAAAATACTATCCGGCGCCTGGTTTCGATCCCTCGACCCTGCGGGGGAACCAATTACATGGTGCTCTACCCACTGCGCCACAAAGCCGACACATAATGGGAGGCTACGAACGCGCCTTATATCTTGACTCATTCAAACTACGTCAAGGAAGCTGCTGATACAACGCATTCACTACCACCAACTCCCCAAACACTAAACGTAACGCAATACACCACCCCTATGCGACGCATTTACTCGAGTCCCCCTCGCGGGGAGATGGGCCCAATTTTTTTCCCACTCGTGGGACGCCAGTAACCACACGGGGACATGTCTACGAAAACTAAGAGAAAACGCGCGAAGCCACTGCTTCTGTCCGTCAAACGAGCAGGGCAAAATAGATAAGTATGCGCAATTCACGACAGCTCGTATACAACAAATTCGACACAAGAATATCAAACGGCTCTCATACCAAACGATCATAGTTTAAACGACCTATCAAATTGATGTAATTTTCATGTGTTGCTTCCAGTCACTGGACCTGAATTGGTGGTCAAAATTAGCACATTTACGGAGCTATAGCCTCAAGCAGTTGGCGCTGCGTAGAACCAGAAATGCCTCGATGCCAGGGATGACGATGCATCGCCTGCCCACAACAGCTGAGTACCAGGATTTCAGTTCGGGGGAGGGGTACCTGAAGGACCAGAAAAGCACAGTAGTAAAATGAAAGCAAGCGAAGGTAAAATGAATCACCTCAATGCAGCCGTACGGAATATATGATATAATTATATTACATACTATATATGATATAATATATATATATATTATATAATATATATATATATATATATATAACAGGTAGTTTAAAATGCGTGCTTATTTTAAATCGCGTTACCCATGTAGCTGTAAAATTAAAATTCCATGCCGATCTTTTGGCTTCCTTTCTTAAAGAAAGCCAAGGAAGCCTTTAACATTTAGATAGGAAGACAGCGGATGCGTACATACCGAGATGATTTTTGTACGAGGAAGTGAACTGTATTAGCTGTCGCAATGCTCATGCACAGATGGTAAGGACATGTTCTCATAAATTTTTGAATAAATATACACAAAAGCCTGAGGACGCACGTTAGAAAAAAAGAACGTTTTTATGACGTTTCGACCGAAGTACGGGTTTATTTATTTCCATTTTCTAGCCAGAGCCCAAGAATACTATGTTATAATATATATATATATACAGTGTAGCCCGGTTATAACAAGTAACGGAATCTGAAATTTATTCGTCTATAACCGCTTTTTCGCTATATTGGACTATTATAAGACCGCTATAATTGGGACGGGAAATCAAGATCACTTCGTTATAACCGCATATCGCTGTAAGTGGGTTCGTTATAAATGGGCAACTGTCATATTATATATAGGGGGGGTTAAAAAGAAGGTCATTAAAACCGATATAAGAGTGGCGTTGGCTAACAGAAGAAGAAAGAAAGAAAGTGGAGAAAAAATGCCCGCAGGTGGGATCCGAGCCACGACCTCCAGAATACGGTCTGGTGCGATAACCACTACGCTATCGGCGGGACGATTTCCCTCCACCTTCTGGGGTATTTATGTTTCGGTATTTTTTTCCTGTGCTTGGATGGTAGCCAGGCCACTCGGACTACTCGGGGTGAAGGGACCTTCTGTTTAACCCCGGGCCGTGACCCTTGCTTTCCGGGGTTTCTTGACTGCAACTTATTCTGTGTTATTTTCAACGAGCCCCTCATTTCCTATTCTGATTCGCTATATATATATATATATTATATATATATATATATATATATAATATATATATATATATATATATATAATATATACTATATCTGCGAGTGCGTGTGTTCTTGTGCGCCGGTTGGAAATATGTATGGCGTGTGCTCGTGGTGAACATTCCAAATCGCTCGAAACCGCGGTATTCGCGGCGCGTACGGACCCGCCGACAGGTGACGGAAACGGAATGTCAACGCACCGACGAAGATTTTGAACCGTGTGAGAGCAAAAGAGTGAAAAACAACGTCTGTCGCATCCCGTGTGTGACGCAAGCGACATTTCGCGCGCGCGCACATGCTGTGCCGCCGGCGCGAGCTGTGCGCGACGACGTCATGTCGCCACGGACGTGGCGTAGACGTCATCGAAGAAGCAGAAGAAGCAGCAGCACGCGACGCGGAACTCTCTTCGCGCACACAAGCGCGCCGCAGAGGCGGTGTTTGCAAGCGCAGCTGGCCAAAGCCCCGGACGAGGCGCGGCAACGTCGGAGGCGGACACGCTGTAGTGGCTGTAGCAAGCACTGCGAGCACCACGAGTCGCAACAAGCGGCCGGCGAAAGCCGCGGAACTGATTCAGTTATGAAAGCGCGGTGTTGAGGTAAAAAGAGAAAGGCGGACCACGTGGCGTCGAAATTCCGCCGGGAAAGAAGCCTCATTACCAATGCTCGTTGCAATCGTCAAACATCAGCAGCTCAAGATTTCGTCCGGTTACCGGCTGACGCGGTTACGTGTTTGTGCGGTCGTGTTCTTGACGGTGTTTATGAAGTGATGTGCACGTGAGGTGTTAGCGTGTGTGTAATCGAACGCACCGGCAGCTCCCTAAGCGTCTGATCTTGCTTGGTCGAGCTTGTCTTGTGCTAAAAACAGACAAACAAACAAACAAAAAAAGATTTCAACGTGACAACGCTGCAAGGAAAGCGGGCACACTCGGCCATGTGCGCGTCTTCCTGACTCGTCAAGACCTTCAGCCCTGTTTTGTGATCCTGTCGGTGCGCCATTTTTTTGTGCGCGTTTGTGCGGCGTGGGAGTGAGGATTGACCTTTTCGTCGACCGGCTGGCCGGCCTTTAGAGCCCGCGGACGGGAAGCCTTTGGAGTCGGATGGGGACGTCGCTCGATGTGGCCGCAGCGTCGGACGAGGATGAGAACGCACCCAATCGAGAACCCGGCGGGTGTCAACGAAACGGTCGCTTGCGGTTTCGGCGGTCTTCCTCGAGCGCAGCAGTACGTATACAAAGCATAAGATGCCGTAAAATTTTTTGCTTCCTGATACCGTCTTCACCAAATGTGTGTCCTTGAGGGCAAGGGTTATTTTCTGAGAGTAATAATATATAGATTGATTAAAGTTAAGGCGAGACACTAACAAAAAAAAAGTAGTAGTAGTTGTCGAACTCTTTATTGGAAGTGGAGGTCCACGGGTCACGATGGGGAAGGGGGATGAAGGACGAAAACCTTAGGCCAAAAGGCTGACTTCAAACAGAACATCAGTCTTATATTCTGTTCTTTTAATGTGGACTGACTTGAAGAAAAGCACCAAAAGCTGAGGAAAACGCGCATGACAATAGTATTATAGAATAGAGTTTAACTCGCGCAACCTCTGAAGCCGAGAAATACTTGAGGTGCAGATAAACATCGGGCTTACTTAAGCAAATAACGCTGAACGATGATGGGTGCATCAGTGCACAGGTTCGAAGGACACCACCTGCGCCCTTGTGTTTTTTTATACAGACAAAGGCCTCTAGCGGAACACGACGAACATCTGCATTTTCGTGCGCACGTGTATGCTCTGGGTATATAATGTGCAACTCAGAGGGGACAAAATATTTAGGTAGTCGCGTTTCTTAACCACATATACGCCAAGTTTATTCACTGAAACAACTTTGAAACCGACCCAAATTCCAAGTCTTGTTCTGGCTGATAGTTCCATTTGATGTGGTAAAAACGTTTGGTTATTCTCGTTGGCTCTGTTTTCTTTAAATGGGCTTATAAATGAGTACTGTATCCGCAGAAACGGCTGTACCGGGCGTTTTTTCGTGGCACAAAGCACGGCAAGTTTGGCCACCGAGAGGGCTATATAACCACGCCGACTTTCAGGCATTTGATTACTTGTTCGCAGCCGAGCCGCATAGAAACGCTTAGACGTTTTTGTCGGCTTGAAATTTACGAAAACATGCACATTCGACGGGAGGAGCATGGCCCCCGAAATTGAGGTATGATTGCATTCTGTGAACTAAAGCAATCTGTGCCCAAATTTTCCGCTGAAGCAAGCCTATAGACTCACCGAGTGTCATCGAGCCGTTACTATGGGTAGTTTTTAACGTTAATTTTAATTAGTTGGCATGAAACCATGACTTACAAACCGTTCTTCGGCCGCGCGATGTTCTAAAAAAATAACATGGTTGCTGAACGACTGGTAATGCGAATTTATCAAAACTAATCGCAGGATGTTCTTTCCACATGATTAAGCTGTGATTCTATCAAGCACCCTTTTCCTGTTGCACTAAAAAGGGTGCTCAATTCCCAATTGAAAATTATCCTGCTTGTGTATATAGCACTAGTTGGTTTAGGGTCTGTACTGCGGCGCCACTATCATCTTGTCGAGACCTCATCGCAGAGTTCAGAGCTTAATCACTGTTATATAGACCCGTCGTTGATTTCACGACATTTAAAGCCTGACGCATTTTATGCGCTCTACGACCTTTTCGGCAGACGATATTTTGCCACCGACCAATGCTTGAGAATGTAGCCTGGTTAACATTCCTGCCTTTCCTTTACTTTTTCTCTCTCTCTTTTCTGTTCAGCTTGCGATAACTGCAGTGCAGACAGCAAACCATGCAAGTGCATCCCTTCATACTAGCGAACATTAACACTTGGACAAAGCTAAAGAAGAATCTAGCGTGTGTTTCGTTTCCTTTTTAGCTTTGTCCCTGCGTTAATGTTCGCTAGTACGATGAATTCCTTAGCTAGTTACCAGCTCGCCCAACTTAGCTCTTTAGTTACCTGCTTCCAGATGCCCGACTCAAAACTTTCTTTGCTGGATCATGTCGGGATTTAAGCTTCGCGAATAAAAGAACAAATAAAACACAACTAATAATAAGTAAATGACTGAAACGCTCGAATAAATCTGAACAAAATATAATAATAAATTCACACAAGCGAATAAACATATGCACAACATTTACGCAAGGTAAATTGTTTTACAGGTCTGCACAAAATGCTGCGTTGTCTGCAGGTTGCGGCCATAAGTTCTCTTGCCTATATTATAGCACAGAAAAAGAGAAAGTCATTCATTCATTCATTCATTCATTCATTCATACATTCATTCATTCATTCATTCATTCATTCATTCGTTCACGCTGCTGAGGGCATTTGCATTCAACAGAACGGGGCAAACAATACTACTTGAAATGTAAAACAGTACTAAGGCAGACGAAGACGAAGACAAAATCCATAGACAGGCAAGACGGCGTGTTCTGGATATTAGTTTTTTTGGTCCCGTTGTCTCGTTTGAACGTGAATTTGGGTTGAACGAGTGGGAGAAACTCCTATTTAAATTGTTTAGGAACAAAACGTTAGATAGTTGGCGTGCACGAAACCTTGTCGTGCTTATAATTAGTGCTAGAAACACAAAGCGAAAGAACCGCACGAGAACCGTGAATGCTTACCTTCAACTACTATACTTTGCTTGCGAAGATACGGTCCCGCACAGCACAAGCCGAAACGTTTACCGGGTGACCTAGAGGTATTTGAAGCCTGGCTCCTGCTGCGGTGGCGTTAGGTAATAAATTGCGCAAAGCGAGCACTACAAAGAAAGAAGACCATCGCCCATAGCTTACCTGCCTTACCTCGTTCTGTAGGCCATCTTGTCGCGACAGGATGTTCGCAAGCACCTTAGGGCGTCGGTAAAGTGTTTGAGTAAGGTTAAACTGAATATTGTACGGGCGTGCACAGCTGGCATGCCACTTACAAGTGACGCGGCAGGGGCTCAACTTCTTTATTCTATAGTTTCAACAGACGGTTGTTTAAGAACTGAACGTTGTATTACTGTTTGTTGCACGATGTCTATTTCTTGGACGTGTTGCAGCGGAATATCATACATGAGTTGCCCGTAGACAATCATTGAATCCGTTTTACTGCGGTTGAGAAAGATGGACCACTTCCTCATAGTCTATTTATCTTGAATGATCTGAGGTTGGATGAATAGAGAATGAACAAACCCGTGTTTCACGTAAACTGTTCTTCTGTGGAGCAAGTTGCCCAATTCACCGACTATCCGACGATGATAAAGGGGCAGAAAAACACTGACCAAAAATTTTAATTGAATTAATGACTTTTCGGCTTCCCTATATATGACGGAGACATTGTAAGTAAACTGCCTCCGTTTACTCGCGATGCCTACGTCACATTTGGTGCAGCATTTATACGTGCCTCCGTCTACTAACGATTTTATTGTGAACAGGACTACCGTGTGGGAGCCGAAACGTCCTTTACTGTTTCTGTAAAAATTTTCGCCGCTGTTTTTATTCTTTTTCATTACGGCCCGTCTTGACCAAACGGCTTTTGTCAGACCCTTGATTGCATTGGGAAGGGGAAAGAGAAAGGGGGTGACCGAGTGGGTGTTCTTGAACCAATTAGCCTGACAGGATTTTGGTGTTCAGTCTTCAACGAGCTTGTTGTTTCTATCGTGTGAGATGTTATGTGTTTTGTGAAACACTTCCAGGAAACAATTAAATGAGTCGAATCGTGGTGTAGTCGTCATGCTCCCGCGCTAAATAGTCGGTAACTTTCTTTTAAAGCGAAGCTTTATACCTCTACCCCCGAGGGTTCTTTCGCGATTGTTGGCGTCAGCAGAAAACTCTCGAGAACAAATAAAAAAAGTTACTGGCACCGCCACGAATCGAACCTGGAACGAATAGAGAAACGGAGCGGCAGCCCGCTGTCTTACCGATCTGTGGGTTTACTCGCATCATTATCGCGGATAACCCTGTGACAGTATCACGCGGCCCCTCGCGCCCACGGCACGTGTAGAGACCGTGTGCGCGCCTTGCGCATGCGCTAGAGTTAGTAAAAATTAAGAGAAGCTCACACCAACGCACGGAGGCCACGAGATCGGGGGCAGGGACGGAGGAAAAGAGATATCGTCTAACACCGCGTTTGAGCTTCCTTTAATTTTATAAAAAAGGAGTTTACACTCATGTGCTTCACCAGTACAAATGAAGCAACCACCATTCATGGATCATGCATTGATTTAACCTTAGCAAAGATTATCTCTTTGAAGTAATCAAGGGTGTGGTTAAGTGCATTTCACTTGTCTCTGGTTTCACTCTTCCTAGAGCCACGTGTGCGAATTCAAGTGACGTCGCATGGGTAATCGTTGCGGGTGTCGTTTACAGCTTCGCTTTCCAACCACCTTCGCAGGGTGAATTGGCGCGCATTTTTTAACTGGGCCAAAAATGTACCTGCGCGTGAAGCGAGGATTGGTTAGGTTTCTCCGAAATTTCTCACACCCGATGCACCAAAAAAAAAAAAAAGGTAAGGCTGCTTGGTACCGCCAACCACGGAAAATATAGCGAGAAGACTAAATTTCTTGCAACAAAAAAGTCTTTTTTTGCACCAAATTTGGAATTTCTGGGCCGTAGTTTGAACGGTTGCTAATTAAATGCTGTCCAGTCGCTGTTCTTAACTGTTGTTTTATAGTACACTTGTGGTCATTTGTTTTCTTTACTGCAACTCAAGATGTGTGAAAGCCAGCTTACAAAGACCAAAGTTACACTCGGTTCCTTAAAGTCGGTTCACTCTCATACACAAATGTATTGCTGCGAAGAAATTTCGGGGTCAAATATACGCAGTATAAAACGCTCTTTGACCTTTTTTTTAATCAAGCAAGGCTTGTTTTGGTTCACACAATGCCTGGATTTCGCATTTATGCATGAAGGAGTCTTCGTACATAAATGCGAAATCCAGGTTTGTTGGTTAGTAGCATCTTCGAGCTAAAATAGAAGCCGCCCTAGTATCGATAAGCTCGGAACCCACCAATGGCGAGCTTGTTGTGCGCCGTCTTCTGTCACCTAACTTTCTTAAATTGTGTGCGTGTGTGTGTGTGTGTGTGTGTGTGTGTGTGTGTGTGTGTGTGTGTGTGTGTGTGTGTGTGTGTGTGTGTGTGTGTGTGTGTGTGTGTGTGTGTGTGTGTGTGTGTGTGTGTGTGTGTGTGTGTGTGTGTGTGGTGTGCGTGCGTGCGTGCGTGCGTGTAGAGCGTGCGCGTATTTTATTGCCCTAGTTAATTCTAATACCGGCTGAATACACCAGTCCCGCCCATAACTCTGTATACAGCGTCCGTGTATGTCGGCGCGCGCGCGTGAAAACGCCGTTTTTCTCCGTATGCAGCTGACGGGGACATTTCCTGGTAGCCCTTTCTTCACTTTTCGCTCGTGCGCGTCTCCCTTTCGGGGGACCATTGAAGAAACGCGCGCTTTCCGTAAAGCCCTCTACGAGCACATTAGGACGATTTAGAGTGAACCCGCAATAAAACACCTCGTTTTTCTTTCGTTATTCTTGCTACCCGCACATTTTACTCTTATTTTCACTTAAAAAGGATCAGATTTTGCGAAGCCGTGAGGCTGAACTGCCATTTCGGGTAGCTGTAATGGTTGACACCTCGAAGAAGCGGGAAAGGAGACCTCGAGAGGAACGCCCAGACTTCGGCTACGTTTTGCTGCATCTTTGTGCAAATTGATGGCGCAAAATAAAACGATTTGGAAAGAGAATTTATTATAACCCGCATATCAGGGCGCAGCGACTAGTGGTAACAGCACTGCTCTACAAACAGAATTATCCAGCCAGTTTTCATGCAACATGGTCATACTATACACTGCACAACAATTGAATGGGATGGGCAACAAGCTACTAGAAAATCAGTTCACCGAGAGTTCAACAGCGTGACAAAAGAGTTCATGAACTATATTGACCTCAATACGGCACAAGAGAAACGCTCAGTATGTTGCTCCTGACCACTATAGAGCGTGTAGACCAGTGCAAAAGGAAAGATTCTTCTCTTAGAGCTGCCAACTCGTGGTCCAAGTGACTCATGAGAATCGACCGGACACGCCACAGCAGTGGGAACATTGCCCGTTGCGGCCGGGCTCGAAGACATGCAGCCCCAAGATTTCTGCACAAAATCGATTTAGACAGTTTGTAAGTTCTCGGTACCTAACCCCGGGCCCCATCAGCTCCGAAGCCGGAATAATAATCACCTGGGGTCCCTATCCCTTGCTGGTAATGCGTAACTGAGCTGTTTCCTATACGAGGCTTTAGGTGCCGAAAAAAGCAACCGCAAATTTTTGTTTGTTTTGTTTTGCGGTTGCTTTTTTGGTACCGAAAACATCGTATAGGAAACAGCTCATTTACGCATTACCAGCAAGGGATAGGGATGACGTCACCGCTGACCTAAACAATGCCAACATACTAACGTGAGACGCGTACCCATTCGTCGCATAAGCCGAAAAATGTATATCTGCATGGTCATGTGCCTCAGGCACTGTCCTGCACACATGCATTACATGTCAAAAACACCAAGCTAGAAATGGGCTACGAAAGGATAGAGTCCGCTTACTACGTGCTCGCTTGCTACCTGCTTGCTTGCTACCTGCTTGCTAATTCGGATAGTTCATTTTCGAATTTGATTGATTGATTGTAGGGTTTAATGCGCCGACGCAACGCAGGCGATGAGTCGCGCCGTAGTGGAGGGCTCCAGATTAATTTCGACCACCTGGGGTTCTTTTTTCGCCTCCATCAGAAAAGCAGCCGCCGCGGCCGGGAATCGAACCCGCGACCTCGTGCTCAGCAGCGCCACGCCTTTAGCCACTGAGCCACCGCGGCGAGTCATTTTCGAATTTCGCGCTCATGAAGTCATTCCCCAGAAGAGCAACAACTACAGTTAAACATCGTCATTACGAAGCCTCGGGGCACGAGACTGATTTCGTTATAAGCGAAATTCCGTTAAAAGCGGGCA
This sequence comes from Haemaphysalis longicornis, assembly GCA_013339765.2. Lineage (NCBI taxonomy): Eukaryota > Metazoa > Arthropoda > Arachnida > Ixodida > Ixodidae > Haemaphysalis > Haemaphysalis longicornis. The sequence goes on from CM023450.1 coordinate 75,360,091, forward strand.
TTATCTCCCTTCCGTGAACTGAATTTGAGACCATCAGAAAACTGTGAATAAAACGAGAATTCGAGTAAACCGATTTCGTTATAGCGAGGGCTTAGTGTTTTTTTTTTCTTCTTTTTTTTTTCCTGGTTCCTCGGGAAACGTCAACCCATACCATCTTACTCTCATGGGAGTGTGCAGGAGGGACACAAAGAAAGCAGTGAAACGCTTATTGGGGTGTTTTTATATCTCGAGACCCCGATACAATGAACGTGACCCTGAATGCACTACTTGCGCATGCTCACTATCCTGAACCGAAAACCACTGCGCGTGCGCAGTCGCGTCGACGCGGCTACAGTTATGTAACTTGATGCCGGGAAGATAAAACGCTCTATTATATGCTGAGCTCTGGAGCATACGAGCAATTTCAGGACCACGGACCGCGGGAGCCATGCGAAGGTTATGTGAACAGCTGCACTGCAGGGTTGATTGGCCGAACATGAATTTCAGCGCATAACGAACTGCTTTTATTCCTGGAATGAGGAAGACTACACCGGCCGCATCGAGCGATACTCGATCTAACAACTGACACGTGGTGTTTTACCGCCCCCCTCCCCCTTCCCGGCCGCTTCCTGTTGCTAACGCATTCGCGGTGCACACATGTTGTGTAACAGTGACAGTGTCTGTAACCAGTATACCCTAAGCGCTGTCCCAGGTGGTTTAAAATGTAGCTGCCGGTTTTCGTGAATTTGTATTCCGGGCCACTTAGCTCGTTCGGAGCCGTGAAAAGGGTGCGCTATAGAGCGGAAATTTGAAAGTAGATGTCGATATACCTAATAATGGCTTAGGTTGCACACACGGACAGGGCTTCGCCACCCCTTCCACTAGCAGGGCAGGGGGTGGAGAGGGTTCCGAGGAGGCCTAGAAGGACCAAGATCCTCGCATTTAGTGTAAGCTCAAGAATCATTTTACCTCTGTACCTCCTGCCCCGTTTTTGGTTGTTCTATTTATTTTTCGTGAGTACCTCATCGTATACTCCTCTCCGGAGGCTGCCTTGTCTGTCTGCTGCTGAGCACAAGGACGCGAGTTCGATTCCCGGCCGCGACGGCCTCTTTTCTGATGGAGGCGAACAGCAGAAACGCCCGTGTGTTCGAGATTTCGGCGCACGTTAAAGATCCCCAGGTGGTCAAAATTAATCCGGAGCCCTCCACTACGGCGCGCCTCATCGCCTGCGTTGCGTCGGCGCCTGAAACCCTACAGTCACCTGTCTGTCTGGATGCAGCAGCTCACAAACCATGCTTTCTTTTGTTCAGGCTGGGCCCTGAGTTGTCTTGTACGCTTTGTTAGCCAACCGCACGCCACGCGTTTTAAGTCTTGCTGTCCTCCTCTTTGTCTTTGTAAAGAATAAAGAAAAAGATAGAGAAAAAAGAATTAGGTCATTGTCGTTGCGGCGTTGTCGTATTTTGTTCTTCTTCTAGGCAAGCGTGCGTACGTGCGTAGGAAAGAAGAAAGGAAAGGTAGAAGGAGTGCAGCTACTTTAAACATAGGTGAAATCGGGAAGCCAGCAGAAATAAAAAAGAGTGGCAGTGGTTGTGACGTATCGGGGCGCACACGGGATTATTTAGACTTACCTGAAAACGCGCACTTTTCAGCTTAGTGACGAGGCGGGTATTGATGATGACTATGACGATGCCTGCACACGTGCGCGAACGTGAACGTGCGAACGGGGGACGGGGGGGGGGGGGGGAGGTGCTTCTTACGCTAGCGGTAGCTGTTAAAGGGACACTGAAGTGATATGTAAACATGCGGGATTACTAGCGCAAATTGTAGTCCGGAGTCCCCAGGCCATGTTCGACCACTCTGGGCGCGTTTATTTATTTAGTAGAAAATTAATTCGAAAATGCTGTCCTCCTCTCTTTACGCTCGACCATTTTCTGTGGCGTTTTCGGTGACGTCGGGAGGAGCCTAGCTCGCAATTAGCTGCCCTACTGCACGGCTCCCCGGCCTTTCAGACAGAGTCAGTCGGCCCAGCGTTTTCGTCCGCCGGCCGCCGACGGGTCGTCGCAATTCGTTCGCTCAGTTGAAACGAAGCCAGGACGCGTTTGTGAATGGAAGAATGGGCCTTTCTTTACTTGGTTAGTTTGTACACTGTATCTAGCTCCAAGTCAAGGTCGCTTCACACAAGCGCTGCACAAGCGCACATCCGACGCTTCGCTGACTGGTACGCCAGTAGGAAAATATAAGGCCTCTTGAAGGCGGGAGAAAAGTCAGCGAAGTCAATATAGGTACTAAGGAAATAAAATCAACTGATATTTTTACCGTACAGCGTAAAACTAGGGTGCGGGAAGCACTTTTTTTGCGCTGGGCGAACAAGCACAACGGCCAGCAGCACGACTACGCATCTGCGAACGCTTTTCCGTCTAAGAAATGCAATTGCTAGACGTGAGATATTGTGGAAACTTGGGGGATGCTTACTGCACGAGCGCAAAACAACAAATAGTCACCTAAGCTGCTTGGAATGCTAAAACTAAATAAGTGTAAACTGGTTATACATTATATACCTTATATTTCCAAGCTCGGCAGCGCTCGCCCGCGGCCGAGTGTTTTGGAGCGCTAGGTATGTCAGCGCAAGTGTTTTGCAAGTCACAAGTTCGAATCCCCGCGGGTACATGCTTTTTTTTATAAGTTAACTTTTTCGTTTTCCGCCGATGTTTTCTATACTGAGTTCACCTTTTTTTGGGCCGCAACGTTCATTGCTCTACGAACTAGTTCACAGAACGCGCGCAGGCTGGCACTGGCGCGCTAGCGAGTTCTCGTTGGCGTGCTGTTGCCATAAGCACCGACTGCTTGCGGGCAGTGGGCACAGGCCAGAATCAACAGACCCTTGGCCTGGTGCGAACACTGCTTTTTACGATACAGGCATGAGTGAGGCAAGCTCCAAATATATGGTAAAAGCGCATGGCATTTGAGCGTCTGCTGCGGACGCGGAGGGCGTTCATGCACTGCGTAGGCCTCGGCTAGTGAATGCTACGATTTCCAAGCCGTCTCCTGGAGGCTTATCTTATGCATTTTACAGCCGACAACATGGCAGAAGCGCGGTACGATGATTACTGAGATATTGAGAATGTCCATCCAACAACGCCATTGGTTGTGTTTTACAGAACCGAAACCGAAACCGAAACTTGTTTGATTGCTAACCTTGGGCATCGTCCAATCACGGTGCCCCCTCCTCCCAACGTCACAGCCTTAGTTGGTACGGCCGCCGCAAACCGCGCATGGTAGTTTTTCTTCTTTCGCGCTTTGTAAAATAATTACCGATTTGTCAACCGGATAAACGATGACAAGTGTGCTAATTTGAGCCAGTCTACGCAGTGCAAGCAAAAACGGGAGCTTGACAAATTCACTTCAGTGTCCCTTTAAGACGTATTCAAGCGCATTTGTAACCGGACTCCAAAAAGCCAGCAAGGCTATTGAAACCGCGATTCGTGAGCAAAGAACTATTCGCATTGAAAAAAAAAAGAAAGAAAATCTTGGAAGGTTCTGTTTCTTCTCTTACCTTACGGGCCATTTGTGTCGGTTACGTCAGCCGGAAATTAAAATAAAATATGCATTAGTCCGTCTAATGACGACGATGGTTGAACGCGAAGCTTTCTCGTGACGGATTCATTGGTTGTCGTTTGAGTTTGGACTGAGTTTCGACCATGTCAAAATGGAGCAGTCGGATAGATGCCAGCTTCATAACGTGAGGGACTTAGGTTCGATTCCGGCCACTGAAGCGGTTTCTTTCTTTCACTTCACCTACGATCATTCATCATCATCGTCAGAGAAAGCTTGCTTTCCTGCAGGGTTTTTTTTTTGCGCGTCACAGACTCCATCAGTGAGAACATTACAACTTCACTTTAAAAGCGAACCGCGAGTTTTGTTCTAGTAACGCCACCGTGCGCCATAATTCGGCATCTTGTGGATGCGAGGATGCGATATTCTAAGCACACACGTACCAAGTGCGGCGCACGTGGGAAGCTCTCGTTCACGCTGTTATCGTTAAAAAACACCTGAAAATAGTTAAAAAACCAAAAGAAACTCATGACGTGGCCTAAGCACTTTGGGCTTTAATCTAGCAAGGTGATTAGACAATGGGTACAACTCACTTTTTGATTTATTGGATTTCGAAAATTGTTATTTCTTTCCTAAGGGAAAATCATTCAGCTAGAACTGAAGGTACAGTGTCAGGAGCACTCGCATGAGTTGAGAATATCGTATTATTACCTTGCAGATGGAAGTCTTAAATGCATATGCCTTTGTTAGGGTTCTTTACCCTCATTTTGCACGATAAAAGTGCGTTCAGAAGTGTCGCTTTCATCGCACTATACTCCGCGCCGATTGGACGACGTCTGCTATACGGCGACGCACTTGTCAAGTATGCCGGTCAAAATTTCACAGATTGCAAGCGTATATAACATGTACAACCAGCACGTGAGCAAGCAAAATCTTTATTTATCTATATATCTATGAATAAAAATATATATGTATATATCTATATGTATTACGGAATACGTGGAAAACAAAGTTTGGAGATGGAAATAACCCTCAAAAGATATTACAATGGGATGGCACTACGGTTTTCCGTAAGGACGACGCTAAGGGCGGATGGTGTAAGCTCTTGCTCAGAGAATTGTGGCTGAAAAGAAAAGGGGGATTCGTTTGGTTAAGCTACACAATGCGACCTCAGTTTAAAGTTCGACAAATGTGACTGTCCCTTTAAAGTGCGCTGAGTGGGTCGACTAAGGGCAGCACGCGGATTTTGGAAGTGCCGAAGTATTTAGTGACATTATATAGCATACACGACGCATGACTCAACCGCGTTTCAGCACCCGAGTTCTAAATGGTCACGTGGTTACCATGAAGATTTATTACATACACTGCAAGCATGGCAATCGCGTGCATGACTCGAGGCGCAAAGGAAACAACGTGTCCCTTCCGCCTCATTGTTCTCACCGTACGCGCACGTATACACGCCGTAAGGATGAAAACAACGTCTCCACTCGATCACACAACACCCGTACGACATGACAAAAACGGGCACGTCTATTATTATTTTTTTCTTCAGGTCTTAGCAGCCCCTGTCGTGTAGGTGCAAGGCTATGTAAGCAAATAAAAAAAGCAGACAAAGAATAGAAGCCAAGCCACGTGACAGCAGACGCAACGGTGTGGGTTGTGGACGCAGCTGTTTCTCAAGGACTTGGGGAGAACAGCGAAGGCTTAACAGGGGCGCGAATTTGGCTGCTTTCTTTCTTTTTTTTTTTTTGCCTGTGCCGTTGTGGAAGCGGGTGTGCTCTCCCCCCTGCCTCTAACGCGTGTACGGACGTTAGCCGACGCAGTGCGCTATAAATAGCACGTGTGAACTGTCGATGCATCCCCAGCCTTTCTCGGAAAGTCGCTGTCTCATGGGAGAGCAACTGCCGGACGACAGTTCCGAACGACAGTTGCTACAATTTACTGACATAACCACTTGTTCTTAGAGCTTCAACATAACCGCCAGCGTAGTAGGCTGTCAGAAAACTGAAGAAAGCACAAGTGTAGACTGTGTTTACATTACAAGGCAATTATGTACCAGCCTTGGACCTACCGAACCTTTAATGAAGTCGGCTGGACTCGGTTCTTCAGCTTCCTCCCAATACCCACCCCCTCTCTCTCTCTACATACATACATACATACACATACATACATACATACATACATACATACATACATACATACATACATACATACATACATACATACATATTTTTACAGTTTTATGTTAACTCGTGGCTGCTCGTGTTTAATTGACGTGTTTCATTGACCCCCCTTTTTGTGCGAAAGCACAAGATGCTCCGTTTTTGAAGAAGCCGGGATTATGGAGCCGCTTGAACGAAAGAATACCCCTGGAAAGAAACCTTCTGCATGAAGGAGGAAGGCTCGTCTCTGTTGCTAGGCAACACCCTTGCGCGGTGGGCATGCGCAGAGCGTCTTGCCTCGGTGGCGCCAGCAAAGATGGGTACCCCTCTTCCTTCCTGTCATTTATTTTCTTTCTTGTTGTTCCTTTCCTTCGTCACCGCTCGGTTGTCTCTGCTCGCTGCTGTCGTACACGTTGGCCTGCAACGCGTGCGGCCGGTTGGTCCAGCACTGCAACCGCAACGGCGCAACGGATCTCACTTTTTTTTTTTTTTAATGAGGAAGCATTATATGGATCGTGGGTCGAAAATGGGGCGTCGTAATTGACCGTTGACCGTTCGCAGCGGATGGTGCAAAACATGACTGACGGCTCAAATATTAAAAACACACAAAAAACACTCGCATTGATGTCAAATTTCTCGGAGAGGTTTCGGTAAAAAAAAAAAAAGAAATGGCGTTGAGAAGAAAGTTTGCATCGCAGAATACCGCTGAAAATATAAGAAGACGGGGACACACGCAAGACAGATAATACAGCTTGGCCTGTTTTACTAATGAAGAAAATTTCGCATCGCACATTGCGGTGCGGGGAAATTTGCGAGGCGAGCACGCTACCCCGGCGGCACCACGGTAGCTCCAAGGTTCTAGTTGAATAAAGGTGCGCTCAGTGCGCACATGTTTAAGCGCGTAACGGCGCAGCAAATGGGGGAAAGGTAAAGTGACGTCACGTGGGGAGAACAGCGACAGAGAACGCTGATTAGGGTCAAGTAGCGGCATGAAGTGTCGCCGGTTTGCCCATCGAGGTTAATCGGGCCGTGTCTCGTGGCGGAAAGTGCTTCTATGTTGGACGTATGTACGTACCGCTACTTTCTGTGCCGGTCAAACGCCGTCGACCGCGCAAATACACCAACAGGGCCAGAGCGCAGGAGGCGAAGAATGCGTGCAGCGAAGATGCTCGAAAGACAAAGAAAGGAAAGCGAAGAAAGAGACGAAAACACGGTGTAGCCGTAAGGAAGTAGTTTGCAGAGTATGGCCAGCAGTCATGCTTTCGCCTTTAAAGCGCGTGAGCACACTTAAGTGCTCTGAGGATTTCTTTTTTTTTTTTTCGCAACTTCCTTCTTTAGTTTGGTATTGCAATTTTAGGTTAAGCAATGGCGGGCTCATTCGCGTAGTGAACGTTTGGCCACAAACGAGATTTGACCATAGAGCATTATGTTTTATGAGCGCCACCGCGAGGTAACTTCTGCCGCCGCAAGTTCCAAAGAGCAGGAGAGTACGCCGCTGAAGCGCGCTCGGGGCTCGCTTTTAAATGAGCCAATTAACGGCTGCAAGCGCGCTTCCTTTCGTGACATGCCTTCCACGCCCTAATTAGGGTTCTCGTCGTCAGCTCGTTCGTCTCCGTGCTGTTGACGGAGTGAGAAGGCTGGCTCCGGAGTATCATGAGTTCCACTGACTACTGTATTTGGCCGATGAACAATAAGTTGATTACCATGGGCATCTATGAAAGAGACGCAAGTTAGAATTCTGCCCCTGAAGGGAACCTAAAGGGTGGAAAAGTGTTTACTCCGCGCATGAAAAGCTGATTTCAGCAACAGAATGTGGGCAGGCCTCCACCGAATTGGCGTCTTGCACATACGGTCTCGAGAATTCGAAGTCGCTAAATTGGAATTTTCGGTTAGTTGTGCTGGTCCCGGCAATTTTGCATGCAATCCAATGAAAGAAATTGTTGGATAATTCGACGCTAAAACCTATTATATCAGTTAATTGGACGTTATTCCGAATAGAAAGCATCGAGGTGGCCGTCATTTATCGATGAAATTCAAAATTTTCAACCGCGAGAACAGAGCCGTGTTCCACGTGCACTGATGTCGACGCCATTGCACCTGAAGCAGCGAGCAGTTGTTAAAGCGGCAGGCCAGTTGAAGGTCGCGCCAGCGTACGCATCTCTCTCTTTTCATGCTCTCAGCCTTCTTTGTTGTGCACAGCGCCGTGTGAGCTGTTTGTGTGGTGGACGCTTCAGCCTTCGATTTTAGCGATAAGTCTCAATTTGTCTTGTCAATCCGTGACACCGTGTCGTACACTCGTCTTGGCGACGAAAGTCGAGATCCTGAACAAAATCAAGAAGGGAACGTGTTGCGGACAGATAACAATGGTTCTGTCGTTCTTTTTGTATGATTGAAAGTCCGGCTAACTCGAAGTTTTTTAACACGAAAGTGTTTTATTCTGCGATACAACCAAGAATTGACTGACGTCATATCCGACACGGAAGTGACGCCAGTACAACGAAGCAAGCGGCCTGTAAAGGGTGCACCCTTGCACACAGGGTCTTCTTGCGGGGAAGCAACCTTTAGTACTAAAGAGTACATTATTCTAAGTGCTGTTCGTTTTCGGGCTTTAATATTTTAACACGAAAGGGTTTTATGCCGGGATACAACGACATTTCACTGACATCATATCTGTCACGGAGATGACGCCAGTACACTTTGGCCGAAGCCACTCGCCAGCAGGACGTCGCTTACCAAGCACACCCACAAGACAGCCGCCTACCCGCAAATTATGCTCAGCTCAGATTTCGCTGCACATTTGACTTTCGTGTTTTACTGATTCCTATCACAGAGGAATCAACAATAGTTTTTTGTATGATTGGAAGTCCGGTTAATTCGAAGTTTTGTTTTTTTGCAGTCTCCGTGGACTTCCTGTAAACTGGAGTCGATGGCGGGTATCTAGGAACGTGCCACGTACAGTGGGAAAGCAAAAACGTTATCTCTCTAGTTGGTGGCACAGGCTGCGACGCTGCGGCTATGCTAAGACACTTTCCCCTTGCTTTCGGCGCGGGAATAAACGTCCGGACAACCGTGCTTCATTGCATTTCATGCATTCGACGCGCCTTTCTCGCGGAAAGGTCAGGTATATGTTTTTCCCCTTTCCGTGACAGCTGAGTGATTCCTGATGCCGCCGGCGGCGGTGGCATTTATTATCTTAACCTTTTAGTTCCCTCTACGTTTTCGTTCGAACCAGCGAGCAGCGCGTGCAGCGGCAGCAGCACGCGCTCGACACGGGTCCACATTTGGGGCTCCGGCGTGAGTTACGACGCTTTCAAGTCGGCGAGGCCGCCACCGCTGTTGCTGGGTTTGCTGTTGCCGGTCGCTGGAAAACGCACACACGCCCACGCCGCCTCCTTTTTTTCAACCGGGCGTCGGGCTCCGCGTATAACTACTCCGGTGCGCTACGGCTGGCCTTTTGAGTTTAAGCCTTTAACCCACAGCCCACGCTCGTCAGTCGACGAGCCGAGCCGGCCAACAACGCCTGCAGCCACCGGACGCGCGGCGCGGCAAAAGAGAAACGTTTCTTTCCTCCAGCAAGCTTGCCTGTTTATAGCTTTGTTAAACACAAGAGTGGTTTCTTCTCGGCCAGCGCTCGGCCCAAGAACCGGCCTGTGCGCGTTTGAGTCGCGCGACGAACGCGTACCATTGCTTAAGTGCCGAAATCCGAAACAATACCCGCCGCGGAGGTTCAATGGCTGGGACCTTCGGGCAAGGACAAGGTCGCGGTGTTGATACCGAGCTTCGTTAGTAACGATCCCTGGCGGTTGTGTGTTTCTTGCGCCGACGAAATAAGAAACGCTGGTGAGCACTGCGTTTGATGATACAGCCGTGAAGACGCTGCTCGATGCACTGCACCTTTTTTTTTAAATCGAAGCTTTCTTCGGCTATTATCCGAGTTTACGGGGACTGCTGCTGATGCTACTTTCACACGGGGGTAACCCGCGGGTAAGTTACACGAGCTAACGCTGGCCTTCTTGTACCGTGCCTGATGGGTCGGCCGACACGACTAGCAAGGCAGGGGGGGGGACCCGTTATCCCGGGGTCGCCTGGCCGGGGGAGCTCCAGTTCCTGCGCGCATGACGTTCTCCGCGCTTGGAACTGGTGGCGTCTTCGCCAGGAAGATTGGGGCGTTGAAGGTTTCTCGCTACGTCTGGTATTTCTCTCGACGCACTCGCCACCGCTCACCGTTCTGTAACATCAACAACTATATATACGCCGAGCACATAACGCTGTACAAAATGACAAACGCAAGTACACTTCAACCCAATAATGCCACGATGAAAGCTTCGCGTTACGTCGATACCCATATGCGTGGTATTCGCCATTTTCCCCCAGTTTTGTATAAGGGCATCCTTGTTGTTGCTCGGGAGATTACGTCCGATGACCCGTGCAAAACATGGCGTTAAACGTGATGGCAAGGGAAGAATGATGATGATTATGAATAAGCTTTATTGGAGAGCAGGTGCTGATGTTAGGGCACCCGCCCGGTGGGAGGCTTCCTTAGTCTGGGATGCCTTGGGCTATGCTGGCCATCCGTGAAGAAAAAAAAAATCTTCTGCTTGGCGGGTTTGTCATCTCCTGGAAAATCGTACTCAAAAGCGCGCAAAATCTCACGCTTAATATTGTATCTGTAGTCGTGTCCCTCCACTATGTCCTGACAGATAGCGTCTTTGTTACCGCCTTGCCTTGAATTACGAAATATATCTCTAACAATAGCACCCAGTGCTTTAAACCCCCGCGGACACGCGAAAAGATGACGAGATCTAGATTTGCCGCGGAAAGGAGCACTAATGACTCACGTCAAAATTTTTAAAAAAATTAACAAAAGTTATAAACCAACCCGGCGAGCAGAGCGGAAAGATCAAAATGAAATGTGGAGTACTGGCATAAAACCCCTCAGCCCCAAATACCTACTTCACGAGGCATGGATGCATTACAGCGATCCCGACATATAATACCTCGAGAAAAGAGAATCCCCGACTGCTTTATTTTTGCGCTCACCTATATTCTTCACCAACGTGGCGGTATTCGTAAACACGACGTTCTCGGCATTAGCATAGCAAAGATGACCCCGTGGGGATTTACGTTTACAGTTGCACGCCGGCCGGCGCGCCTCGGGTGGTTATTCTTGGGCCCCGAGCCGAATTCAGAGCAGCAAACAGTCGGAGACCTTCTAGGCAAGGTCTCGCCGTCACACGCCAACGCCGATACGTACCTGCTGCCTTTCCGGTGCCCCCGCTTGAAAGAAGAACGAAGCATCCGGCCCGCTCCTCTACAGCCTCCCATCCCCGTGGTTTTCATTTTTCTGACTGCTGTCGCTGTTTTGTTGGACATAGCAAATATGGGCTAAAATAAATAAAACTTGCGTGCGCGCTTTCGCTGGTTCAGGTTAGAGTCACTAAATAAGAAACTTTGTAGTTCAGCTCATAAATGTTTCGGTCGTATATCACTTATCCATACAGCGATCGCGCACAACGTCGATACTGTCTGGGAGGATTTTCCGCTTGGAGTTGCTTCTCTTCTTGTTTTTTTACTCATTACATTGCCCAATTTTTGAGCTAAGGAATGAAAAAGAAACTGTGGTTGATTCCTCTGTCACAGGAATCGGTAAAACACTGAAAGTGAAATGTGCAGCGAAATCTGCAGCTGAGCATGATTTGCCGGTCGGCAGCTGTCATGTGGGTGTGCTTGGCGAGCGACGTCCTGCTGACGGGTCGCTTCGGCAAAGGTGTACTGGCGTCATTTTTGTGATGGATATGACGTCAGTAAAATCTATGTGTATCCCGGCATGAAACACTTTCGTGTTAACATATAAAGCCCGAAAACGAACAACCCGAAGTATAACGTACTCTTTAGTACCAAAGGTTGCTTCTCCTCAAGAAGGCCCTGTGCGCAGGGGTGCATCCTTTACAGGCCGCTTGCTTCGTTGTACTAGCGTCATTTCCGTGACGGATATGACGCAAGTGAAATCGTGAATCCCGGAATAAAACACTTTCGTGTTAAAAAAATCCCAGGGTTTCATGCGCTGAGGATATGCCGGGTTTATGAGAAGCGGCTTCGCGGAGTGCTACACAGTGCTCTCTGCCCCCGGATAGTTCTTTGACGTACGCCGAGATCTCGAGCACACCGGTTCCCTTTTTTAAAGCGAAAGCTTTATTAGTGATACCGATGGCGTTATGCCAAAAAACTAATGCATTTCCTCATAGACTGGTTAGTCGACCGAAAAGCTCTGATAAGGTCTCTGTACAGAAGCGCTTGCGTGAAACCGGGCTTCGATTGTTTCAAAAGGATGACTTGAAAATCGCGAAAAAGGAACGGTTCTAGATAAAACCGTATACGCGCGCATCGATCACGAAGGAGGAGTACAGTAATGTATACCTTTATCTCATAAGCCACGTATCGGTATACATTTAGATCGTTCGCATATATAGATGCGTTTGCTATACGAAAAGGAGAGGCTTGGCTAAACAGGTAGACACTTTTTCTTTTGTCCTTGCGGGAGCCTGTTTTTCACATGGATGTCCTCCGTGTCAATTTAAAGGGATTTTGCAACACTTCCGATTAACGCTTTCACTCTTTCCTTGCAGTGCGAAAGCTATGCTTATCGCCATCGCGGAGCGGCACTGCGGAATTTGCTCATCGCAGCAGATACGCCTTGCGTTTCTGCTTAGCTTTTGTGGCTTTCTTTTTTAAAGTGGCTATATCGAATGCATTAATTGCTGCAACTGAAGGAAATCCGGCGAATGGCCGCAACACCGCTGTAATGACGCAATCCGAGCGGTCGAAGAACGCCCAGACAGGGAAAGAGAGAAAAATATTTTGAGCGAGTTTCTAAGTTACCTGATGGGTATAGAGCAGCAATTTTTGGCTGAGGTACTCTGCGGCCCCCTAATCAAATTACCGTATGTGTTGATTGACTACGTTCTGCAAGCTTTTAAGATTTCGAAAAATGTTGAAAGAGGTGTTGCAGGGTTCCTTTAATCTTTAGTCGTACAGTACAGTAAAAGCTCGTTAATCCGAACTCGAAGGGGACCCCCTTATGAAAATGAACTTTTCCTTTGTGCTTCCTTTGTGTTTACTCTGTGTTTCCTGAGTTTCCCTTCTGTTGACTTTTACTTTGTATTGACCAAAGGAAATAAAAAGTCTATAGCTTCTGTATAGACTGTACGAAACAGGAATGTATAAATTACCTCTATTTTTCCTGCAGTCTATAATGAGTAAATTCGTGCCGAACTTAGCTGCTGCAAAAAAGCAAACTGAACTCTTGTCTCTGGGCCGCCGCATATGGAAAGTAAGAATGGGCACATGTTCTCATTATTTAAGCATTTCAGAGCGTCTCTTGGAAGGTCCTAGTGTAAAAAGAGGTTTTTATTCGAACTCCGCTCAATTCGAACAAGTTTATGGCCATAAACTTGCTCGAATTGAGCTGAGTTCGAATTAGTGGGAGGGCGCTAGAATGAATGAAAATCACGCCACACTGCCCGGGCAGCGCACAGAGAAGCCACTTTTGGACTCGTTATCGCGAATTAGGCGCTACTACACGTTTGTGGTAGGTGATTTCGTAAATAATGCTTCGTAAATAATAATTTCATGCGCCGGACCACTTGCGCCGGTGGCGCGGCGCCCTCTGTACACGCGAAATAAGCTGTTGCAGGAGCGTAGCGCGCGTGCCTCGCTGTTGTTTTTCTGTTTCGTTGTTTTGCATCAGTAAACAATTTGGTTTGGTTGTAATCACTCTGGGCCGACTTCTTCTGCTAGGAGCGATGTAAAGCAGGCGATCATAGTTCGAATTAACCGTTCTGGGTACCGACGCATTCGAATTATCGGGAGTTTTCCCCCAGTGAAATATACAGGGCTGTGCCGGGACCAAGGCACGAGTTCGAATTAACCGGAAGTTCAAATTAACCGAGTTCGAATTGACGAGCTTTTCCCCAGCTCGTGGTGGTCTTCCGGCGTCGCCTTGACCTCTTCTTTCCCGTCGCTCGGCGCGTGTTCGCAGAGCCAGCACGAGAAGGCGTTCGTGGAGTCCCAGACGGCGTCGCTGAAGCGCGTGGTGCGCTCGTCGACCAAGCAGGCGAGCTGCATCCCTCGCTTCTACTACCCGCTCGGCAAGCCCATGACGCCCGCGCAGCTCGACGCCCACCTGGCCAAGGTGAAGGCGGCCTTCGCCGCCCTCCGGGACGGACGCGCCACCAGGACGAACTTCGCCGCCATCACCAGGGTGAGCCAGAGCGGAGTAATTAACGCGCCCCCGCGCGGCGGGCGTCTCTCGAGTGGTTGTCCCCTTTGTTCTAGACTAGAGTGGGATTCAGAGACGAGGATTGGAGCCAGCTGCAGCTTTATCTCGCTCCTGATTTCTCTTGAGTGAGGGAGAGAGTGACTGAGGGATGTATAAGCGGGATTAAATTTGCTCGGCCTGTATGACCGCTTAATAAAATTCACGACGCTTCTTAGGCTCCTGATCGCATTGACTGATTGATTAATTGATTGATTGATCGATTGATCGATTGATTGGTTGATTGATCGATTGATTGATTGACTGACCGATCTATCGATTGATTGATTGATTGATTGATTGATTGATTGATTGATTGATTGATTGATTGATTGATTGATTGATTGATTGATTGATTGATTGTAGGGTTTAATGCGCCGACGCTACACAGGCGACGAGGCGCGCCGTAGTGGAGGGCTCCGGATTAATTTTGACCACCTGGGGATCTTTAACGTGCGCCGAAATCTCCTACACACGGGCGTTTTTGCTTTTCGGCCTCCGTCAGAAAAGCGGCCGCCTCGGCCAGGAATCGAACCCGCGTCCTTGTGATCAGCAGCACAACGCCATAACCACTGAGCCACCGCGGCGGGTCCCATGGTCACATTATGGTACTTACTAACTCATGACCCACGGGCTTAAAAAGCATCGTGCGCCGATTTGAAAAGGTTTAACAATTCATAGAAGTGTTGCTAACGGCCTAGCTTGCTTCCTTTATAGTTATATCACTTCTTTACTGAGATAAAAAATTAACAAGAACTGCAATTTGATTTATCTAGTTTTTTTTTAAATGGTGTTAGCTGTCTAGCAAGCAAGAGTTTTCAATTTCTTTATTTCATAGACAAGTGACAAATCTCTAAAATAAACAAACTAAGCCAGTGTGGACATTGATATGTATTTGTAAAGCTTTTCGTATTGGTGCACGAAGGTTTTTAAATCCGTGAGCCGTGAAGTATTAGGTCCCGTAGGAATGTTAATTAAGAGGTGAGTCCCCCTTATGATAGACGCGTAGCGTAAATTCGGCGGCAATGGAAAGAGAAACCAAAGTTAATGCCCTAGACCAGCAGGGGTCGGCAACCTTTTGAGTTGGAGGGCCGAGTTGCATGAAGCGGACACGGCGGAGGGCCGGACAGCAAATGGGGTAGAGGAATATTTGACAATATTTGACAATAACCTGGCTATGTGTGAAGATGGGGGTCAATGCCAGCTGGAAGCCATCAACTCACTGTTTTTGCCTCCCGTCTAACCCCATTTGAGGTCAAAACTAGCCTGCCGGCCCTGAGCTGAGAAGTGACGGGAGGGGGTTCTGACGACGTGCTGGGGGCCGCATAATACTTCCCCGCGGGCCGCATACGGCCCCCGGCCGCAGGTGGCCGACCCTTGCCCTAGAGCTTTGCCCTAGAGCCTAGCCCTAGAACGTTGTCCCTAGAGCCGACTCCTGCCCTAGAGCCTTGAAATGAATGGGTGTTAGTTATAAACAGAAAAAAAAGGTGTAAATCATTTCACAGTGTCCTAAACAGACTGTCCTAAACGCACACACACCAGGAGAAAGAAGCATCACAGGGCGGGGGAATTTTGTTAATTTCGGGAGACGGTGTACCAATTACTGTTGATGACATCTGTACAGGCAAACAATTATTCCGTACCGCAGGCGTGCGGCGTTCCCCTCTACTGGAAGATGCCGCTGTTTTCTGCGTGCAACGGAGAGACCCGGGGCTACGTCACCAGCGACGTCTTCGTCGACTTCTGGAAGAGGTGGGAACGCACGCCTATTTTGCCTCGAGTGTGTAACCGGCTTCCTTTTACGAACGAGACATTGCAGAGAGGGAAGGCACAGTCGGGTGGTCAACTTCGTTCGTGCTTCCCTGACTGCCTGTGCCCCGTCGTCCTAGACTGCAACTGGTCGCCCTATATTCGTAAACCAACAGCCGTTGATAATAACAGCGAGCGCTAATAACAACTGCACCCAGAGTACTACTTTTCCCCGCGAGAGAACGGATGCAGGAGGTATTTTTGGTTTCCGCTGGCTTCGTTTCGGAGGTTAGATCGTAGTCCACTTTACCTCGTGAGAAAATACGCGAACCTGTTATAATTTGAGCGTCGAGTGTGTTCGCGTTTCATACTCCGCGCTGTCAAGCCGTGACTGCGAATTAAAACTACGTATATCAAATTATAATTCGTCTTCAACGTTTTTCGATGCTATTGCCAGACAAATTTAGAGTACATTTTTTTTTCTGGGAAGTCAAAGGGGGAAAGGGGGAAAGGATGTTATTTATTTTTTCTTTTGGCGGGTGAGGGGGAAGGGGGGTGGCGGTAAAAGATTTCGCAAGCGGTGATGCAAGCGCTAGTTCGAACACTGGGTACTGTTCGCCTAAGATGGCCACATCCAACCACCAGTGAACTAGCCTTTCGTCATTTCTTAACAGAACGGATGAAAATATAAATGGCCCCCCTTCGTACATCATATCAGCTTGCCGTTACTGCATCCTGTTCACTGAGCAGTGGTCCGTGCGGCATTTCTCATTCCCACGACCGTCACATCGTGCCGGTTACGTTTTCTTAGCGTTTATTTTAATTTTATTCAACAAACTAAACGAGTTTAGCAAAGAAAACAAGGACGGTGAATTCCATGGGCATTGTAGCTAACTCGCTTATAGCCTCAAAGCAAACAATGCAGCACGTGTGTCACACTGTTACAAAAAATTAGGCATTATTGCCCTGCAGGTTGAAGTTACTGGAATGCACCTCGTCGGTGGCAAATATGTCGTGCGTGACTGAACAAAGCCGTCTCGGAGATCTACTTACGCAACGTGCGCGGGATTTAGAATGACCCGAGTGCAGCAGTTTTCGGCGGACACGGAAGGCGGTTTCGGAGGAATAGCAGCCATGTCGTTTCTTCAAACGCGCTATTAAGCGTCCGTTTTTGGACGGGGAAAAGTCATACGCCGAGAAAAACGTGCATTGCTGCTGAAGAAGAAGAAGAAGAAACCTACCGTGACCCATCACTATCTCGGCTCGCGTGAGCCAGACGTGGAGACACGAGCGGAAGAGAAAATACGAAACTCAACGTTAAGCTCTAACGATCGGTCACGGTTTTCCTACCTTAGGGAAACCTTTTGCGCGAAAGCAGCCTTCTTTTCTGGAAATCGAAGGTAAACACTACAGTTCTCCCAGTACTATTTCAGGCACTGGCGCAGCGGATCTCTGCGTGACTTCCTTTGTTTATCCGTTCCTTCTTTCGTTCTCCTGTGTTCCTTCACGTCAACGGAACCCGATGCCGAGACGCAAGGAGATAAAAATAAATAAAAGCGGGCACTTTCTCCAGCTTTCTCGGCGGAAAAATAAAGGGGGAGAAGAAATTGACGTTTAGCCGAGCTTCTAAACCGAATATAGAATCTCTTCGGGCAGTTTGTGACCATCCGATCCCTCTCGCTCGACCCGTGTTTCCTCTCCCCGATTCTGACAAAGGCTTGGGAATGGCGGCCGGAAGTGACGTTTTGCGCCCAAAACGTGCGATGCGCATTAGCAGGTACCTTCCGGTAGCTTTCAGTCGCAACTACAATTCGCGTTGCACGTACGAAAGCTCACCTGCCGTGTAGTTGAACTGAGATTTTCCACCAACCTGTGATACTTTGATACATAAGAACGAAATGTATCAAACCAGATGATGCCATTTTCTGCACAAAAAAAAAAAACGGATAGAAAAACAAAAACAAAATAACGAAGACTATTAAGGGGAAAACACCTCGGGATAACTTTGAACGATCATGTAGGAATTCAGTGCGCATAAGCGCGGAAATGCGTTAGGCGCGTTTTCCGCTGTTGGGTACAACGTGTAAAACCTAAGGTTGACGAAAACAGGACGCGTGCAAAATGCATAATGCTGTGAACTCGAGTGGGATAACTCAACGAAAAGTGCAAACTGAGAACACTTATGCGGCATAGAAAACTCGTACTCGCATAAGCAGAAATTGGAAAAACAGAAACTACAGTGTGCCTACGAATTATAAACATGCCTTGAGATTTCCAAGTTTTTACTATTTTCTTACCCCTTGTGGGATCATATATTTTATAACTTTTTACCGGGTGTCTGTGCGGCAGTCGAAAGTGCATTCTACAAATTTTTCATCGTGTATTTCACGCATAATAACACGGTGTTTCTGACCGAGCAACAGGTGGCGCTAGATTTCAGGATGCCGTTCGTTCTTACCTCTATAACACCACCCATTTCAATAAGTCCGTTCATACCAGCGTGAAGCGATCCATCTAAGATAGCCCTAAAGTGAAATGAAGGATTTTTCGTTTTTTTAGCATGCACGGTGTCGGCGCATATGCACGAACGACGCCTAGTCCCTGTTATGGCTGAGCGTGTTTCAACATCTCTATTTGTCAGCCATGTACAGATGCCTTATTTTGCTTTCATACGCCACTGTAAGCAAAGCCTTTGCACGCGAGCGCAATCACCCTCAGTGAGCTATAATCACAGGTCGAGAAGTTGTTGCACTGAAAAACTGAACGAGGAATAAAAGAGGAGGGCATGTTTATGACTGTTCGTTCACTTTCTTTCTTTCTTGTTTGTTTGTTGGTTTGTTGTTTCCTGACGTCTATTCCGCTGCAATTCGGGTTACCCAAAGAAGAGAAAGAAAGAGCCTTAATAATGTTCACTACGCTCACATATAGCCGGCAAAGGAGGTGGTGAGACGCTAGTTCGCCTCCAATCGGAGCCACCCGCGTCAAACCCTTCGCTGTATACCAGTGAAGCCGAAATAGCGTGCTCCGTTGTCGCTGTGCGCGGCACAAAGGCTGCACTTGGGCTGGCAAAGGGAGTAACTGTTGTTGGGGTAATTTTATCAAGTTATAAAAGAAGGTACCGCGTGCTTGTGTACGTGTGAGGTGAGCGTTACGTTCAATGCATGTTTATAGACGGGCGGAGTTTTAACGCTGGGACGCGGTGCTCGCGCTTGCAGGATAGTGTCCGGGGGACGCGACGAGCCGACCTGGTTCGTCAAGATTCTCAGCAAGGGCACGAGGAATTACCTTGTCCCCGAGGACTTTATTCCCATGATGCAGGTGAGTGTCTCTGAACGCTGTATACGCAGTTGCGCTGGAACTCTGTTACGGTGACGTGTGCTGGAACAAGCGCATCACTATTCATTTACGTCCGGAAGGACATCGAATAGTCTGGCAAATGTGTGCTTTCTCATTAATAGGTTAAAAAATGTGTTGTAGTTATTGAAGGATAAAAGAAAGAGCTTTAGCACGTGTTGCCAATATAATCTGGTTGTATCGGTACGCTTCTAGCGTAGTCCCGTCGGCTTCTTCATCCTGCGGCTTGTATTCGTTCGCAATAGAACAGCCAGTATATATGTAATGCGTGTGTAAGGTAGTTTAAAGCATTGCCAAGTTTTACAGAAAAGTTGTATATGACTAGGAGATAGCTAGGATCCCAAGATATCGCGCCGGCGGCAATAATTTACTCAGGCGGCGTGTGTACAGCGTATAGAGAAATTCATAAAAAATTAAAAAAAAAGATGTTAGGGCCCCTATTTTGATGTGACGGCTTCTACTGCCCCTGATAAATTGTCGCCCTATCAATACCTTTGTGTTTAGAGCTAAAGCCGACTTTTAAAAAATCGGCGTGCCCTTTGTCTTTGTAAGCTGGCTTCCCCACATTGTTTGTTGCTGCGCAGTGAAGCATGGACATCTACGGAGGAAGTATGGTTACAACCCCACTTTAAACTTCTCCCCATCGCCGCCACCCCTTTTCCGAGTCGTGTGTACTCCTCACCATGCGCGGCATCTCCCCCCCCCCCCCCCCAACACACACACACGCACCACACACACACACCCGACACTGCGCAATGCCGCACGCTCTTCGTAGGCCACGTGCGGCGCACTAGAGCGTGCTCTGTGGTTGGCGAGCCGCGCTATAACAAAACGCCATTGCCTCTACCCACCAATCATGTGTCCTTACCCACCAATCTGTGCTGTAGAGATTGGGCCACTGTCCTTATAATCAAACAAAGCCCCAAAGCAAAGCCCCAATATAGCTGAAGCCCAACATAGCAAATCCATCCTGAGCGTCAGATTCGCCGGACTTCCCTCTTCGCGGGGTGGAAGGACTCTGATTTTTTAGAGTAGGTTCCGCCCAAACTGATACAATTAGTGTCACCAAATAAGCTCATTTAGTGACTCTAGTACTACCGTCTTGAGGCACGGAGCACCGAAACGGGCTTGACATCCCCACTTTTTTTTCTCTCTCTTTTTTTCCAATGGTAGTATACATTCACTCTTCTTCAAAATATTATTGTTATTAGTCTTTTTTTAGAGGAAGTGACTCAAGGTTTAGTCAGGAATGGGGAAGGCGGTAAAGGAGGTGAGGACGTCTACAGCTTCTTGTGTATTCCCCATGGTACTTGCGAAAGTCCAAAAATCAGTTGGCAGTCAGCAGAGTGCTTGTATTTCCCTTTGTTAGGCTAGTTTTTAGCGCTGTTTTTCTTGGTAACAGCCCTTTTAATTGCTCAACCGCACTCTGATCCGCACAGCGGGAGTCGACATGAGAACGATCGCGTGCCACAAGTCGGCTTTCGTCGCCGCTCGCGTGACGGGGGCGGGTGAATTGTTGATGTATTTTTGATAGATGGTGCGGGTCTCTTGTCAGGGGCTCGCAGCTTGCACAGCTGGCGAGTGACGTCACTCACATTCACGTCATAGACCAGCCTCCCCCCACTTTACGTCTTCTTTTTTTAAATGCGTCGCCACGTAAGCCATTTCGCCACAATTGTCTGCCATATGGCCCTCCCTTGGGTCTGCACTTCCATTGATCAACGAAGAAACATGGCCGGCCGTGCACATCTCTGCTTTGCGCAGTGGCAGTTTAGAAATACTTCGTTGGCTTCCAGCTACCCGTATAATTAATTTACGATGCGTACTCGCCAAGAAGCGAGCTCTCGACGCATGCGTCCCATTGGCCGTACGAATCACCGGCAGCCGCCTCGTCCTCATCAGCTGTTACTTAGGTGCGCATAATAAATAATGTGTAGCGTCTGCGCGCGAAACAATTATTTGAAGTTCTGATTTAGAACATCTGAAACATGCCTCTGTCTTATAAAGTGAAAGCACGATTAAAATTATGTGGCACTGGGCTAGGTGCTGCGCCAATAGACGCTTACACTTCCTGTATGAACGTAGTTTTATATTAACCTAGTCATTACGTGATCTGTGTTACAAAAGGAGATACTAAAAATTATTAAGAGAACTATCAGGGGACCTTGTAAAGCAAGGGGGCAGTGCAAGCCGTCGTAGTGCACAATAAATGGATACGGTGGAATAATGAATGTGAGTGTGGCTGGCTACCTACCTGTGAGTGTGAGATTTCCGCAGAGCATTAGAGCATTTCGCAGTTATTATATTGCATTAAAAGCTACGTCTACACCAAAAAGGGCCAACTTTAACCAAAGTTGTATGTCTGCTTCTCGAAGGTACGCAATGTCAGGTGATGCTTTCGTGTAGAATTCTCGCCGAACTATAAGCACTATCCAGTTAATTTATTCTTGCTCTTTTTTTCTAAAACAAAACTTTCCTGTGGGCATACCTTTCAGTACATGCAATTTCCTACGCAGAGACTTTTTTTCTGCGCGCGCCGTTCAGACGCCTGCGTTTCAGCGGACGGTCTTTCGGCATACTGTACGCAGAAATTGCCGTAACGGTGAATACTAAGGAAACAGGAAAAGTTCATCTCCTTGTAGAGTTCGCGCCCATTTCAAGCAAACAAAATGTTGCTATCGTGACTATCGCAAACGAATGTAACTCTTTCTTCGCGGTAGTGGGGATAATACTACATCGTCCTAATTAGTGGATACGCCAAAATAAAATTAATAAATAATTTATGCGAACATTTGCGACTAGTACTTTATTGGAGCAACTCAGCTCAGGCAGTGGCACATCATGGCTTGTGCGTAGTTAAAGTAAAATTCTGGATCAGGGCCCGGCTTATGCGTAAATTCAACTGTAACGTAAATGTAACTGTAACATAGCTAAATTCAACGGTAACGTAAACTGTAACGCTCATATAAACGTTTATCAACAATCCCAACAACGTGAATATTGCTGAAATACAGCCTGTTTTTTTTTAAGCGGAGCCGTTATCGGATGGGAAAAGTCACTCGTTCTATGAGCTCTTTGCCCGTCCTGTGCACCTGCATGGCTAGCTGCAAGTGCTCTCCTTTCGTGCTGTATGCATACTCCCTCCCTTCGGCCACCTGTTCACCTTGGACACTTCGTATTTTGGCATGAGTGTAGAGTGAAATAGAATGTTCTAATGATAGCGTATATTGATGCTAAAATATGTCTTCTCAGCAACACATTTGTGTTTAGAAGTGAAGACGACTTCAAGAAGATCGATGCAGACTTGGTTTTTGTAGAGCTGGTTTTCCCACATTGTGTATTGCACAGTGAAGCCTACTCATATAGAAAAAAATAGGCTAACTCCATTCCTACGAACGCGGCGGAAGGAGACCTCCGATGACGATCGGGCCGCGGACGTTAAACGTAAGCGCGATGCCCGTCGGGATCCCGAGTATCGCGAGGCGGAAAACACAAGACATCAGCGTGTCTGCCATTCCGCTGAACGCTTCCCCGGCGCGACGGCGCTGTTTAAGCAATCGTGTGTGGCCAACCAATAGCTCAAAAACAGCTCCGGTAGTCATCCACATTCGCAGAATAAAATATTGCACTGAATTTTAACACGAAAGAGTTTTATTCCGGGGTACACAAATTTCAGTGACGTCATATCCGTCACGGAAGTGACGCCAGTACAACGAAGCAAGCGGCCTGTAAAGGGTGCACCCCTGCACATAGGGTCTTCTTGCGGGGAAGCAACCTTTAAGACTAAAGAGTACGTTATACTTAGGGTTGTTCGTTTCCGGGTTTTATATTTTAATACGAAAATGTTTTATGCCGGGATACACCAAGATTTCACTGACGTCATATCCGCCACGAAAATGACGCCAGTACACCTTTGCCGAATCGACCCGCCAGCAGGACGTCGCTCGCCAAGCACACCCACAAGACAGCCGCCGGCCCGCAAATCATGCTCAGCTGCAGGTTTCGCTGCACATTTCAGTTTCGTGCTTTACCGTTTCCTTTGACAGAGGAATCAAACACATGTTTTGTAACGTAGCAGGAATGTACGTGCAGATGTGAAATGGTGGTAAGCTGTGCTTGCCTTTATTTCAAAATTTCAGGTCTCTTCACTTTCAAAGAATCAGTGTGCGAAAACCTCTTTGCACAAAAAAGAAGCAAAATGCCGCGTCAGTGCGGGTTGCAGAAAGTTTCACTATGTTGCAAACCAACTGCAAACTCTGCAAACTCTTCTGCAAACCAGCACACAGCAACCTACTGAGCTGCGTGCGTCTGTTTCACTTGGTCCTTTTCATTTATCTGTTATTTTAATCCTATTTCCGTGATGTTTGTAAAAAAAATTACGCAGGGCTTACCGGAGCGGAAAAGATGTGGCTGCGTATATGCTTTCTTCGCGCTGCATGTGACGCTGAAAACAATAGCGTTTCCGCGGACCCTGCCTCGTAACACCCCCTCCTTCTTCCGTTCCCGCCCCTCACGCCTCCTCCTTCCCGATGGCTCCTCCTGTTCCTATTTACCAATCCTACAATCCCCCCCCCCCTTTCTTCCCTCCAGTCCTCGCGTTCAACCAATACAACACTTCCTGTCACCGTATATCCCCCTCGCTCGATCCACTGGTCTTCCCCTCTACCTCCTCTCCCAACCCTCTTTTAAGGCTACCCTTCCTTTTTCCCCTATCTCCCTTCCTCTCCAATCCTGCCTCACCTTTATTACCACTCCCCCTCATGTACTTACCCTAACACATGCTTTCCCCTTCACCCAATTCTTACTATTACCCCTTTTCTTTTACTGCCTCTCTACCTCCCCTTTTCCATATTCCCCTATCTCTTCTCCCTCCAGTGTGTCTCTTGCACCACATTATCCCCTCTCAGTCCTCCAATTATCTTCACATTTCCTCCGATCACCCTCCAGCTTGCTATTCTCTTCCCGCGCCTCTCCCTCCAAACCCCTCTTCCTAGACACATTTTATCCCCCTCTCCCTCTTTTGTACCCCTCTCTTTACAACCTTTCCTTCATTCCCTTCACTCTATGCTCCTCTTCCCATTTTGCCCTCTTTCTCCTCTCTCTCTCTCTCTTTTCCTTTTCCCAAGTTTTTCCGTCTATCTACCCATCTCACTCATTATCCGGAGAACCCTTAATCCAGCAGTGACCCTGGCATATCCACTAGATGATTAAGGTGACAAACAGACCGTCCAACCGACCGAATGAGCGACAGACAAACAACCACACAGACAGACACCAAAATTCCTATGTTTAGGTAGCCCAGAAAACTAGTGCCTTTAAATGAAATGTCTAATCGGTGCTATGTTACTGTTTTTGCAGGATGTGATAGACACCCACCCGGGACTCACGTTCCTTAAGGAAGCTGTAGAGTTCCACTCAAGGTACATTAACACGGTGAGTTGAACATGTGACATGCCATGTTGCGCATCTGTTTGGCTGTGGTGATGTCATAATAATGTTGACAGTCACACAAGTAGAGTAAGCGAGAGAGGCTGGTAGTTGCACTCACATGGAAGACCAGACACATAGAGGTAGTTGGCGTTTCATTCTTGTCGGGTCCGCCACACTGTCTTTGCTATGAATTAAGGTATTTTGGTTGTTATCAAACAAAAAAATGAATTGTTTAGCCTGAGATCTGCTATTACCAAAGCGTTTCTATAAACGTAAATATTTTTCCGGGATATGTACTGCGACATCTAACTTTTTTTTGTTATGAGGCGAAATACATCACCAATGTCAATAACCCGCAACAATGTTCTGGAATTTTCTTGATCACTTCAGGGACGACTTTCGGTTTCACGCCCTTTACGCCTGCCTTGCAAACATTGCTGTGCCATGACTTGGATTTGTCGCGTGTAATTTTTTTTTCGTGCAGATTGTTGTGTAGCCCGCGTTCTCTGTCCTCACTTTTTCTGTTTTGCTTTCAGGTGATCGCTAGGATATTCTATTGTGTAAATAGGTCGTGGAGCGGCAGGATCACCATACCTGAACTTAGGAAAAGCAACTTCTTACAGGTAGCGTACACAACACACACTTCTCCTGTGCCTTTCCGTGCACATCATTTTACAGCGCAAGCAGTAGTATATTGTCATTTCGCGAAAACCCGGTATTAATGCCTCGGCATTAAACCCTATTAAAGCCTCGGCATTAATGGGCAGGAGGGTTGGGCTGGGGGTAGAGTGGAGGGGTGGTGGGAGGGTTTAGGGTAGGAGAAGATGGTGGGTGGGTGGGGAAAGGGAATTCACCTTATCAACACAAATCTGTAGCACAGCCGGAATCACACTGCTAGCGCAGGCCCCACCGCATCAATCAGATTTATTTATTTATTTATTTATTTATTTATTTATTTATTTATTTATTTATTTATTTATTTATTTATTTATTTATTTATTTTAGTTCACAGAACCTCATGTTTTCGTTCCTTCATATGGCGTAGCATGCCAAGCGATATGGCTCAGCTAACCTCGCTTTTACCATTAAATGATAAAAGCGAGGTTCTCTCTTTCTCAGTCAGAGTGATTGCCTGGAAATTCCTTTTTCAGGCGATCACTCTGTAAGCTGTAAGCGAGTGATATGTATGCAGTTACGGTGAATGCAGGTAGAATACCCCTATAGACTGTTTCCTTATTTTTGGTGCGTTTTCAACCTTTTCGTTGTTCTTCCTCCATTCCACCCTTTTTTTGTTCTTTCTTTGGATCTTAAAGCAAGCATCATGTAAAGAGGTTAACGGGTGTTTTTCTTCTACTTCTGCTTAAAATTACATTGCTGATTATACTCAATGAGTACTATGTTGGTCCGCCGTGTGAATGCAGGAAAAATTTGGCAAGGTTGCTTGCCACATTCACACGGGAATGTACCTTTAACGGAGTAATAATGTGACATTCGTTCTCAATCCACAACTAGGTATAACCTGTTCACGAGCACCGTTGATATGACTTGTGGGCACAGGTTCTATCGCTAATGGAGGACGAGGAGGACATCAACCAGATCACGGAGTACTTCTCCTATGAGCACTTCTACGTCATCTACTGCAAGTTCTGGGAGCTCGACAAGGACCACGACCTGTACATCGATCGCTACGACCTCTCCAGGCACAACGAGGGAGGTGAGTGCGCCCCCCTTCCCCCAATCTCCTCTCTGACAACGCAGTTCTTCATAATATGATGGCAGATGGCCCCCTCCTCCAATTTTTTCAAATGAAATTGAGTTACCAGATGGTTGTTTTTCCTTTCTTTTTTAGTGGTGTGGATGTTTTATGGAACAAACCTGGTTGTTTATTTCTTTGCTCGTAGACTTTTTTTGCCCCCTGTATTAAATGGATATCCGGTACAGCGAACATATTTTGTTTACAATGCTTTTCACTAAAACCAGTTTGCCAGCAAGCTTGCCATTATTGGCTACACGATAACAAATGCCATTTTATGTGTGAAAGTGTTGTTTAGATATTACTTAACTTTACATTCTCCATTGCGCCTTTTCTGTAAGAGGGTAACAGAAGGTATGTACTGTTGTGTTCAGCTTATGCTCTTTTCCTTACGTTTTCATGTCAGCTATCTCTATGCGGATGATTGACAGGATCTTCTCAGGAGCTGTGACGCGGTATGTGTTTGTTGTTTTTTCTTTTACTTTGGTTCAAATTCTCTATCAAACGTGCTGTACCTACCTATTTATAGCTATTTGCACGACCTCCAGGTAAAAAATTGTCACATTTTATTCAATGTTAATCTCTGTATATGAGCTGACACCTGGCACAACCCGTTTAGTCATGCCGTGGTGGGCATTGTCTTAAGTTGGAACCAGTGTGGAGAGAACTGTCATGAACATGCTGAAATTAACAATAATAAAGACGTTGGTGGTATGGGAATGTTTTTACTCCCACAGATTAAATCTAGAATTAGCCAGAACTTAACTTGTGCGTCTGTTCTTTGCTGCTTTTTTCCACGTGTAGCAAATGTGGCCTGCCTTTGAGGTGCCTCTTTTCCCTACGAAAAAAGAAGCTTTATTTTATTAGGCATAAAAAGAGCCCCTCATGCACTTCCATAATCAAGCTTTGGTGGCTTTCGAGCAATGGTCAGATTAACAACACAATGCTTCCACCTAAACCGATCGCGGGCTGAGCAAAACCAGTACAGCTGTGCAATCGTGCACCCATGATCTAATCTTTCTATACCCCTATTCCCGCTGCCACCTTCTTCCTTAATTCTGTAACAGCATAGGCCCTTTAATAGAACAGTCTAGTGTGCTTACAGGCGTCCATATTTGAACTTGTGCTAGTGCATGTGCGGTTCAGTCAAAGAGCCTGCATGCGTGCCTTCGTGTGTGCCTGCACTTTGGTTACATGGTGGTACTAATGCTTTTGACTGTTGTGCTTAAACAAGGGCTTGCACAACCAACTCTCTTTCATTCTCTCTGTCCGGCTTGTGGCTCTCTAGAGGACCCATCCAACGGGAAGGAAAGATGAGCTACAGCGAGTTCGTCTGGTTCATCATCTCTGAAGAAGATAAGAGGCATCCCAGGAGGTGCGTTGCTCTTTGAGCATCCCCCCCTCCCCCTCCTTATTCTTTTAATGTATCCTGCAGCAGGACTGATATAACACATCCACTTATTACTTGGTGCTCGAGAGCACTGAAATAGTCATGTATATCGCCGACATAAAATGGCACTTTGGAATTTGCTGCATATAGCAGATACCATTTTAGAAGGCTCTGCTTTGCTTTTCTTGTGACATTTTTTGAGCGGCTCTCGCGTTCTGTTATGGCTGCAGCTGAGAGGAAACTAGCCCATAGCAGTAGTGCTTGCTGCTTGTGTGCTGTCACAAAATCTTGCGAAAAAATGTCTTGACTTTGAAGAATGTGCTGTACAGATAAAAAGTTTTTGGGTGGGTTTTTATCTCATCAGATATACATACAGCAGCATTGTTTCACTCAGATATTTCGTGGTCACTTGGACTAGAGGCAGGACAGGTCTAAATTGACCATGTTGTAGGAGTGTTTCAGATTTAAAAAAAAGGTGAAAGAAGTGTTGCATGAGACATTTAAAGGCGGCGCATTGATAAGCTATCTTATCGCATTTTTGTGTTTATCAGAGGTCTACGCAACCGGGGAAGATGGGGCTGCGTCCCCCATGAAACTTTTGGGTTCGAAAGAGGGGGCGGGGCTGTTGAGAACCGGGGCACTGATTCAGCCCATTATCCGATAAAAATACTCCAAACTATTTATGTCACATGCGATGCACCCATTTAGCTTACCCCAATTTTACGTCTGCTCTTAACAGAACGATCACCCATTTTGCAATGCCTCTATGACAAAATGTAAAAAATGTATTGCCCAATCGCGAGGTTAAGAAGTGCAAGCCGAAAGCGTTGTGAGCTCTGTTTTATTTTTATTTTTTAGTTTTGGTGACCTATTGTTTGTGTTTGCATTGTCTTTGTCCTCCCTTTTTACTTTTTTGGTCCTTTCTATGTTCCCTTGTTCCTTTTTGTGGGATGGGGGCAGAGAAGTCTGGCTGCCCCCCAAAATAAATCATGCGTGTGTTACTGACGCCTGTGGGTGGGTGGTAGGTCAGTCTTTTTGCAGCGCACTGTTTTCTACTAACGCGCAAGGCCTACACGAGCCTTAAAAAGGGTGCTGTCAATTGAGCAGAAAAATGAACTATCTATGCAGACTATAGGTTCACACGTTTATCTTGTGACCGGACAGTGTGCAGTCAATTTTGTCATCCGCCCTTTGAGGGTGCCTTGATCAACTCCATGCAAGATACAGTGCTAGCAGTTTTCTGGAACCGGGAATTGGTGTCCGCTGTAGGCAAGACAACATATCGGAGTTGGGGAATGCTCCTACCAGCATTCCGACACCCCTGCGGAGGGTATAGAAGTGCGAAACAGACAGAAAATAGGGGACAGAGACGCTTTGGTGCTTGTTTTTGTTTTTACCCTGCCAAATTTTTTGCGCAGTTTTTCTCCAGTATAAATATGCACTAGACAGCCCAAGCCACTGCGTTAGTGTAACACCCAAGCTCATACGAAAGTGCCTCAAAATGCACAATCTTGTGATGCCAAATGAATTTACGCTGTGTTCACATCAGCATGTTTCTTTTATGGAGGCGTCTAAGGAAATAACCTTTTGGGGAATGGCGCCGCTTGCTGCAGCATCGAGTACTGGTTCCGGTGCATGGACATCGATGGCGACGGCTACCTGTCCATGTACGAGCTGGAGTACTTTTATGAGGAGCAGCTCACGCGCATGGAGGCACTGGGCATCGAGACGCTGCCTTTTGGCGACTGCCTCTGCCAGGTACTACCAATATACCCCAAACCTTTTCAACCTCCACCGTCACGAAGAGCTTTGGGAGAGAGTGTTGGCCAGCCCCTACCTTAAAGGGGCCGTGCAGACAAAATACAAGTTTGCTTTATTCGAAAGATTTGGTGTTCTATCGTGCACCCAGTGCTTGTCCGGCAGCAAATGATGCCGTATTAACTGAGAAATTATTCAATTTAGGTTAACATTTTGATTCATCCGCCAAATCATGTGTTTTCGTACCGTCAGCAATGACGTCATAAGTGCGTGAATTCAAACGAACTTCTACTGCGTCATTCGGCTCTGCAGCCTTGCTTGCTGTCCGCCTCCCAGATGGCGCTACTATACACGGGAACAAGTTAAGAACGGCAATAGCTCATGTACGGTAACACTACGCAAGCGACGGACCCGGATGTCAACGGGCGTGCGCGTTTTGAAAGGGGATTGCTATGAATGCGTTATATCGCCTGCCTTTTCCCACGTAGTTTATTTGTCGTTACTGCAGTATTTTATAGGCATATTATGTCCACAAAATCAGGGAAATGGCTCATGCCACGTTCAAAATATTCCCAGTAACGCACTTCTTGCGCCGCGCGGAGTAACATCCGACTGCGGTCATGAAGCACAGAGAAAACTTCCGTTGCCGTTCTTAAGTTGTAACCGAGTATACGCCTCGAGCGCTGCCTATAGGGACGCCAATGAAATCCCCCTAGCGGTCCGTTTTGAAAGCAGTTGCGGGAGTTTCGGGCCCGCTCACCACTTTCACTGTTGCTTTTGCGGCACATTCGCGACTGATATTTTCCGTTTGTATGCGTTGGAAATGCATATTTATGTGGAGCAATCACTTTTTTCACAAATTTTATGTATTTACGGGAGTGTAAATGCTTCTGACGCGATGTTAGTGTGGTACATTCGGTCCGCATAAGCGCCAGGCGTGTGTCACAGGCCGGCATCGCGAAGCCCGCATATGAATGGAGCTGATTGTAATTCCACGGCCGTAAAATCTACTAACAGTACCTCTGTAAGCAGCATTCGTTCAGATACTCATGCTACGTAAATCAGTTTCATGTGCTTACATAATC
This sequence comes from Haemaphysalis longicornis, assembly GCA_013339765.2. Taxonomy (NCBI): domain Eukaryota; kingdom Metazoa; phylum Arthropoda; class Arachnida; order Ixodida; family Ixodidae; genus Haemaphysalis; species Haemaphysalis longicornis. The sequence continues at coordinate 75,390,617 of CM023450.1, forward strand.
TAGCGGAGCACAGCTCGCCAGTTACGCTTCAGATATCAGATATTGATCACTACCCTGAACAAGCCAATGTGGCATAAATTTCACGGACATTCTACGAAATAAGCATGATGGATAACGCCAAATTATATGCGGGAATCCGCACACGACAAAGAATTTACTGCTGCGTCGTCTTGTCGCGAGGTGACCACTCGCAAACACTCATCATCTGCTACATATATCCTCCGCTTATATATCCGCATCCGCGACTAATCGCTTCCTAGAAAAATCTTCATATGACATAGGCAGCCTGCAGAATCTAGCAAAAAAGTGAAATCACAGGGCCTTATAAGATACCACCCTTTTTCTCGCTTGTGACTACGTATATATATTACTGTACGAAAAATGCGTCCGCTGAGTGATCAGCTGTTCGTTAAATTGGAGAAATAAATAAAAGTGAACGCGCAGCTTGCGTGTGTGTGATTACTAAAACGTCCATTCCTTGATTTCGCTCCGCATTTGTACACAACGATCATTAAACGTCCTCCTCCCGCGACCCCCACCCCAATGTCTTGCGAAACAGCAGTGCATTTCGCATCTAGGGGTCTGGTAAGTTCTACCTGGCTTAAGTTTAGACGAACTACTGAAACATTTCCGATGCGAGACTGTTTTTTTTAGATTCCCATACGAGCTATTTTGTTTCTCGTGGAGTTGCAGATCATTTATTTTTCCGTGGTTTAATTAACCCACATTGGTTCAATTACTATATGGCGTTAATATGCACATATTTCTGGACGCAGAGCCTTCTAATATACTTACCGTTTTCGCGAGGCCTCTATAAAAGGCACAAGTCATTGTCATGTATATTTGGTAATCACATCCCCGAATCATGTTTTCCTTCGACGTATATATTCGACGTACATATATGAAGCCGCATTCGTTGTCCGCGCTGCAAAACAAAATCAACATCTCACTATGCCAGTACCAGGCCTAAACGAGGCGACAAAAGAAATCATTTCTGCCTGACGTATTCGGAGGTGACAGTGGTGATATGCGGCTGCCGTCGCCGACGACGCCCGTAAGAGCGGCGAAGAAGCGCGCACTCCGTGCCCCCGAATAGCTCTGTTGGCGTTCAAGCGCTCTGTCAGGACGCATCTGTTTTTTCAAGAGCCATAAATGTACTATTTGCTTACAGACATCCCCATAAGAAGTTGTTTAGTGCGCCGAAAAGCAAAACGAAGCGAAAGAGAACCAAAATACTGCATGAGCCGCTACCAGCTGCATAGCGGACATCCCGTAAGCGCCGCGGAGAAGCGGCGGCAGGCGGCGCAGCGATCGCGAAGCTCGAGGCGTATATACTCATCCACGAACCGTTGTCTGCCGCTGCTTTGTTTTTGACCCCCCCTTGTTTTCGACCGTATTTGCACCTGGCTAGCTTGGTTTTGTTGCTGTAGAAAGTAATTGTTTTGTGAAACATGGGTATCCTCGACAAACAGGGTCACGTAAGACAACGTCGTTTACGCCAATTGGCCAGTGTCGTGTTAGACAACCTCAAAGCGGCGGAGTGCTGTGCAGCTAAAACACGCATAGTGCACCCAATACCAACAGCAGTGCACATCGGTACTTCTATGCTTACGTGTATTTTCTTAACTTTGATTGTTTACCGCATTACCTTACTGCTGTAAAATGAATATGCATTCCATTTAAGTGCAAATAGTTCGTTCGGCAAGCTTATAAGTTGTGCCTAATTTGCACTTGCTTTTGCCGGCCTCAGCCAATCGAACAGCTGGGCTCATGATCTCATAGGTTCTGTTGCGGGAAATGAGCTAGTGGGTCGCATGGCTTCCCTTTTAGTGGGTCGCATGGCATAATAATGTAGCTTATTTGAGCGAAGTTTGTGTTAAAAGTGGTGTCAGTATGATTCTAA